>RAPC01000046.1:0-402026 GCA_009806235.1 Neurospora sp. CHS-2018c | reverse complement strand
ACCCTAACCCTAACCCTAACCCTAACCCTAACCCTAACCCTAACCCTAACCCTAACCCTAACCCTAACCCTACCCTAACCCTAACCCTAACCCTAACCCTAACCCTAACCCTAACCCTAACCCTAACCCTAACCCTAACCCTAGCTAACCCTAACCCTAGTTCGCTCCGCTCCGCTCCGATTTTGGCTCCGGCTTCGGCTCCGGCTTCGGCTCCGACTTTGGCTCCGGCTTTAGCTCCGGCTTCGGCTCTAGTTCCAATTTATATACTACTTTAATTCTATTTAAATTTAACCCTAACCCTAATTGGCTCCGCTCCGCTCCGTTCTAACTCCAACTTATATATTACTTTAATTCCGCTCTAACTCTAACTCCGGCTTTAATTCCGATTTACATAATACTTTAACTCTATTTTAACTCCGCTTTTAATTCTAATTTATATTCTATTTAGGCTTTGCTTTAGCCCTATTTTAATTTATATACTATTTTAACTCCGCTCTAATTCTAATTCTAATTTACATACCGTTTTAACTCTACTTTAGCTCTACTTTAATTCTACTCCGGCTCCGGATCTAATTTACGTATTATATTAATTCTACTTTAATTCTACTTTAATTTCCGCGCCGTTTTAACTCTATTTTAACTCTAAAAATCTTCTATTATAAATAGAATTTTAACTTTACCTTCCACTTAACTATATTATACCCTTGTAAATTTTACTTCGCGTTTGTATATTAATAATATTATTTATATAATTTTAAAGGCGAAGAATATAAGGATTAGGGTTAGAGTTTTAAATACAATTTTAAAAGCGAAGGATTTTTAAATTAATATTAAAGTTTTAAGTCTAATTTAGTATAGCGTTGGAAATAATTAAAATTCTTATCCTCTAATATAAAACAGATTTAATTACAAGCTTAAAAGTATTATATAAAGAGATAATTAAAGGTCGTAATTAATAGGCCTATTAATTGCAGCGACGAAATTGGAAGGAGTAGCGGTTTTATTTATATTAGGCTAAAAATAATTAAATAAGGAATTTATATTTCTACTCTTATTTTAAATAAGTAATTTAACGACTTTAATTAAAATTAAAAGTTATTTTTTACCTTTAAAATACAATTATTTATTAAAAAAAGTTATAAAGAGTAATTTCTATTAAAATACAACCCTAGAAATAATTAAGTCTTTAAATAAGGAGAGGCGATAAGAGCTATAATATATATAATTAAATTATTAAAATAATTAAATCTTTTTAATAATTAGAACCCTTAATTATAATTATTAAAGTAATTCAATCCTTAAATAAAGAGAGGTAATAAAAACTATATTAAAAATAATAAAAATCCTTTAAATAATTAAGTCTTTAAAATAATTAAGTCTTCCTAATAATTAAACCTCTTAACTATAAGAATAACTAAGTTCTATAAATAATTAAATCTTTAAAATAATTAAGTATTTTTAATAATATAATTAAATTTTCCCCCTAACGAAACCTCCTAACTATATATTACAGGCAAAGGGTAGATAGTAAATATAATTATACGTAATTGTACAAAGGAGAAAGGAAGAGAGTATAAATAAGTGTTTAGAAAACTAGCCTTATAAAGGCGGTTAGTAGTAGACTTAATATAAGTTTACAACGGGAAGCCGCTATAATTAGTTAATTAATAGCAATAGTAGTTTTAAGAGTTATTATACGTTAGTATAAAGCACGTAAATAAATACGTACGATATAAGTTAACCCTATAATACTATAAGAATAATTAAGTTCTACAAATAATTAAATTTTTAATATAATTAAGTATTTTTAATAACTACTTCTAACATTACTAACCTTAAAAATAACTCTGTTTTTAAAATAATTAAAACTTTTAACCCTAAAAATAACCTTCTATTTTAAATAATTATAACCTTAATACTAAAAGTAACTAATTTTCAAAAACCTTAATTCTTTTTAATAATTAAAAATCCTAACCCTAAGAATAACCCCTTCCTTTTAATAATTAAAATCCTTAACCCTAAGAATAATTAAGTCTTTTTAATAATTAGAATTCTTAATACTAAGAATAATTAAGGTTAGAGTTAACTATAGATTAGAGTTAAGGTTAATTCCAAAATAATAAAGAAAAAATAATAGTTATTTTATACCCGGTAAAAGCCCGTACTTCTTCTAATTAAGGAATAATTTCTATTTTAAAGAAATTAATAAATAAGTCTTTAAAATTCGGATTAATAGGCATTTTACTATTTCAATTAGGCACAACCCCACTCCGCCCGGAATAATATTTTATATATTAATAAGAGTAAGTATAACTACGGTTATAATTTAATAATATTATAAATATAATTTTGGGAATTATATATAATAAATTAAATTTAATAATAAATATAATAAATACTAATAAATAAATTTATATATTTTAATAATTAGTAGAAATAAAAATAATATTTATAATTACTTCACTTATATATTTACCGTTCTTAATACTTTAATATAATAACTCTATATCTACGTTAATATTTATTTATATTTAATTATTTCTAACGTTATTTACTATAATTATTACAAGTATTAAAAAGAATATAAATAAAAGCTAATATAATATAATATATATTTAATATTATTATTTTAAGTAAAGGGTAGTCTTTAACATCTTATAAATATTCGCTTTTTAATAATTTTAAATTAAACTTTAAAGTTAATACAATAGAATTAAATATATTAAATTATATTACTTAAGTTATTTCTATTTAATAAAATAATATTTCCTTAGGCGGAGCTAGATATACTTACGGAATATAGTAAAACGCTTATAGGACCTTTTTCTTTTTTTTTCTTTTTTTTTCTTTTTTTTAAAAAAAATAATTAGTTAAAAACTCATTCGTTATTTTTTTTTCAAATCTAGATTACTCTTCGATAAGAAGGCGCACAAACCTCTAACCGGGTATAAAATTACCACCGTTTCTTGCTCGTTATTTTCGTACACTCTTTTTTTTTTTTTAGGGTTAGGGTTATTAATTATTAAAAAGATTTAATTATTTTAGAAATTTAATTCTTATCGCCTCTTTTCCTTATTACTTCCAATTTACTAATTATTTTTAGGGTTAAGGGTTTTAATTATTAAAAAGACTTAATTATTTTAAAGATTTAATTATTTAGGGACTTAATTATTTATAGTAATATAATAGTCGTATTGATTTTAATAAGAAGAATTACTCTTTTCGACTTTTCTTAATAATTAAACTATTAACTAAAATATATACAGTATTAAAATAACTATAAAATTTAGGCAAATATTTTAAACTTAAATATACTTTAATATATCTTTTAATTAAATATATATAATATTCTATTAACTAGTAGAAGTAGTATTAATAGTAGTCCTAATAGTAGTAAAAGCCTATTCCCGCCGTTTAACTACGGAATATTTCCAATACCTTAAGTCCCCTTTGCCTAACTTTAAATTATAATTATTATTAATTAAACTACTGATTAAAGTATATATAGTATTAAAATAATTGTAAAATTTAGGCGAATATTTTGAATTTGAGTATATTTTAATATATCTTCTAATTAAATATACGTAATATTCTATTAGCTAGTAGAAGTAGTATTAATAGTAGTCTTAATAATAATAAAAGCCTATTCCCGCCGTTTAACTACGGAGTATTTCCAATACCTCAAATCCCCTTTACCTAACCTTAAATTATAATTATTATTATATTCGTAGAGCTAGAGGAGCTATAAAATTTCAATAGTAATAGTACTACAAAGCTCAATACTCTAAAATAACAAGTGAAAATATTTAAACGTTTCAAATTAACTTTATAATTCACTATTAATAAAATAATTAATAATTAATTACTCCGTTATAATATCTTTAACTTTAAACACTACCTTTATCGTATTATACCCCCGTTTAACGCCGTATATATATAAAATATATATATTAAATTTATTACGGATAGCTTAATAGGTTATATCCGAAATTTATTTCTTATTTAAGAAGAGGCTAAGGATTAATATATTCTTTCTTATTAGAAAGGGTAAAATCTTTCCTAAAATATTCTTCCTATTATACGGAAGTAGGGGCTTCGACGGATTAGAACAACTAGGGTAATTAAAGTACGAGGCAATACCAGCGCCGAAGTAAGACCGGTAATATAGATTATTAGGCTTAGTGTAAAGCCGTTTTAATAGAGTACGGAACCCGGTTTTTCGGGGTTTTTAATATAGAAATCCTTAATATTATTAATATTTCCTTAGAAATCCTTTACCAATCTCTAATCGAAGCAATATAATCTTCTAACTTTCTATATTATTTTAAATCTTAAATAAAATAATTAACCTAAATTTATATTCCCTATTCCCTACTAAAGTTTTAATTTTAATTGAAAAAAGCTTATTATATTTAAATAATACGTAAAATAGGATAGAAGTCTTCTTTTTACTTACTTTTAATATTTAATATAATTATTCAAATTCTTCGGTAATTAAATATTTTTAAAAACTTTACAAATTATATACAATATTTAATAGCGGCCGAATCCTACTTACTTATATCCAACAAAATTTAAATATCGTAGTAAATTCCTACCTATTTTACTTATAGCCGACTTTCCTAGGTCGCGCCTTCCCTCGTACAAAAGCCGGGGGGGTTAATAAAAGTAATCCTATCCTTAAAAATATTAGCCTTAATAAATAACCTTACTTCTATAATTAATAACTATACTTTAAAGCCGTCGTTAGTAGGCGAAGAATCGATATACAATTTTATAAAATCCGAAAATTCTTTAATTTTATATTACTTCTATAACTAATAACTATACTTTAAAGCCGTCGTTAATAAGCGAAGAATCGATATACGGTTTTATAAAATCCGAAAACTCTTCAATTTCATACTAATTTTAATATTTTTATCAACAATAAAATTATATATATCGATATTATAAATAATTATTATCCCTTAGAAATTGGCTTTAAGAGAGGCTATTGCGTATTCTTAATAATCTATATAAAATTCTATATATAAGAAGTAGAGGATATCGACGCGATATTTAATATTTTTATCAATAATAAAATTATATATATCAATATTATAAATAATTATTATCCTTTAGAAGTTAGCCTAAAGGCTATTACGTATTCTTAATAATCTATATAAAATTCTATATATAAGAAGTAGAAGATATCGATATAATATTTAATATTTTTATCGATAATAAAATTATACGTATTAATATTATAAATAGTTATTATCCTTTAGAAGTTAGCTTAAAGGCTATTATATATTCTTAATAATCTATATAAAATTCTATATATAAAAAGTAGAGGATATCGACGCAATATTTAATATTTTTATTAATAATAAAATTATATATATTAATATTATAAATAATTATTATCCTTTGGAAATTAGCTTAAAGGTTATTACGTATTCTTAATAATCTATATAAAATTCTATATATAAAAGGTAGAGGATATCGATACGATATTTAATATTTTTATCGATAATAAAATTATACGTATCAATATTATAAATAATTATTATCTTTTGGAAATTAGCCTAAAAGTTACTACGTATTCTTAATAATCTATATAAAATTCTATATATAAGAGGTAGAGGATATCGATACGATATTTAATATTTTTATTAATAATAAAATTATATATATTAATATTATAAATAGTTATTATCCTTTAGAAATTAGTTTAGAGGTTATTACGTATTCTTAATAGTCTATATAAAATTCTATATATAAGAGGTAGAGGATATCGATACAATATTTAATATTTTTATCGATAATAAAATTATACGTATTAATATTATAAATAGTTATTATTCCTTGGAAATTAATTTAGAGGCTATTACGTATTCCTAATAATCTATATAAAATTCTATATATAAGAGGTGGAGGATATTAACGTAATATTTGATATTTTTATTGATAATAAAATTATACGTATTAATATTATAAATAGTTATTATCCTTTGGAAGTTGGCCTAAAGGTTATTACGTATTCCTAATAGTCTATATAAAATTTTATATAGATACCGGAATTTGTAATACCACGGGAGGCCCTACTAATACTAATAAAGGTATTCCCGGCCGTATACTTTTATTCGGGCGATATATATATTAGCTTAAGTCCTATTATATTAAGTATTATCCTATTTCTATAAATAGGTAAGGTCTTTAAGATTATAAAGATATTTTAACCGTTATTTATATTTATTTTATCCTTATTCGGTACGGGCACTTTTTTCGAAAGACCGATTATCTTTAAATAAATAGGTAAAATAAGATAGAAGTCTTTACTTTACTTACCCTTAATATTTAATATAATTTTTCAAATTCTTTAATATAATTAATAATTAAATATAGTCGATTGCCTTCGGTAATAACCGGCCTTAGAGGAACCTCTTATTTAAAATACTAACCGGGTTTAACGGTTATAAGTTTCCGAAAAAGTCGGTCTCCCGGCTGCCCTCTTAGCGCCTACTACAATCCGGGACTTTTCTAAGGAACTCTATAGGATTAAAACCCTATAGTTCTAGTAATTAAGTGTAATCGATCGCCTTTGGTAACGACCGGCCCTAAAGGAACCTCTTATTTAAAATATTAACCGGGCTTAATAATTATAAATTCCCGAAAAAGTCGGTCTCCTATTGCCCTTTTAACGCTTATTATAATCTAGGACTTTTCTAAGGAATTCCTTTATAAGATTAAAACCCTATAATTCTAGTAATTAAATATAATTAATCGCCTTCGGTAACAACCGGCCCTAGAGGAACTTTTTATTTAAAATATTAACCGGATTTAACGGTTATAAATTCCCGAAAAAGTCGGTCTCCTACTACCTTTTTAACGCTTACTATAATCCGGGACTTTTTTAAAGAATTCTTTTACAGGATTAAAACCTTATAATTGGGTATAAATTTAGGTTTCGGCCTAGGGGTAATAATACCGGTATATACTCTAACGGGGTAAATTACTATAGCTTAGATTAATAATAATTCTCCGTAGCGTTATAAGTAATTATATAAAGTAGGGGTTTATCCCTATTCTAAAGTACTTTCGCTATAAAAATACTTCTATTATTCCCTAACTAAAAATACTATAGCCTTCTCGTTCTTCTTCTATTAACTATAAAAGAAATCCGACGATATTATACAATACTTAAAGAAACGCCCGTCTTTTCGAATTCTAACTATATATTCTTATAACCTTCTACAACTTTAAAACCGCTAGGTTTAAAATTCTCCCGCCAGAATTAACCTTTATCTTATATATTAATTAATTTATATTTACCTAACGTTTAATAACCGATATAATAAATAAATATTACTACGTACTACGTAATAAATCGTACTTCCGGGACTTTTCCAAAGAATTCCTTTATAAAATTAAAAGGAAGTCTTAAGAATCGCCGGACTATAATAATAAATTAACCGCAAAAGTAGAATAATTTTTACTAGTATAGAAATTACTCCTTATCGAAATCGTTTAGGACATTCTTAATTATTTAATCGAAAATACTTTTAATATTTATCGGATATATATAATTAAGGCCGACTATAATTAATTCCTCTATATTGTAATTTAAAGGAAATCCGACAATACTATATATTCCCGTCTTTATTTTAATTTTGGGCGTTTCTATAATAATAATAGACGTCCTTTTATTTATTATATAAATCTTCTAACGGATACGATGCTTATTATAGTACTTTTTAAAAATTTCGGGCTATTAGCCTATAAACGTTAAATCCGCAGTCCTATTAAAGAAGGCCTATTCGAATTTATTCTATTTATTTAAATTATTATTTTAATAAGAAGTAATAAAATAGCCTAAGCTTATACAATAGCCTATTTAAAAATCTCTAGCTATTGGCCTATAAACGTTAAATTTGTAATTCTATTAAAAAAGGCTTGTTCAAATTTATTCTATTTATTTAAATTACTATTTTGGCGAAAAGTAATAAAGTAGCCTAAGTTTATACAATAAGCCTATTCGTTTAATATTAAAAATTATAAAATAAATTTATTTATTACCTTAAAATCCGGGTTAATCCGGAATATTACCGAAACGGCCCTACCTTTCCTAAATATATTACGCTAGCCCGCCCTATATCTCTATTCCGAATTGGAATTATAATTCCGATAGTAAGAAGGCAGGATTAAGAGAGTTAATAAGTTCCGAAATCCCGTAGTTCGAAGCCGATTCGCGTAAAGGGATAAATAAAAAGGTAAAACTACTTAGTAATAAGTAATTTAAACGGAGATTCTTAATTTATACGTAAGTATTTTAATAATAGAGCTTCCGTTTAGGCCGTTAAAATATTTTACTTATCCTATAATAGTTAAAAATTTACTTATTATACGATTTAGAGTAATAGTTATTTTTCTTAATCATTTTATTAATAATATTAATTTAAAAGATAAATAAAAAGTATTAAGAAAAAATAAAAACAATAAAAAGGAAAATTAGTATTATAGTATTAGTAAGTACTATACCTAATCGGGTACTATATAGTACTAGATTTATACGTATATTTTATTATATACTTTATTATATAATTTATTATATTTATATAATAATTTATTTAAAACGGTTAAACCTAATAAAATACACTTACTTTTTATAAAGCGCCCGTACTTCTATCGGCCTTTAACTACTTCCTCCTTTTTACTCTTTAGTTTTATTAATTTATTTAAATCGATATCTTTTAATATAGCCCTAATTAGCGCCTAAATTCGTATTATAATAATTAGGAGAAAAAGGAAGGAAAATTAGGAGGAGAATAAGTGCCGAAATAGCCTTACCTTTTCCGGATATATTATACCAGCCCGTTCTACATCTTTATTCCGAATTAGAATTATAATTCTAATAACTAGCGATAACCTAAATTATACCGAATAAACCTCCTACTTATATACTTTTAACTAGAATTCTTTTTACGAAAATACTCCAGAGTAGTTTAATTCTAATAGTTTTATTAAGTTAAGTATAATAATATTATATTTGCGGAGTAATTATACGAAACTGTAAATTAGTATTACAAAATTAGAATTTAAAAGGTTATAATAAAAATAATATATATAGTATATTTACTTCAACGAATACTTTATTCTACTCTTTTAGCGTTATAGTCTTTCCTAAATATTTTTACTTTTTATAATAGTAGAATTATTTAATCCCGGGCTATTAATAAAGGTTTGTAAAATTAGTATATATACATATACTAACGAATTGATTGAATTAAATTATTTAAACCGTTACAATAGTAAGGATAAAAATACGAAAAAGAAGTTAATATTATTATTTCTATATAAAGTAATATAAAAAACCTATAGATAATAATTATTACCCTAAATTAATAACATCCTTAATACCCTCCTACCTATATCTATTAATAGTAGTAATCTCTATTCTTAAACTTTATTTATATATTCTCTTCTATTATTATCTCTTCTAAATTCGGCTTCTTATTAAATATAAATCTATACTTAACCTTTCTTTCCAGTACATTTCTACCCAATACCTAACCCTACTCCTCCAATATCTTTAATATTTCGTATATTATTTTATATTATAATTGGATAACCTCCTACCAATTTTACAAGAAGGGCTAATCCTCCGTCCGGTTACGAAATAGATAAAATACGCTATATATTTTAAATAGGTATTTTATTTCGGATTCGGGCACCGTTTTAATATTATTGAAAATATATTATACGTCGTATAAATCTAAGATATAAATCTCCGGAGTATTAATATTATAATATTTATAAAGTATATCGATATAGGCGTTCTGTAGATACGGGTATTAGATAATATAGCCGAAAATATAGAATTTGAAGTAATTTCGTATAGTATTTCCATTAAATTCGGAAAAAGGGAATTTAACGATTTTCGTAGGGTTAGTTAAAAAATACAATTATTTATATAGTAAATTTATAATATAGAATTTAATATTAAAGAAGACGATTTTAAATCTACCGGGGCGTTTTCTTACTTCTTATAAAAATTATTTATTAGCCTACTTATTATAATCGTCGTCGTTAAGGGGCAAAAACATTTCAATAGGTATAAAATCGGGGATAAACCGATATTTAAAATAGAAAAGTAAAAAGAAGAGTAAATAATAGATATTAAACTAGCGGCTTATATATAATTCAATTATATCGCTTCGGGCGTAATTAAATAGAATATTAAGCGGGATATCGGGCGAATATATAAAGGGGGTAAAATCTATTTTAATTATAATAGAAGTTAATTATTACTAATAATATAATAAAAACGAGAGGGACGGTAAATTAGATTAGAGAGTAAGAAATAGAACGAAAATAAAGAATAGAAAGGTAAATCGTAAATAATAGGTCGGTTAAAGGGGTATACTTATAATTAAAAATCTTAAATAAATTAAAAAAAGTAAGAAGAGAGAGTTAATATTTAATATTTACTACTACTCCTAGTCGTAACGGGGGTATTAGGTTAATTACTACTTATAACGTAATTAGAAGGAGAGGGATAATAAGCCTAAGAATAAAAACGAAATAATAATACAATAAAAACGAAAGGGATAGTAAGCCCGAAAGTAAAAGCGAAATAATAATGTAATAAGACCGAGAGGGACGGTAGGTTGGGTTAAAAAATAAGAAATAGAGCGAAAGTAAGGAGTAGAAAAGTAAATCGTAAATAACGGATCGGTTAAAAGGGTATACTTATAATTAAAAGTTTTAAATAAATTAAAAGAAGTAAAAGGAGAGAACTAATATTTAATATTTATTACTATTCCTAATCGTAATAGGGGTATTAGGTTAATTACTATTTATAATATAATAAGAACGAGAGGGATAATAGGTTAGATTAGGTTGGAGAATAAGATATAAAGTAAGAATAAGGAGCGGAAAAGTAAATCGTAAATAACAAGTCGGTTAGAAGGGTATATTTATAATTAGAAATCTTAAATAGGTTAAAAGAAGTAAAAGGAGAGAATTAATATTTAATATTTACCGCTTACTATTTTTAATTACGACGGGGGTATTAAGTTAATTACTACTTATAATATAATTAGAAGGAGAGGGACGGTAAACCCGAAAGTAAAAGCGAAGTAATAATATAATAAGACCGAGAGGGATAGTAAGTTAAATTAGAGAGTAAAATATAAAAGGGGAATAAAGAGTTAAAAAGTAAATTTATATTATAAATAACGGGTTAGTTGGAGGGGTATATTTACTCGAAGTCTTAAATAAATTAAAAGAAGGAAGAGGAAAGAGAATAAAAGAGTTTAAAAATAAGAAAGGGGGTAATTTATATACGGGAGGGAGTATAAGAAGGCGTATAAATTAAGGGGAGAGGAGGGAATTAAATTACTAAACTATTAAAATTCTTATTATCCTAAGTATAAATACCGTTGTACTTCGTTTATTCGGTCGATAATAATTATATAATCCCTTCTTTAATAGCCTAACGATTGTAAATTTATACTTTAAATCGAACTTATAAATAATATTATAAGAACTATTTTATCCGCCTACATCTTCTTCCTCCTCTTCCCTTTTTTATTACTATTACAAATTTTATACCTACGCCCCTAGGCCGTAAATTCCTATTTATTACTAAATTATTATTATAAGCCTTCTACTTCTATTTACTATTAGATCGCCGTTTAATTCTAACCCTTTTAATTACTATCGGATCGCTATTTAATTAGAAGTTTTCTATTTACTATTAAATCGCCATTACTTTCTATTACGCTTACGCCCTCTACCCCTTAAGCCGTTAATTTTCATTTATTATTAAATTGCCCTTACTTTTTATTACGCTTATACCCTCTACCCTTTAAGCCGTTACTTAATTTTTATCTACTATTAATTTCCATCTACTATAGCTCTAAATATTAATTATATTACCCTTCTCCTATAAATACGTATAAACGATATACGTTCTATTACCGTAGGCCTTCCTTTCGATCCTTATTTACGTATAATCTATATATATTACTTCGCCGCGGGGGTTCCTTCGAATTACTCCTAATAATAAATATTTCTATAATTATATTTATTATTATTACTAATTTATATTATAGCGCTACACGCCTCCTTCCGTACGCGTTTTACACCTTTACTTTTACTAAAAATATTATAAGCGCCGAGAAGCTCGAGGACGAAGCCTTCTACCGGCTTACTAGCGAATTTTTATACTTTATATTACGTACGCTAAGTATATTCCGACTATATTTTATATTATTTCCCTTACTAATATTCGTTCTATTATAAATAGTATTAGTACTATTACTATTATTTACAACCGGACTTCTAGCGCTAGTATTATCGATTTGCCTTATAATATAATATTCTTCGGAATATAGCTATAATATAGCTATACTTCCTAAGTATTTAATAAAAGGGACGACCCCAACTTTGACTTCTAATTTACCGTCGTAAACGTAATTAAAATATTGTAATAAACCTATTCTATTTACTATACAAATTATCCTAACCTCTCGGGTAACCTTAATCCCTATTATATAATAAAATAAGATATTAATAAATTAATTAACGAAGATTAATACGCCCCTACCGATTATATTCGCTTAAATATTATATCCCTTATACCCCTTTATAAAGATATAGACGAATATAATAATATTCCTAACTCTTCTAATACCCCTAAAGGATTAAATACTCTTACTCTAATTTTAAACGCTACTACTATCCGTAGACCTAAATATATTTACACTAGTCTAGCCCGCTTAAAGAAGAAAATCGACAAAATAACTACTATTATCGCTCGTAGAGATAAGAAATTCGACGGAATAAATACCGCTATCGCTTATCTAAATAATAAAATCGATAAAATAAGTACCGATATAGGGAAGAGGTTTAATAAAACGATTAAAAGATTAAAGGGCGTATTCGACAATATAAGTATTAACATTACCTTACGTTTCGTTATTCTATAAAATATAGTAATTACGCTTTCGGCTATTACTACCCCGTCGACTCTGCCTAATTCTACTAACGAAGACGAAGAGGATTAATAATAACGATTCGACTAATAAAAATTAATTTAAAATTGTAAATTAATAAGCGCTATAATAGTATATAGGGGTTTCTATAGGGTTAATTTAAACTCGTATTAACGCTTTTCTATAGCTATATATATTTGTAGAAATAACTTTTTAATTTAGTTAACCGTTCTCAATAATAGAATAGGGATCCTACCTTGTAATAGCTAGTTTTCAATTTCATTCTTCTACTCTCCTTATATAGAATATTGCAATTTATTTCTTTAGTTACACCTCGTTATATAGAACTCTTACCTCGATTCTTCTTATAACCTGAGCGGTATAACCCGGTCGGTATTAATTCCCCTAACCTATACGTACCTACTAAAGTGGGCGCCTTAAATATTAGACCTTAAATATTTACTAAATAATTCCCCTAACCTATACGTACCCGCTAAGGTGGGCGTTTTAAATATTAGACCTTACTATAGTAGGAAAATCTATTTCTAAATATGCGTTGTAGTTGTTGGATAATAATTATAATTAATGTTTGTTAGCCAATTTATTTTTCTTATAGGGGGTAAGCGCTGTACTATAGTGGCCTTGATTTGGGGTTGGGTTGGGTCTGAAATCCGAAATTTTTTAAAGTCTTAAAGTTATACTTTCCCTAATATTCAACATCCCTTTTATTAACGGAAAGAAGTAGCTATTTCTATTAGAAATAACTAATTGGCTTAGTGGTCAAGTGGTTATTGAGGTAGTTCCTTATCGTGACATGCTCTATTCGATTCCTGTTCGTGACCAATTTTTTGAAGCTATTTAGACTTTCTGATCCGGAAGCAAATGCCGGCTTTTACTATTAATACTTAGAGATCTTCACCTTAGTAGTTAAAAGACTACTAGAGTATAAAAGGTAATACCCTATACTTTTGCCTCTTAGGGCCTTGGGAGATAAGTATTGTTGGGAAAATAATTATTGTTTTCTAAATATACGTTGTCTATTAGATAACGCTTGTTGCAACCCTGGGCTTCCCGCTTCGGTAGGTATTTACTAAATAATTCCCCTAACCTATTAAGATTACCGCTTTTTTTTATCTAAATAGGATTTATCTAAACGCGGGAACTAGGCTTAATATAGTCTAAAGTATAAGCTGTCCTTTGATTGGTTGCGTGTTACTTGTATAATAGATTTATTAGTCGCTTTAAGTGGTTTGTTTAGTTTACCGGCCCTGTTAGCCGCTTTGCTTGTAGGTGCTCTAGATCTATTAGACCGTAAGGGGGATAGGATAAATTCTATTTGAATGAGAAGAAGCGGTATACAAGAAGATACCTAAGGTATCTATACTAAGATCGAGTATAGAAGGTATTCCCTATGTAAATAATACCTTAGTATAATTATACAACAATATTGTTTCGCCTGTTATATACTTCTATAAAGATTATTAATTAGATTATCTCCTACCTATTCGCTAATATACTTATAATTACCCTTAGGCCTAAAGGTAAGCCTAAGGGTAATAAAATAACGCTACGAGCCGATATAGAGGATGAAGCCCTAAGATCGCCGCCCGAGAAATAATTATTGCCTAAAGGCAACGAACCGTAATAAGCTAATTAAATTAATTTAGAAGACAATACCTATTTAAAAGGATTCGTCGGTTAAACTCTAATTATAGCCGATAAGGGCGTTTATATTTATTCGATCCTCAACCCTTCTCCTACTGAAGTAATTCGGTATTGTATAATAGCTATCGATTTATTCGAATCGGACGGCATTAACCCGAAGACCCTTTCCTCCGAATAATTTAATACTTTTGCTAATTAATCCCTTAAACTTCAATAGGAATTATTAATTATATTTAAAAAATATAGTGCTAAACGACTCCGCATTATATACCCCGAAAAGGAATAAAGAGGTAATACCCAAATTGCCCCTATTATATAAATTTTAAAATTACTACCCGAAAACCCTTTAAATTCCGTTGGGACACTAATATTTTTAATAAACCTAAACGCTAATTCGTCTATAATTTACCCCCTTTCCTTCGAATAATCTAATATCCCCGAAAAGGAATAGGGAGGTAATACCCAAATTACCCCTACTATATAAATCTTAAAATCGCTACCCGAAAACCCTTTAAATTCCGCTGGAATATTAATATTTTTAATAAACCTAAACGCTAATTCGTTTATAACCTACCCCCTTTCCCCCGAATAGTCCAATATCCCTAAAAAGGAATAAGGAGGTAATATTTAAACTATTCCTATTATATACTAACAAGTCTTAATATAACTATTTAAAAACCTTTTAAATTCCGTTAGGAACCTAATACTTCTAATAATTCTAATCGCTAACTTATTTATAACCTACTTACTTATATTAATAATACTCACTTTAAAGCCGTCTATACCGCTGGCGGTAGTAAATTATAAATTAGTACTTAATTTTAACGAACTGATATTAAATAATTCGAACGATTATATCCTTTCGTTTAATAATTCCTTTATTAGAATATACTTATTTCGTATATAAGTTTAATTGAAATCCTTTACGCCGACTCTTTCAAATCTTCTTTATAATTATACCCTATTACTTAAATATAAACTAATAATTCTCGAATAACCTTACTTAAAAAATATTATATTTACCTTTTATAATTTATAACTTCGCCTACTTATTACCTCCTACGAATAACCTAATTTATATCGCAACCGATTATAGTAATCCTAAAACTAAATATAATAATAATAAATATTAAGCGACTTACTTCTAAATAATTAAATTTAATATAAAGTATTCGAGAGAGCGTATAAGACGGCCTATTAATCCGAATAATAAGTCTTAAAAGTTAAATAAGTTTATCGGGTAGTTAAAGAAGCTAAATGGCAAACCGAATAGCGGGCCTAAAACGACGAAAGACTATAATATAATTATATATTATAAACCGAGCGATAAAAACGTAAAACCTTTAATAGGGCCCTAAAATAAACTTAGGCCGAAGGAATCGAACGAATTCGGTAGAAAGCCGACGAAACCGAATAATAAGAGTATTCGGCCCGAAATAAAACCTAATAGAAAGCCGATAAAGCCGAAAAATAAAAATATTAAACCCGAAATGAAAAGATTAAAAAACGTCGCTAAATAAATTAAATAAACGACGTTGAGAAAGCGAGGGCTCGATACGTAGAATTCGACCTATTTATATATAAATTTAATATAAAAATAATAGTAAAAGAGGAGGCAAGAGTAATTAAAATAGAAATTAAATATGAGGAATAGGCTATATAAATATATAAATAATAAAAGTGTATTAAATTAAAATATAAAAGGGAACGGCGTTTATTTTATTGTTGGTTAGGGTTACTTTATTAAATATAATATAAAAAGATAGTAAGTAGAGGTTTAAATTTATATACCCGTTTATATAGGGGAAAGGGTAGTTTCGTTATTTATAGATATATTTAGGCTAATATCGAAGGAATATTATAATTACTTAGTGAATTTAAATAAATTTCCTTCCGCGGAAACACTATTTATTTATTAATTTAAAGTATATAGAATTATTAATTTGTAATTTATCGACCCGTAAAGGTTATATTGTAAATTTATTATTATAATTAAAACTACTAATAATTAAAACCGAAGACTATAAATACCTTAGAAAAATAATATATACCGTTAAAAAGTAATTATATAATCCCTACTATTAATATCCCTTTCCGTTAATCCTTTCTATTTATTATTTAATATAGCCCTCGCTATTACCTCCGCTATTTATACCCTATACTATAATAATAATTCTTCCGGCTTCGGTTTCTTATAAAATATTACTTTATCCCTAATTATTATTTTTAATATATTTACCCTTATTACCTACTTCTAATCCACTAATATCCTAAATATTTTATACGCTATTATATATTTAGGCTCTATTACCTTATTCTAATCCGGTAATAAAGAGCCCCTCCTCTTCGCCCCGAATAAATAGAATAGATAGAAGGCTATTAATAGTCTTCTTATTTACGAATTAAGTATATAAATAATATTCTTAAAGATATATTATACGTTATATAAATTAAAGACGCGGACTTCTTCGGTTTCGGCGGTATAATAATTATAAAATATTTTAATATAAATATTCTATAGGCCCGGGATTTATATAATTTAGCCGAAGATATATAATTCGAAGTAATTACGTATTATAATTTAATTGAATTAAGGAAATATAAACGTAAAGTCTTTTTACCTACCCGAATTTCGAAAGCTTATACCGTATAATTAGTATATAACGAAGCAGAAGAGTTTAACCTTAGTAATAAGAAAGTAAACTTTAATAAACTCTCCTCTATTTATTATAGTAGAAGCGGCGGGGTTTTAATAGTAATAATTATTACTAGGAGAGGAGGAACCTTTAATAAATTCGGACTCCGGGTTAAAGTAATACCGGAAGTACGTAGAATTGGAAATAAGGAATTATTTATAAACGTAGAAGATTTAATATTGGCCGCGCTTAACGCCGATATAAACGTCGATAAAGGGGCCGTTAAATTAGTCCGGATTAATTTTATATAAATATAATTAATAAATAATTTTTTCTCTTGTTAAAGGGGGAAGGAAAGGGGAATATTACTAATACGCTAAAAAGAGGGTTTAGGAATTTAAAATTAATTATCGGGCTTAAGCGAGGAATAGATATTTTAATTTTAATAAAGGTTAATTTTTAGTAATACTACGATAAAAATAAGTAGGGTAATAAATTAGAGAATAAAAGTAAGAATAAAGAGCGGAAAAGTAAATTATAAATAATAGAGTAGTAGAAGGGGTATATTTATAATTAGAGGGCTTAAAAGAGTCGAAGGGGGAAAGAGGAGAAGGAAATAAAATTTGAGTACGAAAAAGATATATATAGGAGGCGTTCGGTAAGGCTTTTTTGATATTTAGAGTATATTTAGCCGCGTATAAAATAATAATTAGTAATTCGATTAGGGAAGGGGAATATAAAAGTGAAATTAGATTATAGATAATAAAGCGGTAGGAGGAGGATATTTATAATTATATAGGAGGGCTTAGATAAATTAAAAGGGGAAGGAGGAGAGGGAAATAAAATTTGAATACGAGAAAGGGAGAAATATATATATAGGGGGGAGTTTAATAAAGTTTATCGTTTAATATTTAGGGTATACCTAATTATATATAAAATAGTAATTAGTAATTCGATTGGGGGGGAGTATAAAGGTGAGGCTAGTGCCTACGGCTGAATTGCGAGGTATATAAAGCTTATAGAATTTATTTCTTTATTATAATATATTTAAAAGTATTACTACTATATTATTGCTATAATAATTCTACTTTGCTTTAGTATTTAAATAATTGTTTACGAAACCCGTCGGTTCTATACACTTCCTAAATTACTATATATAATCCGATTTATTTATTTATATAAATTATTACCTTATATTATTTAAGGAATATTATAGATATTTGAAAACTACCCTATTTAAGTAATAGCGTTTTACAATTTTCTATTTCTTTATAAGTATAAAGGGTAATAAGGCCTTAGTATAAAAGTCTTAATATAATTATTAATAGTCTAAGTATAATTAATACTATTTCTCCTTATAATAATTATTAGCCTATATAGTTATAGTCTATTACGGCCTAATATTGCCGTAAATAGAAATTATTGTAGAGGCGTATTTATAATTATCGATATACGGTATTTCCGGGCCAATTCTCAATTCCTTTGGGTTATTAGACTATTTATAATTATTATAAATCTCGTTTTCGTTCTCCTTATAATTCGTAGTAGCGTCTTTAATTACGTATATTTCGTTCTCCTTAACGTTTATATTAACGTCCCTAACCGGTTCGAAAATAGTATTCTATAGTTATATTATAGTTTTACCCTTTTTATTAATAGGATATTCCTTTACCTAATACTATTAAGAGCTATGGTTTATATAGCGGTTTCCTTTCTTCTATTATTATCGTTATTCTAAAATAATAATTATAACCCTAATTTTTAAGGATAGGCCTTTACTACTACTATATTTCCCCGACCTTAATATTCTTATAGCGCCAATTTGTATAATATCCCTAATATTTATATTCTCCTTTAGAAAATTATTATTATTTAAACGCCGAATATATTCCTATAGGGCCTTATAGCCCTCTAATATATCTGTCTTTTATTTTAACTTCAAATACTATTCCTTATTAAAGTTATTTATAAAGAAGGTCTATTTTAAATTATTAGGCTAATTACTTTATATTTAATTAAGGATTTCGTTAAACCGAATAAAAAAAGTTTAGATCGATTCGTTTCGGGCCTATAGAGTTTCGAAAAGGCTTAAGGCCGTACGCTTATCCGAATTCGTATCGCCGTAGGAAAAGCGGAACTTCTATAATAATGCAATGGGTATTCGGTTTATTAATTATCGGGCAAAATAAAGGAAGGTCTTTTAAATAGGGGGCGAAAGGCTAGAGTAAAAATAATAAAATTAAGTTTCCGAATCGCTTATAGCGAAATTGTTAATATAAAGTTTCGCCTCGGCGGTATATAACTAGGCGTTGAAATCTTCCTTCTCCTTAGAAAATTTAATAAAATAGAGAAGGATTAACTTCAGTTAGCGAAAACTTATAGTTTTAAATTTAATTATTTTATTAACGAGTATTTAAATAGCTACGGCGAATTATTATTATTATTCGTTAATATTCTAAATTTAGGGAATTAAAATTATATTTATAGAGAAAGAAAAAAATTATATAGATGGAGACGGTTAAAAAAATTCTTTAAGTAGACGAATAAAAAGGGGTTTAAAAATATTAAAGAAGATAGTTAATAATATATTACGGGTCTATTAAATATATATAGTAATAGACTAGGGGTAGAATAGAGTTTAAAATTATTGATAAGGAGGAAAAGGTTTGTAGGGCCCGTTAAGGCCTGTGCGTATTAGGTACTTTAGGAATTGAGGAGGCTCTTAATATATAGGGGTATAATTAGTTAGGTAGGATAGCCCGGCGCGCTAATCGTAATCGCTAGGGGGAAGTGGAATATAGAGTTATTAAAATTAATATAATAAATACCCTCTAAAATCTAACGGACTTATAGGGTATTTAGTATATAATTATCTTATATTAGTCGTCGTCTAGGGGTAGGGTATACGGGATACCCCTATTTATACGTAGAAGAGTAGATATTTCCGCTTCTTCTCTTTTACCTTTATTATTCCCTTACCTTTAAAATAACCCCTTATTTGCTAATATAGTATTTTAGTACTAAAGTACCGGAAGTCTCTAGTAAAATGGATTATAGTACCTGCTATATAAATTTAATATTAAATAGTATTTTAAATATAATAGAACTATATAGTTATAGAGGTTCTTATTTTATTTTATTACCTATAAGTATAAGGCTAGTTTATATAAAGGAGGTTGGCTAATTATATTTACTTTTTATAACGTTAATACTTATTCTCTTTTAATATCGGTTTATTTCGTTCGATATTATTTTCTATAATTGAATAACGGCGATTACGGTCCCCCCTAATTATTCGAAGGTCTTTTTAAGTCTTAATAATTAAAATTATTAAGTATTTTAGCGGTAGAAAGGATGGATAGGTATATTAATTTTTAGGGATGAGGATTTTAGAAGTTTTTAAAATTAATATTATTATTAGTATTTAATTTGGTGGTTTGAGAAATAGAATAGGCATTTTTCAATAGATTTTCAATCCGGGACTAAAGTCTCGGGAGGAGTTAAGTTTAATAGGCTATACTTTCTATTTTTATATATATTTTCAAATATCGGACGCTTTTAAAATAGAAATTAATTGTATAAGGGGGGGAATATAATGGTTAATATTACTAATCGTTATAAATTCTATTTATAAATATAGTTTAAATAATCGGGTTTTGGGCTTAGCCTAATTCCCTCTTAGAATTTAATTATTAATATTTATATTTAATATTAATAGGGATTCCGTTTAATATATCGGCTTCTTTGTAGTCGGAATTCTTACCGTATACAATTACTATATTTCTCTCCTTCTTACCTAATATAACGAAATTAAACGACGTAGGTAATAGGGTATTAACCCTTTACTAAGCGTATTAGTAACGATTAAGTAAGGTTTTATAATAGGGTAGTAAATTATTTACTTTAGAAAGTCCTACTTTAATAAGCGAACTTTATTTTATAAAACCTATTAATTATAAGGGTATATAAAAGGGATATTGCCTTCCTTTATTTCTTTTTTAATAATACTCTATTTATATTTATATGTATTAATTACCTTAATTAATATTTTACTATCGCCGGGAGGTTAGAGCGACTAATTCTATAGTTTTCTAATTTTGTAATTAATTGCCGAAACCGCCTTCGAATATTATAATACTACGTTTAAATAATCGGGTTCGGCCTATATACCGGTGAATAATAGGTATTTAACTATAATAGTAATAGTATACGTTAACTTTATATTCGAAACCTTTAATTGCTTTAACGATATTATTAATACGAGAGATTTAAATTACTACTAATAATATATAAGTACTAATTTTACTAGTAGTACAGCCCCCGAATAGCCTACTATTGCCTATTTTACTATTATACGCTATTTCAATAGTATTATTTTAGTAGGGTCGATTTCTTATTCCGAACCTAGTTCTAATTAAATTGAAGGGGGTATTTATTTCTTCGCCCGCTTCTTCAAATTAAAAATTAATAGAAATTCGTTATCCGAATTATCGTTTAACTCTTTTTCTAATTATTCTAATATTTCGATAATAAACGATACCGGTTTAGGCAATACCGGTTTAGGCGATACCGGTTTAAATAATACCGGTTTAAGTAATATAGCGGGATCGGAAATAGGCTTTATAATAAGTAGTTCGGTAATAAGCAGCCCTTTTCTTACTATTTCCTCTTAGGTCTACATTTTAATTATAAATATAGCCTTTTTAAATAGGCGGAGTAAATATTTAAGGGATACGTCGAAAGTATTTTTATCGTTTTGTAAAAGTAGGCTTTTTTTTCTCTATTATTATTTATTTTATTCTTATCCGGCCTCTTTTTCTTATCCGGCTTCTTCTTCTTATTTAGCCTCCTCCTTTTATTTAGCTTCCTTTTTTTATCCGGCCTCTTCCTCTTATCCAACCTCTTCTTCTTATTTAGCCTCCTCTTATTATTCGACTTCCTATTCTTATCCGACTTCCTCCTCTTATTATTTCTTACCGTTATTTTTATCGTCGACGCTTTTTAGAAATTAAAATTTTAAATATTCGGCAAATTCTAATACTTTGTATACTATATAGTATTCGACTTCTATATTATTTAATATTTTATTTCGTTTTTAAATTTATATTTCCGCCGAACCTAATATCTTTTCGGCTAAACCCTTTACTTCGTTTAAAGCCTATTATATTCCAAAAGCTAATTAATCTTATATAATTTCTAATAATAAATATTTTCTAGGTCTTCTTCTACAATACTTTATTAATAATTATAATTCGGCTTAGGGCTTAATCGGAAGAAGAGGAAGGTCGGACGATTTTAATTTAAGCGAATTTCAGTCCTTCTTTCGAAGTCGGAATATTAGACCGGTAAATATAATTTAATTTCCTATTTTAGGTTCGGTTAAAAGAAGAGGAAGGTCGGGTATTTTTTATTTTTTAGAGGAATAAATATATTCGAACGAATTTCGTACCCTTTTTATAGGTTGGAATATTATATAGTTAAATATAATTTAATTTCCTTTATAATTCGGAGTTAATTCGGTTAATATATCGTCGTTAGAGGAGTTAATATTATTATTATTACTACTAATATATTATAGAATTATATTTAATAAACGCTATATTTAATTATATAAAATACTATTTTTAAATTTACCCCTTTAAGAAGATTATATAATTTATATTTATTTTGTACTTCGTATTTAATTTAATATACGTTATTCCTATTATTAATTAATTATACGCCTATAAATTATATTATATTAATACTATTAATACTATTAATTATTCTTTTATAATAGTTAACTCCAACCCTTATATACTTCTAGAGTTTATTTAAATTATCGACGGGTATTTCTATATATTTACTCTAGAGTACGTAGAGTTTTTGCTTAGGTATAGACCCTTTAGTTTTTATAACGACGGCTACGATAATAGAGCGCTAGAACCGACTTATTCCCTACTACTAATTCAATTGCCCGAATATTATAACGACAATAATTATTATAATAGCGAGGATAATATATTAACCCTTTTATCTCTTCCCCTATCCCTATTATAAATTATTTGTACGTTGATTAATTTACTTTAATTTAAATATCCTCCGTCTCCTATCTCTCCTCTCTAATCCCTTTCGCTAAAGAATTTAGAAATTAATAAGCGATTTCTTTTTTATAATAGTAATAGTAATACCGGCTTTTAATAATAGCGATATATATATACTACTTTTCTTCTCTATCCCCTTCGCTTTCTATATATTATATTTCCCTTCTATTCCCTTCCCTCCCGTTTTTTTTTTCCCTATCCCCTTCTCTCCTCCCCTTCTATTTATTACCTCTTCCCTTCCCTATTATTATTTAATAAATAATTACCCCCTTCCTCCTTAGTAATATAATAAATTCGAAGCGTATAATTATATTAGTTAGGGGTCGATATAAAATACTAATTCTTACCTATTAAATATATTTAGTAGAAGGATTAGGGCCTTTAATTTATATAGGAGTAATACTAAGAGTAGTATTACTATATAAAGACGGTAGGATAATTACTGGAGTTAATAAATTTAATTATCGGGTATTATATTTCTTATAGACGATAATTCAAAATATATAATTATACCGGTTAGGGGTTAATATAAAATACTAATTCCTATCCGTTAAATACGTTTATCGGAAGGATTAGGGCTTTTAATTTATATAGGAGTATTATTGGAATATATATAATTATACCGGTTAAGGGTCGATATAAAATATTAATTCTTATTTATTAAATACGCTTATTAGAAGGATTAAAGCCTTTAATTTATATAAGAATATTATTAATAATTATATTATTACGCGAAGACGTAAGCCCGCTCCCCTCTTTTAAACCCTCTAGTATATCGGAATATATTAATAAATTTATAATTTAAATAAATTGTATAAGGACGATCGAAGGAATTTTAATACCGAACCGATTGAAAGTTATTAAAGACTTTATAAAATCGCTCTCTCCAATTATAATATAGTAATTGTATAGAAGGATGTCGATTATTAAGAATAGCTTTTATTAAATTTATATATTAATTTCTTTATAAATATTATAGAATAACGAATAATATACGCCTTATACGAATAATATTATCTCTATAATAATAAGCCTAATGCGGATCTTTTATTAATTATTTATTTAAAAAGGATTTAATCTATTAAATTCGCTCGCGCCTATCCGCTTATTCCTTCGTCGCCCGTCCTTATAATAAGCGATATTTCCGAAGATAATTTTATTTTACTATATATTACTATAATATGTCCGCCGGCTATTAAGAGGCCTAAAAATCGGCCTCTTAAGCCGAAGCTATAGTATAAATCTATATTTAAAACTATAGCGTTTTTAGAGTTGGTAATATAATATACTATTTATTTATTCTAATTCTCTCCGGATATTTATTAAAAACTAACTTTACTACTATATATCTTCTCGCCTACTTACCTATATCCCCTATTAATAGACGAGAAATAGGTACCGGGTAGCGTAAGATACGAGTATAGTTTTAATTAGGTCGTTAATTCGGGTAAGATTCTATTTATTTCTAATAGTAATTTTAATTAGGAATTAAAAGAGTTGTAAAAATTGGCCGGGGAAGGAAATAGCGTCCCTTTACCTTATTTATAATTAGATTTGTCCTAACGTACTATTTAAAATATCGATCCTTCGAATCGGAAGCGACGGGCTAATCCTTATATAATTAATAAGGATAGTTATATAAGTTCTACTATATTGGAAAATATATATTGAATACTAGAGTAGGAGTTTTAATTACCCTATATTATAAGTAGTAGTTTAGTAAACTTAGTGTAATTATTAATCCTATTAAATATATTCCCTTATCTATAATTATTAGTATTTTTTCTCCTCTAATTAATTTTCTATTCTAGATTATAAACGTCTATATATAGCCGAATTTATCGCTTCCGCATTATACCTACTCGAAGACCGCATTATAATACTCGAAGCCTAAAACCCTATTTATTACTATAATATAGAAGAAATAGACGTAATTATACGCGATATTATTAATAAGTAAATCGATAAGCGAATTAAAAAGCGAATCGAAGAGCGATTCGATAATACTAGGGAAGAGATAGAATATAATTTCTAAAAGATAATTATAGTCGAATTAGAGGCGTAAGTCGTAGAAGAAGTCGATTTACAAATTGTATAATTCTATAAGGAGTTAGAAGATTAATAGATTCGGGATTTGAAGGAGGGTATTATTAAATAATTCGTTTCAAAATTGAAAAGGACGACTACGCCCGTAGTAATACGCAAAGTACTATAGGGGATAGGGTACGCCTTAATATAAATTAATTAAGCGAATAAAGATATTAATTATATTATATTATTTAATATATTTATTCCGATTCTACTTAATAAAACGGCCTTTTACGCTACGGCGTAAGATATTTAAAAGAAATATAAGGATATATTAAATATAGAGGAGATAATTAGAGTATTTAATTTATTATAGGAAAAGCCGATAAATATAGTAAAATATAATATATATAAAGAGGAGGAAATAAGGAGGTTATATATAATAAAGTGGAGGGAGGATATTTCCGATTCCTTATTTCTATTTTTATAGAAAAGGGGAGATAGGAAGCGAAGTAGATAAAGTAATTGTCCGAGTCTTAATTTCCTTTCTATTTACTTTAATTATTAAAATATTTATTATTTAAAACCTAAATTCCCGCTACTATTACTAGGAGTAAAAGGATACTTCTACGAAAGGCGGGATTATATAATTAATTCGCGATTTATCTTCCGAATTTCTAAACTGGTTTCGGGCTTTATCGGTGAACTTTCGGCCTTCAAATTGCGTAGGCTATTTAATTTAACGCTATAACCAAAGCGATTGTATTCGGCCTTTTATTAACGTACGTTATTCTATTACTATTATTATATTATATTGTAGTAAAAGCTATAGAAAAAAAAAAAAAAGAAGAAAAAAACCGAGGGCGGGGTAGGCGGGACGGCCTATATATATATAAATAAAGTTTTGAAGATATATCTTTCCTAGTAATTATTTTAAACGGTTATTTAAGATTGGTTTTAATATAATTAATATAGAATATAAGGCGTTATAAAGTCTTTATTAAAGTAATAATAAATAGTATACGTTGAATATTAAAGGAATTATTTATTTGTTATAGTATAATTAGCGGGTATATATAGGGTAAGTAAAGGGTAGTCGTATTTAATATGATTTAATATATTAAAAATACTTTAAAGGAAAAGGGAGTTATAAAGTATTTATAGTAAGTATAAATTTCGAATATATTAGGGTAGTAATTAAAGTAGGACTATAATTTTAGGAAATAATTTGTAGTAGATTTCCTTCTCGCTTTTATTCCTTTTATTAATTTAGTTCTAATTGTATAAGCTCCTAATTATTTATAAGCGGAGTAGACGTACTCCTCTATAAGGCGTATACGATATAAGTATACGTATTATTCGAAGAATTATTTTAGCGGCTATAAAGGAAGGTATAGTTGAGGTAATAAATTTAGTTATTTTCCTACTATTATATAAAGACGTAGTTATAGGAGGTATAAAACCTATTTACTTCCCGCTTTTGCTTCCGACGCCGGTAATTCCTACGTTTTAGAATTCGATTCCTAATAATTAATTTACCGGAGGGTTAGAGAGGATTTTAATAATTTCCCCAATTCGATATACCGATTTAATTATTAATATAGCCTTAGTAAATTATTAATTATTTTATTACTAAAATATTAATAATAGATATTCTTAGATTAATATAGTATTACTAATATATTTTTAGGTTTGACTTCGATAATAGTTTGTTCCCTCCGGTTGTCGTTATTTATAGCCTATATATTGGTATTCTAGGTAAATACAAATACGTAAATAAAATAGAAGGTTAGGCGGTACCGTAATGCCCCGTAGTGATTTACTACCCTATTCGGAAAACTTAGTTTAAAAAATAAGCCTATATATACGCTAAATATTTTAGTTATTACTCTATTTATAAAGAAAATAATCGTTATCGCTTTCGTAGCCTTCGGCCGTATTATAATATAATTAGATAGGTCGCTAGAGTATTAGCCGTTAGGTAATAGGGTGTCGAATATAGGGTATTATAATATATTAGATAGAATAAGGCTTATATTCTAATTAATAAAATTATAGATTAGGAAGGCGGCGACGAGTAGTAGTTCTAATATATATATTTAAAATTGCGATACCTTCGTTTACTAGCTTTAAAATTATTAATTTAAAGATAGCGCGAGTAGGTCGCTAAATATCGGGTTAATATTCTATATTTATTATATTTAATATTCGTTTTAATTATTTAATATCCTTTTATCGGAAATAATAAAATACTTAATATTATTATCCTAATTATTCAATGTCCTTCTATTAGAAGTAATAAGATATTTAAAATTATTATTTTAATTAAATATAGGGTTTTAATAAGTTTTATATTAAATTATTATAATTTTAATACTTTTTAATAATTTCGGAAATTTTATATTTACTTCTATAATTTAGCGGATATTTTGGCCTTTATTCGGTATAATTAGAATATTAAATCGTAGGATAAAGCCTTAGTTATATAAAAAGAAAGAAAGTAGAATTTCCTCTCCAAATTTTAATTGAGGACTTCTATTGAGTTTAAAGGGTTTAATATCGTCTTTTATAATATCTATAACCTTAACGACTTACTCTTCGAATTCTTCTTCGTTATAGATTTAGATAATATCGTCTTCGTCGTTTATAATAAATAGATTTTACTCTTTTCCCGGGAGGGAGTTTAATTCTTAAATTTCGGCTATTTCGGGGGATAATAATAATTTAAGGAGAAAATAATTGTAGTTTTATAATTCCGGTAATTCTACTCAATTTTGTAGGTATATTTAAGGCCGGTAGTAGTAATATTAGAAAGTTTAATTAAATTTTAGAAATTGTAACGGCCGATCTTTTTAAAATTATTGCGGTGGATATAGATACCGAGAACTTTAAAAACGTTAAGGAGATTAGAATTATTAGAAGGTTATTTTCGTATAGAATTAGAATTTAGGTAAAGCTCGAAATATAAGTAATAGGTAATTTATAATAAATTCCGGGTAAATTATAAAGAAAGAGAGAAGTAGTATTTTTCCCTCTAGGCCTTTTTTGAAATAATGTATAGGAATACTTAAATATTTAAGTTTTTCTATTTTTAATAAATATATAAGGATATTATTTAGATTAAACCGATTTACCTATTTATATATTTATAGTCCGATAATTATTATTCGAATAATATATATATTAGGTTAGGTATTATTATACTTAGATAGATAGGGTCGTTTAAATTATAAATATATTGTAGGCGACGGCCTTATTTAGGTATATATAACCCTCTTTTAACTTTATTACCTCGCTAATTATTTACTAAAGTATTATTGGAAATTTGAAATTCCTTATTTGCTTTATCCTCTTTAACTTTAATAAACACTTATTCGCGAGGCTTACTTTAATTGGTTTAATAATATTCGATATAAATATAGCGGGAGATTAAAATCCCTATATCCTTCGCTTATTATTTTTTTCCAACTATTTCTACAAAATTATTTCGATATTAAAGGAATACTACGTTGGTTATTCGAAGTTTCTTTATTACTAGAATATTCTCCGGTTTAACGTCGATAGTAATTTATTCCCTCTAAGGCCGAAGATTATAAATATTAATAATTATTACCCGGCAGGGTTAATATTTTCCGGTTTAATATCGATAATAGCCTATTCCTTCTAAGGCCGAGGGTCGTAAGTATTAATAATTTTTTCTTACTTTATTATTATTATTAATTTACTTCTCTTGAATATAAAATAATTTGAAAAATTTAATATTATAATAAATTACTAAATATTTTAGCTAAGATATATTTGAATACCTTCTTTTTAGCCGGTTGCCTATTACTACCTAGCGGAATTAATATATATTAAGCGTAGGAAGGTTGGGAAAAAGGTAAATACGACGTTTTAAGAACTTTATATAATTCGGTTTATAATTTAGGTTAATAGAGAATAGATTTAAGGATAGAAATAGATAGGTAAATATAATTGCCGAATATATATATAATTTTAAATATTAGAAAGAGGTTAAATAGAAGTAAATATAAGGGTAATATTAAAATTAAGAAAGGGGTTAAAGGGGAGGGTCTTTATAGTAATTCTATAGAGGACTTATATATAGTAGTTGAATCGGATCTTTCGTCGTCGCCTTAATCTAATTTTTAGTCTAATTTAAAGATGGATATTTCTTCGTTAAAATTAATAACCGTCTTCTACGTTATTTTAAGAGTATTTAATTACCGAAAAATTTGAATAATTATATTAAGTATTAAAGGTAAATAAAAGGAAGACTTCTATCTTATTTTATTTATTTATTCAAATATAATAGGGTCTTCTACTTTACTTAATTCGGGAATATATTGAATTATACCTTTTTTATTCGATTATAATTATTATTTTCGAATAGTTCTATAATAATTCTTAAGGAGTAAATTATTATAACTTTAACTAATAGTAATTTTTAGCAGCTCTACAAATAACCGTATATAGGAAGGGCTTATCCTTATTCTAAAGTATTTTTAACGTTAAAAATAGTTATAAATAGGGTTAATAGAGGGAGTAGCGTCTTCTTTTATCGATAGTCGTTAAGGCTTACCGGGCTATTATTAAGGGCTTTAATCTATTACTCCGGCTTCGTCGAATATCTAGGCTATATATTAATAGTAGAAACGGGGGAAACTTCTCCTCTAGACTAATACTAATTATTATTAACCTCCTCCGAAGTTGAAGGAGGTTATAATAAGAGAAGTTTATAATTAAGCTTTATATAGGCCTTAAGAAATTCGTAAAGGATATATTATTAATTACTCCTAATTAGAATAAAGTATTTATAATTTTTATTCCCCGGAAACTATAGCCAATATATATATTCGTAGGGTTAATATCTAAATTCTACTAAAACTTCCTACCGGTAATAATAATACTCCGAAAGCTCTTATTCTTTTTTAAAATGTTAATAAAAATACGAACGCGAAAAGACTTACCGAAAACCAAATTGAGGGTAAGGTTTCTACCGCTACTAAAGTTTAAGATTGCTAAGGCTTTAATAAATATATTAAGTATAGCGGCGAAAATAAATTATAGGAATATATTAAGGTTAACGAATTGTAGGATTTTAATAATAAGAAGTAAATTATTTATAACGAAAAATTTTAGGCCGTATTTAAATAAAATTCGATTAATATATTTTAAATAAATAAGTTACGCCTTATTATTATAATAGTTAACGTTTAGAAGAAAACTATTACCGCTTTTACCTCTATTAATAGTAATAAAGAAGTTAAAAAGGAAGGAGTAGTTTAGGTAGTCGTTATAATAGGGTAGTAAAAGATAGAGGATATTAATTCGATACCGAATATTTTTATTAATAATAAAATTATATATATTTATATTATAAATAGTCGTAATATAGAAATTGGTTTTTAGCGAGGCTATATATAGTATAAAGTATTATATTATTATCCTTTAAATTAAAGGTTCGGAAATATATACCCGATATATTCAAATTTTATTAGTTATATAGAGCCGGCTATTGCTATTTATAGCCTACGTACTTAGATATTATCTTTTAAATCTTTTATCCTCTTCTCTAATACTTTACCTTTCGCTTCCTAATTATTCTATTTAATTTATATTTCCCGTATATTGGCTATATATTTCTTATATTGCTTTAATTCTTTAATATAAACGGCGAGGGAATTATTTTGAGGAGAAAATAATTATAACTTTGTAATCCCGTTCGTTTTATATAAATTTGGAATTTGGGGGTAAAAATCGAAATTAGAGTAATAGAATAGTAATACGTTATAAGGAGTAGACGGGATATTCCGCGCGAAAAGTAGGTACGGGGTAAATAAAGGGTAATTATTAATATAATTAGAATATTAAATTATAGAGTACTTCTATTAAATAATTGCCTTTAATTAATTAAGGATAAAGCGCTATAAGACGACGACGACGACGGATTAAAAGAATAAAAATTAAGACGAAGAAGACGAATTACTATTACTTTTCTTTCTCTTATCTTCTTATTTAATTACTTATATTATTCTATTTTATTTATTTAGTTTCGTTCGCCGCCGCCCGAAGTATAGACTTTCGCTAGATTGAAAAGAGGAGTAGTAGTTGTAGAAGTGAATTCGGACCGCCGGTACATAGGAATAAAGCGTTATATTCGCTATATAGTATAATAATTACAAAGAATAAGGCAATTTTATTCTACTTTAAAATATTTATAATTAAAATAGACGAAAGTCGTTAATTTAAAAATAGTACGAATAAGTCGCCAAATATTAGGTTAATATCCTATATTTATTATACTTAATATTCGTTTTAATTATTTAATATCCTTCTATCGGAAGTAATAAAATATTTAATATTATTATCCTAATTATCTAATATCTTTCTATCGGAAGTAATAAAATACTTAATATTATCGTTTAAATTAAATATAGGGTTTTAATAAGCTTTAATATATTATATTATAGGTATATAAGTATTTGAAATCTTTAATCGTCTGAGTATTAATTATACTCTTATTTTAATGAAGGATCCGTTTAACTTATTTAAAATCTCCTTTTAGAATAGCTTTATATATTAGGCGTAGGTTAAACGCCTTAGTTATAAATTCGGAGGGTTTTATATTAGAATACTATATTTGTTGAGGGTAGCGCTTTAGTTATAAATTCGGAGGGCTTTATACTAGAATACTATATTTATTAAGGGTAGTACTTTAATTATAAATTCGGAGGGCTTTATATTAGAATACCGCATTTATCGAGGGTAGCGCCTTAGTTATAAATTCGGAAGGCTTTATATTAGAATACCGTATTTGTCGAAGGTAGTACTTTAGTTATAAATTCGGAGGGCTTTATATTAGAATACTATATTTGTCGAGGGTAGCGCTTTGGTTATAAATTCGGAGGGCTTTATACTAGAATACCGCATTTGTCGAAGGTAGCGCTTTAATTATAAATTCGGAGGGCTTTATATTAGAATATCGTATTTATCGAGGGTAGTACCTTAGTTATAAATTCGGAGGGCTTTATATTAGAATACTATATTTGTCGAGGGTAGCGCCTTAATTATAAATTCGGAGGGCTTTATATTAGAATATTATATTTGTCGAGGGTAATGCCTTAGTTATAAATTCAGAGGGCTTTATATTAGAATACTATATTTGTCGAAGGTAGTACTTTAGTTATAAATTCGGAGGGCTTTATATTAGAATACTATATTTATATTTATTAGTAATTATAGCGCGTCTTTGTATAGTAGTAAGGGCTAGATTTGGCTTCTACTAAGTATAATAAATAATAAGAATAAATGTAATATAGAAATTATTACTCTAACGATAGGCTATTTGTTGGTAATTACGGCGCGTCTTTATATAGTAGTAAGGGCTAAATTTAGATTCGATTTAAATATAGGGGATTAAACCTAATAGGATATAATTGTAATAGAGATTTTAATAATAGTATAAACTACGTATTAAGAATATAATAAAACTGTAGGAGAAATAGTAGTATTGTAGTAATAGTATTACTAATATATTTTTAGGTTTGATTTCGATAATAGTTTACTCCTTTTAAAACCGAGAGTTATATATATTTATTAATATAAATCTATTGAAAATTTATAAGTATAATCCTATAAATAACGGATAGTAGTTAGCGTTATTAGTAGTACGGGTATTGGTAAAAGTTTAGTAAGTAATTAACGCCGTTTGATATTTTTAATTAAGAAAGTTTAGTACTTACGAATAGTATATAAATATATATTATAACTATTACGGAGATTTAATATAACGATACGGATGACGGTTAAAAATCTTTTTACGGCGAAATCTAATATTATTTATTAAATAGTATTTGTTGAGTTGTTTGGGCTATTTATTACGTAGGGGAGATAGTTGCCGGGTTTAGCTTTAATATAAGTAGAAGTAGGCGTAGGAGTAGAATTGGTTCGAATAGGTAGGTAGAGGTAGGATATTATAAGGCTTAGAATAATAAAATAGTAATCGGTTGCATTTTATAATAATTTAGGAATATACGAGATAAGTAGTTATATTAACGAAGTAAAGGTTACGATATTCTTCTTTCCGAATTTGAAGAACCCTAGTAATTATAATTACGTTTATAGTTTTATTAATTCCTTTAATACTTCTTTCTTTAAGTATTTGACCTTCTTCTTAAATTGTTTAATTTCTTATTTACTATTCTTTTTGACCTTCTTTACCTCCCGCCTATAATTTTTCTTTATTTTTTCGATTATACGTTCTAATAGTTTTTGAATTTGGGTAGATTTCTTTATTAGATAATTGTATTCTTAAATTAACTCCTTTATTATATTATAATTAATATTAGTACGTATATATATAGGAGTATATTATAATTATTATTATATTTTATATTAAGTTTTTGTTTGTAATTTATCTATTTTGGTTAAAATATTATTATTTATTTAAGCGGAGGTAATAAGTAGGCGTAATTATTATTATACTTCGTTTTAAATTTATAATAGTTTTACTATAAGTAAAGTATTGTTTTGTATTTAGGCGGAGGTAGGTATTTCGTTTTGAATTTGTAATAGTTCTACCTTAGTTAAGATGTCGTTTTATATTTAGGCGGAGGTAAGTATTTTATTTTAAATTTATAATAATTCTATTTTAATTAAGATTTCGTTTCGTATTAGTCTTAGCGTTTAATTTAAATTATTTTCGTTGCTCGGAAAAAGGTTTTAGTAATTCTCCTTAGGCTTCGAAAAAAAGTAAAAAGCCCTACTAATTATATATATATAAGCTATTTTGTATCGAGATTATTTCCCGATTAGAGTAGGTACTGAAAGAGCTTTACCGATTGCGATATTACAATTTATTTTATATTAAGACTACTCTTTAATTAGAAGGGGTGCCCGAATGTAGACTATAGGAGGATATTATTAATAAGAGGAATAATAATCTATTTTATATCGAAGCCGAAATTATTTTTAGATATTAGAATACGGCGTATAAGAGGACGTCGGTAAATTGAGGAGAATAGTAGTTGGGGTTAAATATAAGATTGTAATTGAAATTTCTATAAGGAGATATTTAAGAATTAACCCTACTATAGATTTACTCTTCCTTTTTGGGAAAAGAGGATATTTAGTACTATCGGATTCGAAGGACGTTTATTAGGAGCGGCCCGAAGTATATATAGAACTTTAATATTCGAATTATAAGGCCGTTAGGCGCCGGGGTTAGAGGATAAAGAGGCGAGAGAGGTAAAGAATGTAGAGAGGAGGTTATTCGATAAGTATAAATAGAATTAAAGAGAGATATTTTAATATAGAATTGGGTATATTAATTTAAATTCCTCTTTTCGAATTTGAATAGCCCTAGTAATTATAATTATATTTATAGTTTTATTAAAACTTTTAATACTTCCTTTTTTAAGCTCTTAACTTTCTTCTTAAACTATTTAACCTCCCGCCTATAATTCTTCTCTATCTTCTCGATTATACGTTTTAATAGCCTTTAAATTTAAGTAGATTTTTTTATTAAATAATTATATTCCTAAATTAGTTCTATTACTCTATTATAGTTAATATTAGTATATATATATATAAAAGTATATTATAGTTATTATTATACTTTATATTAAATTTGTAATCTATTTACTCTAATTAAAATATTGTTATTTATATATCGAAATTATAGTAGGTCTACCCTAATTAAAATATCGTTTTATATTTAAGCGGAAGTAGTAAGTAGGCGTAATTATTATTATATTTTATATCGAATTTATAGTCTATTTACTTTAATTAAAATATCGTCTTGTATTTAGGCGGAGGTAGCGGGTAGGCGTAATTATTATTGTACTTCGTCTTAAGTTTATAATAGTTCTACCCTATTTAAGATTTCGTTTTGTATTGGTCTGTTGAAGTCTAAGCTGTTTTCGAAGAGGGTTTAGTTAATTCGAAATAGGGTAAAGAGGTATTTTAAATTCGGGGTCTAATTGGAGGGTTAAATATTAACTGGGTAAGGGTAGAGATAGAGATCCCTCCTATATAAGTAGTCTATATCCCCTTATAAATAGTAGTGATTTTAGGGCGATTTTATTAAATTTGTCCTCTATATTAACTTTCCCCTTACTTTTAATTTTAGCCTTTTATATAACGATAGGGCTTTTGACGGCTTTTATAGGCTTTACTAATACCCTTACAATTTTACTTATACGTTCTATTTTACGTTAAGGCTACTTTTTAATTGGAATAGATATTAAAATACGGCGTATAAGAGGATATTAATAATAATTTATTTTACGTTAAGGCCGAGGTTATTTTTTAATTAGAATAGATATTAGAATATAGTATATAAGAAGACGCCGATAGGTTAGGGAGAGTAGTAATTGGAATTAAATATAAGATTGTAGTTGAAATTAATAGGGGAATATTAATAGTTTAATTAATATAGTAGTAGTTAAACTTTAGTAATAGATAATTTTAAATACTAATATTAGTAGTTTTAGGATAATTCTAGCGATTTTTTTTTCGATTAAGTTATATACCGAATATACTAAGGGTTAGCCGCCCGCGGGACCTCCGTTCTATACCGGCCGGGTAGTTTTTATATAAATATTCGATATAAGTAGTTTTATTAAGTATTATTATAGTAGTATAGTATAGCGGATATATATTTACTTTATTAGCGGGAAGTCTTCTATTCGAATCGAATTATTAATTTTTTATTTAATAAAATAACTTTATTGCTTAGAGTCGCAACCTTTTTTTTTTTTGGCCTTTTCCTTATATTAAATAATATAAAATCGGTACCGATATAATTAAGAAAAAGAGATATGTATTTTTATTATAATAACGGCGCTGTTTTTTTTTCGTAGTCGTTTTAATAGTTAAATATTTATTTTCGTATACGAATTTCGATTTAGATTATAAGAATTAGGATATTTAATATTAGCTCTTTAGATATTCGATAGAAAAGGTTAATACTTTGAAGTAAGGTTCTCCTCCGCTTACGGATATAATATTTTAAATTTTAGAAGTGTTACCCGAGGTTTATATTATATATAGTAATACCGGTAATATTATTATAATATTAGTCCGTAATACGTCTCGGCCGGTATTGGCCCGTCGCGGTTATACGTTAAATATAAAAGTTAGGGTATAAGTCGAAAAGTTATTGCGAGACTTCTCCTATATATAAAAACGAAGATTTCCTATAGTAAAAAGGCGAATTTTCTATATACGAATACTTTTCGCTATTTATTTTTATTAATATAAAATAATAGGAGAAGTTTTTTTTCTTTATAAGTAGAAGGCTAATTCTACCCCTTGCTTTAATTAAATTCGAGGGTAAGGCTTATTATTATAAGGTAATTAAACGTATTATTATCGTTAAAAATTATATTTAGAAGAGGTAAGTATAGTATAAAAGTTAGTAAATAGAATATTAAATTATATATATTACTTCTTTAATTATTTTAGTCCTCCTTCCTTTAGAACTTTTATTAATTACCCGATTATAAATACGAAGTAATAAATACTAATTTTACCGGCCCTAATTTATATATTACTATACCTTCGACGGAAGTATAATTTTTCCCGATTCGGAGTCTACCGGAGATAATAATAAACGAAAAAGTAATATAGGCAATTCTTAATAAGACGAAGAAATATATAATTTTATCGTAGAAGATAACTTTAATATTTATATTAATATACCCGATAAGGTTAATACCCTACTAGTCCTTATTTCCTTAGGGAGTATTAAATAGGAAGCGGTCGATAAATCGAATGAAATTGAAATTTTAAATTAGGTTCGCCTAATACTAATTTTATATAAATAATATATAGTTATTATATTTAAAATTAATATTATAGAGGATAATTTAAAGCTAATCTATTTTTAGCGTTTTAAAGCGGAAATTTTATTAGCGAAGTTAAAAGCCGGCTTAAAGTCGGGAATTTAATTCTTAGACGAAATTAAGGCTACTTTTTCGGACGCTAGTAGCGTCTTAGAGATTTTTAAATAGATTAAATCCGTTAATAACTTTAAAACGGGGCAATAAGTCTTAAATTTTACTAAATTAATATATAATTATTACGGAGTATTAAACTCTTTAAAATAAATCCCGTAGAAATTAAAATAAATCCTATAGAAGTCAAAATAAATTTTATAGAGGTTAAAATAAATTTTATAGAAGTTAAAATAAATTTTGTAGAGGTTAAAATAATTTCCGTAGAAGTTAAAATAATTCTTGTAGAAATTAAAATAAATCCCGTAGAAGTCAAAATAAATCCCGTAAAGGTTAAAATAAATCCCGTAGAGGTATCGAGCCTACTAAATCTCTTAAAGTATTAATAAAGAATAAATTAATTAAGATTAATTTATATTAGAAGTACTATTTTTGCTATTATCCTTATTAAATTTATAATAATACGTTATTATATCCCTTATTCCTATATAAAGGAATTTCGTAGTATCCCCTAATTTACTAATAGCCTTTTAATTTATAATTACTACTTTTAATATATTATTTATAATATTTAATAATATATAATAATTCTCTCTAACCCCGTCCTAAACTTTAACAACCGATTCTTAAAGGGTTTAAATAGCCGCTATAATACTTTACTCTAAACTCTTCAACTTATTTCCAAATATTTAGTCTATTCGAACTATATTTAATTCAATTTTACTTTAGACTACTTTTTCTACCTTTACTTCTATACCTTTAATTATTTCTTTATAAAATTTTTCGAATAATTATATTCGATCCGATATCTCGGCAAAATTAGTAATTATTTATATAAAGAATTAGACGTAAGTATTTTAAAAGTCGCGGTTAATAATATTAAGTTTCGATATTGGGTTTGTATAATTCGAATTACTAATCGAATACTAGACGATTTCTATACTTAATATAAATTAATACGAATTTACTAAAGGCGTCTACTAAATATATATTAAGGGTAATATATATTTAAAAGTAGCGGTAGTAATATTTATAGTAATACTAATTTATATAAAGCCGAGGGGATTAATTATTTGAAATACGATTTATTGTCAGTAGATATATTCTCTTCTATTCTATATTACGATTCTAATTGCTTTAGATTACTCTTTACGAAGTTAATTTAAAATTTACCCCTTACGTTTAGCGGAGATATACGTAATAATTATCGTATTCTCTTATAGTAATTATATAAGTAAATTATATTTAGGGATTCCGGTATACGGTTTAAAAGGTATACTTTTCTTAATATAATATCGAATTAAGACCTTTAATATTCTTAAGAGTAAATATTATTAATTTCGAATTATATAATACGGTAAAGCTATTTTATATCCGAATATAATATACAAAATACTATTGACCGCTTAATAAAATAGGTAGGTACGTATTTAATAATATAATTCATTTATTATTCCTTAAATAATAATTAGAAGTATAGTATTAAATTTAGTTCGTCGGGTTTAAAATTAAGCGTCGGCGCTAGTAGGTTAAAAATACCCGATTAGAAGTATAATTATAAATAAGCGCCCCTATTTTTAGAAGAATTATATAGGGGTAGAGTAATAAGAATAGCCGTCTAAATCGAAGGGTCGGAATTTTCTAAAACAATAAATATAAATAAACCGTTAATATATTACTAAAAATATAGTTAACGGGGTTAGGATATATAGTCTTTACGAAATAATTAAATATATTTAAGGCGGAATATAACGCCTACGAAAGCGGGGTTATAATTATTAATTTTTATAGCTATAAAAGGGAAATCTTTAGGGTTTAATAGCGGAATATATAGCCTTTATTAACGTCTATATTAATATAATACTTTTAATTAGGGGGATTAAATCTCCTTACAATATCCGGCTATAAATATAAATTATTAATAATCTATATATACCGATTAAATATAGCCTTTAATTCTTTAGTAAATTTAGTCCGTTTAGTCTTTTTAAGCCTTCTCTTCTACGAAATATTAGGCCCCTCCTCTATAAAGTAGGGCTTCTTCTATAGTAATCCCGACTTTACGCTACCGCTCTTACTATTTTTCTAATTATTATTACTATTATTGCCGTTATTACTATTCTTACTATCGCTATCGCTATTACTATTATTACTATTAGTATTACTACTATTACGGATATTATTAATTAAATTATACGTCGGCTATTCGTATAAGGTAATAAAGGCCTATATTGTTTAACCTAAAGTAATTAGGGCGTATATTAGCTATTCGTTTAAATTAATTAAATTTTATACGAATTAATAGAATTTAATAGTATATACGTAATTTGGGAATATTTTACTTCGTAATAATCTATTTATATATATTTATTATTGGCCTCGCCGGTATATTCCGGGTAATTTCTTTTAAAGGGATTCGTATTATTTATAATATTTAATTAATATAGAATTACTTAGTTTTACCGGATTTATTTACAACCTAAAGTTTATTTATTATTTAAGTAATAAGGCTTAGCCGAAAGGATATATAGAAAGTTAAGCCTAATGTTTAATGTATTTATTTATAATCCTTAGAAGAATCGGGGTATTTGTAGGGGTAAAGTATAATAATATTAGAGGATAATATAAAAGGTAATTTTATTAATTAAAACCTTTCGGTTGTAAAGTTTTAATTTATTTATAATATAAGCCTATTCGCCGCCTAAGTAATAAGGTTTAGCCGAAAGAATATATAGGGAGTTAAGCCTAATATTTAATATACTTGTTTATAATCCTTAGAAGAATTGGGAATAAGACGACTATTTAATCTCGCCTACGACTCCGGTCGGCTCGCTTTTTAAATAGAGTAGTATTATATATTAAAGAGAATAGAAAAATAAAAAGGGCGAAATTAGGTCGCTTTTTATTATAGTATAAATAAATAGGACTAACTTTAGTAATTATAATAGTAATAGCCCGGAGGGGGGGACTATATCCGATATAGAAGAGTTGTTTTAAATTATATTATATAATATAGAATAATCGCTAGAGCGGTAATAAGTAGGGAATATAGTTCAATATCGATCTACTCGTATATAAATTCTATAATATATATTATATAATAATACTTATAATAGTCTTAGAGTATTAATATTACCGCTTAATATTCTATTATATAAGTACTTATACTAATTATTAATATAATACTTACTACGTCCGTATATAAATTATAGGGTATAAAATCGGTAAAGATCCCGTTAAATCGGACCTATATAATTAATATATTAAAACTTATTTTTATTTACGGGCGGGGAAGTAGAACGATATCCCTTAAGTATAATAATACTACTACTTAATATTATTATATACAATTATTATACTAATTTATTAGTATTAGTAGTATATATAATAATTAGGGCTAGAATTTATTTATTACCTACGGCTAGATTTAGAACGATTAGACCGTTTATATATACCGAATAGGTTTTACCTACGGGCAATACAAATTAACGGACGCGGGCATTCGGTAGCGGTATATAATAACCTACGGCTAGGTTTAAGCGATTAGATTATTTATATATACCGAATAGGATTTATCCGCGGGCGCCGTAAAGCTAATGTATATATACTATATTAATTCGGGGTATATATTTTTAGAATCCGAGGAAATTTAGTAATACGTATAAAAATAGACTATAGAGTTCAGTATTATTAATTTTATAATACTTTCTAATATTTCGAAATAGGTAATAATAATCCCCATCTTAGAATATTCGAACCTAATAAAGAGAGGATCTAAATGCGAATATTTATTAAAATATTAATAACTTTAATACGATAAATATAAGGATATTCTAATTATTATATAAATTCCAATAAGTAAATACCAATTTTTTATAAAGTCTAGATCTAAATTTATTTTAATATTAAATAAATTCGTTTACTTATATTAACAAAACCCGTAATTGTATATATAATATTATAATAGCGCTATATAGAAAGTTACAATAATATTCTAATTACTTTTGAAGATCCAATAGGTAAAATAATTTTTCTAAAGTCGAAATCCAAATCGCTTTTGCTTTTTTATTCTTATATTTTTTAATATCGAGCCGGCCTAATTATTATTTATTCCTTAGCGCGCTACCGGATTTATTATAATAATTGTACTATTTATTCATTTAATTATATAATTTGCCCTAATTAGGAAATAATTTCTATTTATAATCGCTAATTACTAGTTGAATAGATTAATATTATTACTATATCCTATTCGGTAAAGTTATATATATATTGTAGCTAATAGGCAGTTGTCGGAGAGGTTTATTAAAGCTAGGGACGACGGATTCGGGCTGGGATATTATTAATACTTCTCCGCCTAATAAATATAAAAACGAATTTTAGCGTATTAATTATATAGGTTAGGACCGATAGGATATTTAATAATTTTTAATATTATACGTAGATTTATTAAATATAATAAATATTACGCTATTAAGCAGACAAATATTATATATAGTAAATTATTAAAGTTTAATAATTAGTAATTTATTAAGAGAATACGTAGTTAAATTAAATATAAATATAAATTTTATTTGTTTAGATATAATATTTATCGGTTAATTTAATACGTTTAATGTTTTATGTTTTGAAATAATTATCGGGTATTTTTTCTTAAGGTTATAAATATCTTATTATATATTAAATAGGTAATAAAATCTATTTATTTATTATATATTACTATTTGCCGCCTTTATCTTTAATAACCCTATTATATATAATATTATTATACGTACCTAATACTATAACGTTCCCTATTTAAATTTACCCTATTAAAGATGAGGATTTGATTAGTTCGTTTTATAATTAGACGGATGTAGATTTAAATATAAGGATAAATAGTATAACGCTGGGAATATATTAGTACGAAGTAGGGTAGTACTTATTCCCCCGATTATTTTTTATATTATATATTTAAAAGCCGTTTATACCCCGCTTTATAATTAAATTATTTTATATTCGCTATTTATATTGTTTTTATTTCTCCTAATTTGTATTATCCGCTTATTAAAACGCTAAATCTATTTTATTACTTATAGAAGGCGATAGTAAGTATTTCGATATATATTTTCTTATTTCCTATTTAAGCGAATAGTATTCTCCTATTTAATTTATATTAAAGTTTAAAATTACGTTTTTCGTCGTCGATTCGATTAGACCTTCGGTAGGGAAATTTCCTCACCTCCTATTTAAATAAATAGCGTTCTCCCGTTTAATTTATACCGACGTTTAAAACTATATTTTTTATTGCTAATTCGATTTAGACCTTCGGTATAGAATTATTATCAGCTTTACGCGTCCTTTAATAGAAAATATAATTTTTAAATTATAGTAGTCTAATAATATAGTTTTTAAACCGACCCCCGAATTTTAATATATTTTAACCGTCGCCGATAATTTAATCTTCTTTTATTTATTTAATTTAATTAATATAGCCGACGCTTATAGTATAATTATAATTCTTCTTTAATAAACCTTAATTAGTACTTATACTCCGGCTTTTTCCTATTTATTTAATTTAATTAATTTAGCCGGCGATTATACTACAATTATATATCTTCTTTAATAAACCCTAATTAGCGCTAATAGAATACTAATATTATTAATTAGTATATTTAGTACGGGTATATACGATAATAGCGATAAAAATACCCCTAGGACCTATACCGCTTCCCTTACCAATTCTCCTACCCCTAACGATAGTTATAAATATAATAGCGAATAGGATTATATATATTAAAATATATAAACTCTTGAATTAAATTATATATAATTAATAAATATTTATAGGATAAAATCGAACCGCTATATAATATTCCTAATTAGAAGTTTAAAGAAAAATTATAGGAAGAAGCCCGCTATAAATTTTAAATATTCCCGTTCAAATTACTATACGTATAACCTATAATATTTATATTAATTCCTATTCGGGATATACCCCTTATAATCCGCAAACGCTATGTATACGATATTAAACGATTAAAAGCGATCCTATACGCTGTAGAAACCGTTAAATATAAAAAAGTATTATAAAATAATCCGGCCACCGAGTGCGATGCTGGATCCCTAATCCATCAATTCACAACCGGAAGTTAAAGCGTACTTTAGATCCGAATCACGTAAACAAATACCTCCCCGGCTAAACCCGACCCGGGTAAACCCGGGCCGGCTTATACGCCAGGGATCTCAATTATAGGTAAAATACTAGAATCTTAATCTCTTTATTATTATATATATATATATAATTACTATCTATTGGGTTAATAGGCTGGATTTTGGGGTGTTCCGTATACCGGGCCGGATCGGAAGTGGTAATGCCGGGTACCCGGAATCTTAGTATTTAATACTTTTAAACATCTAGGACTAGGACTGGCAGCTTTTCTAGTACTCTTCTTGCCTTATTTACTTACCTTATAATAAAAGTACGGTTAAAGGCTATTTGTAGAGCGCTTAAATCGAATGGTGTATCGAATATTAAGCCCTATATAATTTTAACTCTAGAGTAGGCTATATAGGTAAATCCTGCTTGGAAATCCCGTTTTGAAATATCAAATATAGCCTTATCGAGTATACATCCTTATAATTTATACACCGTAATAGCATATGCAACGATAAAGGGGAATTGTATTCTTTTATATTAGGCGTTCCTATGAAATAAAAACTCTTTTGTGATTTTAAATATAGGGATTATATTATAATACCGTTCTCCGCGTTCAGGAAAGTACTAGGGGCTAGTATACCGATCTATTTTGATTAATATAATAAAGGGGGTACCTTCCGGCTCTTCTTCGTCATATATTAATTATTAGCGGGTAGGGAAGTTGGCATCCCAAGCAATATCGAAGACAGTCCCTAATATACTATTAACTAGGCCAACCTCGGTCTAGAGGTTCTCTATAAATATAACCCTATTACTTATTATTAATAGCAATTCGACTTAGAGGTTATTAACATCGGTAGCATTAACGTCTTTAGTACTAAGTCCTTCATACTTAGCCTTCATTATAAGATAGGGTTAATTTAGTACTTCTATATACTTAATATTATAAATACGAATATTATCTCGCTTAGGGTAAATACGAAGAGTACCTTCGAATTGGGCGGCATTTTTAGGGGTTAAAGTAGTCTTTAGCCGGGCACGTAATAAATCCCAGTCTGCTCGAGTAGGGTTATTATTACGTAATCCTTCGAGGGCAATTCTGAAATCCCGCTAATTATCCCCTTATTAGCATACAATTTATTATAATTTAACGGTTTTATTAAACGTATAATAATAGTTGCGGCTACTAATTTTTAAAGCGGGAAGAATTTATTAATTATAGAATAGCGGTTTCTATCGGACTGGGGGTAATTGATAGAAATCACCAAATAGTAAAATACTTCTTCCTCTAAATAATTAAATTTAGCATTTTGGAAAGGCCTACCGAAGTCGTTAATTCACAAAGTTGAGTATTCGAAGACCAAACATTAACTTCTCATTAATAATAAAATACCAGTATAAGCGTAGTCTAGCCTGCAATTGAGTAAGGTTAACGCCTTCTAAGGTTATAATAGTAACCTAAGGATTATTCTAATTAACGGCGGTCTTGGGGGAGATAAGTAGCTTAAATAAAGAATATAAGGTCTAGCCGTCGATATTATTGGTTGCTACCCCTATTGGGGCACTACAAATAATAGGGTCAATCTTATTTTTAGCTTCCGCTATTTACTTTAACTTGAAAAATAGAAGACGAATAAGATATGACTTCCTAGTGCCTCCGCGGCCGTCAACTTATAAAAGTAGTGGTAGTATACGGATAATTTACTGGTTATTATTATTGCAATCGAGAATAGATTGATAATAAGTAATAAATTGATTAAATACAACCTTTTAAATAGGGTTAAGGTTATTAATCGTAGTAGAGGTAATTTTAGGAATATCTTCTATCAATTCGCAATTATCAACCTTCTTATTACTCTAATAATTATATTATTCGTCCAACAACTCTTAATAATCCATATATTAAAGCTAATTATATAAAATATCTTATTATCTATGACCAAGGATTCCGAAATTGCTATCATTATCAATACGTTTATTACCGGGTCTTTCTTTAGCTAATACTTACTATGGCTCTCTTTACTTCTCCTCTTTAGAGGGAGGTTCGAATTCATTATTAGGTTCGCCATCAAGAATATTACTATAATAATTATAAAGGTGTTCATACTCTTCTATATAGGTTAACTATATATCAGAATATGTTTCCCACTCCTCCCAAATCCTATCTCGTTTTATAATACCAAATAACTCGAATTGAATACGATAGGGATACTGCAATATTAATTTAACCCTATACTAATCCTTATATTAGGCTTAATTCTCCATATCGGATTTGTAAATAAGGTAGTAATTAAAGACCCTCTTTTTAGTACGATCTCCCAAACGGCGGTTGGTCTTAGTATTAAACCGAATCAACCATTCGAAATAATTAATATTCTTAAAGTTATTAAGACGTAATAAGTATTTAATATATTAGCTGCGTATTTAAACTAACTAGCCTTCTTTAATAAGTACTCCTAGCAGTAGCAATCTATCTAAATGGCGATAATTTACATCAATGACTTTTTAAGTGCTTTTATTAAGGGGTAAATTAAGAAGAAGATGATTAATTTCTTAAGCAGACCAGTCTCGCTTAATAATAAGCGAATTAATTATTTTTATAGCAAAGGAGACAACGTAGTTTTTTAATACAACGTTAGGAGTAATCTCTCGTATAATCTCTTAGAAAGTCTTTAATTACTTTTCTGCCTTCGAATAATACTTGGCGATATAATTAACAATAGCATTATAATTAGTATATAGTTAAATATCTATATTGGTATACTACCCTATAGTAATAATACGGTTGTAATTATTTATACATTTATCGTTTCATTCCCTATCGTATAATTAATATTTTGGGTTGAAATTTCGAGTAAGATATAGTTCTAGATGGTGATTTCTAAGAAAGTAGAAACGATAGACTTTGAATACCGGATTATCTAGTTGAAGAATACCTTAATTAAGCCGTTTAATACGAAGGTAATAATTATTAATACAATGGCTATATCGCTATATCCTATTGACCATCTTGGATAGGAAGTTAAAAGTAGGTAGGTAAATACCTTCTTCTTCTTCTTAGCCAAGGTTACTAATTTTAATAGCCAAGGGGTCTCCCTCTCCTTAATAACCAATTCGTACTAGCTCTGGATTTCGAGCAATAACGTAAACACCCTATAACTTTATAAACTCTATACGAATTCCTTTATCGGCTAAATTAGGGGCATCGATATAATCAATCTAATAAATACTATAGAAATAACCACTACTTCGTACTTAGAACTTAATACGATACTACCAATCCTTGATCTTAAACTTGGGGAATAGGACATACTTCTTAAATAGCTCGAACCTTCTTAAGATATAGTATACGGCGATATAGGGGTTTTCTTTCAAATTCTTCCTTATAATAGTATTTCGAAGCTATATAGAGCCTACCTTCTACTCTTCGTAATTAGGCATATATCGAGCAAGATTTTCCCAATAAGTGTCGGCTATACTAAATATTATAAATATAACCGGTATACCCAATGCCTAGATATAAATACGAAATTTACAGCTTTTACACATCTAATAAAGCCGAATACCCTTAATTAAATAAGTAAATCTAACGATTAAATCGTAGAAATATCGTACTTCTAGAGCTTCGGTTTGAATAGCCTCCCATAATACTTTAATATTGGGTATATTATTAGCACTACCTCGACCCGAGCGTACAAAGAACTAGCTTTTCCTATTAGCCTACTTGCGTATTAAAGTATTGAATACGACGAAAGGGAATCGGTAATATCGAGCAAACCGGCCATTATACTATTTCAAAATATGCTAAATATATTCGGGGAATTCGATAGACTATATACGGGGTTTAATAAAGTCGGCTTTCCCATTAAGGTAAAGAATTAGAAATGCCAGTAATAGAATACGTTAGGATCTATCCTATTCCCTAATTAGAGTATTCTATAATAGGCCGGGTTCAATAAAAGGTTAAACCGGAGGGTACTAGCCGGGAGCGGGTTAGAGTAATATATTTCCGGGTTCTTATTAGCCGGCACCCGGACCTTAACCGGCCGGGGCTTCTCCTACTTCCAACTATTAACGAAATTATTCTATATCTACTTAATTCGCTATAAGGTTTAGAAGAGCGGCAACTTCTAGCTCAAAAGTATCATCCTTATCGTCGTTTTTATTAAAATTAAAATCATAATTATTTAGGAAATTATCGGGGTTGATTTAGTAAATAACCAATTTATCATATACATTACCGTTCGGAAGTACCGCCAACTATTCAAATCGAGCCTTAATAATTTCGATATTTCGATATCTAGGGTACTTTTCCTTTAAATAGTTAAACTAAATACAAAACTTATTTAGGTTAACTATTATAACTTGTCTAATACGCCGGGCAATACGGGGTTCATCCCTAGCTCTACGAAGCCGAAGAATAACGATATCGAAGTCCCGGGGTAGTAGAAGTAATTAGTAGTAGATATAACCAATATTACGAAGAAAGTTAATAATATAGCCAGAATATTTATATTAAGAACCCTTAACAACCTATACGTTAATATAAATATATATTTATACAATAAATTATTCTTCGATTTAATTAAGTGCTAGAAGGAAATCGGGAACATCGCTAAAGTCGAAGTTATTATTATAGTTAAAAAAGAAAGGATCGCCGATAACCTTCTAGTCGTCTTTGTTGTAATATATACGATAATAGCCGTTAGCAATATATATTTCAAACCACCTTTATTTATATTGTAGGCATTTTTCTATAATATTACCTCTTTTAACTTCTTCAAAAGTCTTAATTCTTTCGAAATCGACTTAAGGAATAGCTATTCGTAGGAGATCTTCAAGTCTATTATATAGCGGATCCCGTTCAAACTCAATACCAGGAAGGCCAGGAAATTCCTATAATCGAGGAGGAGAAGGGGGTGCTAACTGTTCAATATCTCCGGGTTATATATTAAAATCTCGACCTCGACGGTAAAGTAATTACCGGGGGGATAGCGGGCCCCTACGGTTATAATCCTAATTGCCAAGTAGCGGGGGAGGCTCGTTATTATTATTGTTAAAGTTTTTACAATATAAATCGTAATATTCGAATTCATCGCCGTTAAGGTTGTAAAATAAACCCCGCATAAATACCCGACAACAACCCAGGTAAAACCTATTTTTAAGGTCGGTATTCCCATAAAGTACACCCACTCTACAATATATACAATACCCAATCTCGACATGCCTATCTGCAATACCTCGAGCGATATTATATATTAAGTAGAAGAAATAATCGATATCTAGGTTAAGGTCGTTATCTAAGTTAAGGTCGTCGTTATTATTAAAGTCGTTATTCATATCGTAATTATTGAACTCTTAATTATCGAAATCTTCATTATTATCATTCTTATTATCGAAATTATTATTATCGAGGCTAAAGTTTCGTCTCCTTTGAGTTTGGAGGGAGGGGGTAACAAATATAACTTAATTATTATAACGGCAATAACGATATTCACACTAAATTTAGGTAATATCGCGACGTACTCTAGCAGTCTCTAAGGAATCCTATAAAACGTTAGCTATAATCATATACTTCTTTTTTTATTATTAATATACTTATAAATTCTTTCCTCGGTAGAAGAATAATATAATTAAACGGATAATACATTCTCGAACTTGAACAAACCCCTCTACGTCGATAATCCTCTATTATACCTATACTTATACCTATACTAATTACTATATTAGTTATAGTCTTAGCGGGGTAATTACTAAAGGACAATAACCTAGAACCTAAACGGGTTGAAGTCTTATAAGTAGAGGTACTATAAGTAGAAGTACTATAAGTAGCGCTATATATAGTAGTAGTAGAAGTATTAATTCCTCAGGCTTATCTATATCTTCATTACAAAATTGTTATAAAGGAGGTCGAAGTACTAGCTAGGGTTGCTAAACTAATCGAAGTACCAATTAAAGTTATTAAATTAACTAAACTAACTAAATTAGTAACTAAGCCGGACGACGGTCAGGAGGTAGCGATAATTCAGCAGCACTTCTTTTCTTACGACGTACAGCCTATTATTACAATATTAATTATCTAAAAGACCGGCCTAGTATTATATAGTAGTAAAGTAATAAAGTAATTAAAGGGACTAATTAATTAGTATTCCTAAATCGTACCCGCAACCCCCCGCGGCCTGGATTTTAACCTTCGAAGGCGCTATTCACCCATAGGTAGTGGATTAATGCGGCATATTAGGACTCTTAATAAGATTTACATTTTTAAAGGATTTACTATTAAACAAGTAATACCAATTAATTAGCAAGGGATAGGAAGAGGACGAAGGGGGTTACCTTAACCAACGCATTACAATATTTTAGACAACTCTACACTACTTTATTAGAATTTCATTTATTAGCAAATTCGGCAATAGGTTTAATTTCGTAATAGGTCTTATAATATTTAATAAATAAATCCATAATAACAAAAGAAAAAGAAACCCCTAGATAATAAAGGAAATCTACCCCCATACAATCGTACATTAAATCTAAAATAACATTAAAAATAGGAAATAAAGCGAGAGGAGGGGAGAACTAACCTAATTTCGATCTAAGAGATAGGCGAAAACTACTTACTACTTACTACTTCTTAAAAAGAAAAATAAAAAGGAGAATTTAGGACTCAAAAGGGACGGAAGGAAACGAAATTTTTATACCTATCGTAGGCTAATAATCGATTACTTACCGGCTAGATTTAATAGTTAGTACGCGCGTTTAATCTCATTACAATTACTTCTAGCGGTAAAATTTGAAATAGAATCGTAATATTATTAATTTTATTAATAGTAAAGTAGAAGGTTAAAGTTAAAATCGAAGTCGAAGTTAAATAACGATAAATACAACGAACAATTAATTAATATAGTACTAAACAGATTACTAATAATTAATACGGGTAATAGTCTAACAGTCTAATCTAATACTCTAATCGAGCTACTAGCAGCTCGCTTAAGTAGTTCGCCAGCTATTAATAGATAGACCGTACCATTTCATCACAAATGTAGCAAGACCTAGTATATTTTAGCGTAGACTATCCAAATCACTATACGCGAATTGACCAATAAGAAGAGGGCTTAGTAAGACGCCCTAACCAATTATAGGGCCGTATACCGAATTGACTAATAAGAGCGTAAGAAACTTTACACGAACCTCTAACTATAGACGAACCGTCCTTTAACTCCGCTTCAGTGGATGTAGGTCCCGATATAATACCCCAGACTGTGAAAGTCATCCACCTCTGCATAGTTGAAGCACGCTTCAATAAGAAGTAATATTTTAATATCCTCTGTACTAATTCTAATAAACCCGACGGTAAACCCTATTAATTCTACGTCTTATAGTTCGAGCCTGCTACTTTCCCTCGGTCTAATATATATTATATTCTACAAATGTATTTTTTTCGCAATACGATTTTACGGCTATATATTACGGATTCGGGTAAGAATACTATATTTTACTTCAACTTCCGCCGAAATAGGCGAAACCGGTAGGAAAATATTTTATACTTCGGGCTATTAAATAAAAAGGCTTAGATAACCGGTACCGATAAAGATTGTTTTAATTTCCTATTTAATTCTATCTAGCTAATGGATATAATAGAATATATTATCGATTTCGATTACCCGAGCTATACGTAAATAATCGAATATTTTGCGAAGGATATTAATAATTACTTTATTTATATAGATACCTTTTTGGAATTATATAATAATAATATATACCTAAGCTATTTGGCTACCCCTTACGTAAATAATAGTATAATAGTCTTGGAATTTCTAAAGTAGTCTATATTAAAGAATTGGGTATAAGTTTAAGGGAAGTAGTTTATAAATCCTTTATTAGAAATACTAGTGGAGGAATTTACAAATAAATTAATAAGATAATCTTCACTCTATCGATAAATTATTAACTAATTATTTATAAATATTACTCCAGTTATAGTAGATTTGGAAAAACCTAAACCTAAACGTAAAAAGGTAATTTCTTTATTTAGTATATAAAAGCCTCTTACCCCTCTTACCGATAATTATCTAATATATTGCTGTATAGTAATTAAAATAGTTGAAATATCCGATATCGAATACTTTTAAATTTAGAAGGAGAGATTAATAAAAGAATTAAAAAGATTAATAAAAGAATTAAATTATATAAATAATAAATTGTATATTCTAAAGCGTAGTAAGGGAAGTAAAGGGGAAGGTAAAATATAGTATAATTAATAATTTCCTTACCCCTAAAGGGATTAAGATTTTAGGGCTTTAATATTATATAATATATATAATTTTTATAATATATTTAACTTATTATTACGAATTCCTAATTACTATACTTAAATTCTTAAATATTATATAATAGTCGTAGGTAATTTTATATAATTATTAAATAAAAAAGGATATAGTAAGCGAAGGAGTATAATTATTTATAGAAATAATTTATTTAGTACTTACTTTATAAATTGCTAGATTTTCCCCCGATTAGAATAAAGAGACGGGACGAACGTTATTCGGAATTATGTTTCTTTATAAATCGAAATAATATATTAAAATCTTTTTATTCGTATTAGAATAAGGCGATACAACTCTTATCGGAGTAAAATCTACTTGATGTTATAGGGTCCTTTTACTTTGATGAGAGTAAAATCTATTTATTCTTATTAAATAGTAGGAATTTAAGGAATAGTTTTAGGGTTAACGCCCGCCCGCCGGAATACGGAAATAATAGCGCTCTATTTAAGTAATACTATAGCGATTAAAGTTTTAGTATATTTTAGGGTATAGGCGGGTAGATAGTAGTATTACTATATTAATAAATATAGATGTAGCGGAATATAATATAAATAATATAGTATAAATTTATAGGGGTAATTCGGGTACGTATAATCTAGGCCGCGATTACCTCCGTAGTAAATCCTACCTCCTAAATATAAATATTAGCGATTATTATTTAGAAAGCCGTTTTAATATTATAGAAGACTAGCGGGAGCTTGTAGAAGTAGCCGCTAGCGCTAATTTAGTAATAGGTAGAGTATTGGCTAGGCTTCCCGAAATTAATAAAATTCAAAGAGATTTCGAAGTTGGAAGTTGATTATTTATAAGGAGTTGATTTTACTCTAATAGAAATACGTAGATAGGAATATCCTGCGTACCCTATACTTAGACGATAATTAATACGATTAATATAAGATAAATATATATTAAATACCCTATAAGCCCGCTAAATTTTAAAAAGTATTATTTATTCTTCTATATATAAATAAGGGTATCCCGTATACCCCGTATTTAGACAACGACTAATATAATTAATATAAGATAATTGTATACTAAATACCCTATAAGCCTATTAGATTTTAAAGGGTATTTATTATATTAATTTTAATAACCCTATATTTATTCTAATGACTACGATTAATACGCCGGGCTATCCCGCCTAATTAATTATATAATAGAGGTAATAAGCCTCTTCGATTCTTAAAATACTTAATATCCGCTTCTAAATCCCCTTTTACCAAACTATTACCCCTTTTTTCTTCCCCTTTTTATTATTACTAATAAATTCCCGCTCCCCGCTTTATAATAGCCGCCCTAATTCTTAACGCGCGTATAATTTATACGTACTACCGCGCTATTAATATTATTCTTAATAATAAGGAATTATAAATAGCCTAAGCCTTTTTTTATAAATAATTATCTATTCGCTAATAAATTTTCTACTTTAATAGCGCCCGTCTATTTCTTTACGCAATTTGTACCCTAATTATTACGTACGACGTTTATACTAGGGGAGAATATATTATAGAGAATGAATATGAATTCCGGCGCTAAATCGGCGCTTATACTTACTTTATTAATTATAAACTATTATTTTTATTATTATATTTTTCGTATACCTATTTAACGTCTTTTCCTTTTTCTATTAAGCGTTTGTAATAAACCCTATAATCTTTATAATAGAATAATTAATTATCGTATTTATAATTTACTAATTAATATAAAACCCTTCGCTATAGAAATATAAGCTTATTTAGCGGATTAAAAATTATCCGACGTTAATAACGTCGATAAAGTAGCGGTAATAGCCCGCTAAACCGTAATAGCTAAGGCCGCCGGGGTGCTATAGACCGCTTATTCGAATTATTACTACGATTACGACCTTTCTACTTAAATAACCCCTTATATTATTATAAATTAGTAGTCCGATATATTAATTAAGGAAGGTTAGCGTAAACCTTTCGAATATATACGCCTTACCCTAATAGATTTTATACTTCCCTTAATATTAGATATTATAGAAGCGGTCGATAATCTAGCCCCTACGACCCCCGCTATTCTTAAATTTACTATAATTGAAGAAATATTTCATAATTTAATTAATAAACGCTTTAATACTCTTAATATTTATTTATATTATTTAAAGGCGAATATACGTAACGAATTATTAATTACTCACAATATAAAGACTAAACGCTTTAATTCCTTCAATATTTATTTATATCGTTTCGAGGTGAATATATATAATAAATTATTAATTATTCGTAATATAAGGACTAAACGCTTCGATTCCCTTAATACTTATTTAAATCGTTTAAAGACTAAATTATCCGTTACTAAAAAATTAATTAATATTATCCAAATAAATATAAATACCTTCGTTTCCGCTTCTATTAATAAGTCTATAGAAGAATATAAAAAGGGTAATAACCTCCTATTAGAATTATATAGAGTATAATTAATACGTAGTAATAACCGCTAATATAGAATTACTTAATAATTTCCAAACTTAAATAAATACTTTAACGAATACTTTTACTAATAAGCCCGTAGAGGTCTAAATTCGGGTGGATAAATTAGGGTTAACTTTTACTAATAAGCCGGCGGAGGAGAATAGCTATTAATATCCGGGGATTGAATTTAAATATTTATTCTAATTATAGAATTCTATTTAATAATACCCTCTATTATTATTTATATCCTTTTTTAGTAGAGGTAAACTTATTTATAATTTACCGAAATACGAATACTCGTATTTCAAAATTATTTCGTACGTAGATTTGCTTAATATATACTAATTATAATAGTAACCCTTCTTCCATTATCGGTATAACCCGATTTCTATTACCTAATACTAAATGCATAATATTTATTTCTAACGACTAATTCTTTACAGCCCGGTCCTCCTTTTTTAACCCGAATACCTCTCTACTCAATTAATATAAAAAGATTTAATATTCTAAACCCTCCCTAATTAAATTATAAATCTTCGCTATAAATATTTATTAAACTTATACTTTTATAAGCCCTAAATTATTAATAAATTTATAAGTAAAAGTATACTCTTCTAATTATAAGGCTTTTTATTTCGTATTCTTAGGGCAAAATCGAATTACCGCCTATATAGTCCGCTTTATTAATTCCGCCCCTACGAAATTAAAAAATATTTATCGGTTTAAGAAAGGAAAAATTTAATATATAATTAATACCGAATCTACTAGTAATTAAAATTATTTATCTCCCGCTTCTTTACTTATCCGTTTATTTATTACTTTATAATTTAGTTATATAATAACGCGGAAATTAACCGCCTCCTACCTCCGGGCTTCGCTATTATTTATATCGAAGAAGTAATATATAAGCTTTTCGGCCTCTAAGAACTTTCGGATATTACTAACCGCGAAATATAATAATAGAAGTATTAATCCTTTAGAATCGCGTATAATCTTATTATAAAAGAGCTCTTTTATTTCGTTAAAGTAAAACGGCAATAAGTCCTTCCTCTCCGCTATAAATAGTATAAATTCTAAATATTTCTTATTTTAGTCTACTAATTTCTATTATATATCGGAATTAAATTAATATATAATAATATAAGTCAAAATATATAATTAGATTTTCCGTAGCTTCTTTAGCCGGCTTATATCCTTTTATATTACGTTTATTCTTTATAGGGTAGTTATATTATAGTCGACGAACTATTTATTCTATTATAAAATTTATATTTATATATTTAGGGAATTTCGAATAGCCTTTTAATATTTATAGTATTTGTAACGGATTAGAAAATCGGTAGTTAAGAGCCGGTTAAAAGCATTAGTTTTAAACCGCTAGTACTACTAGCGGAATAGTTCTAGTAATTATTACTTAAAGCCGTAATATATTATTATTTTAAATATATTTAAACCAATATAGCGGTAACTATTTCTCCTACTACTATTTACGGCCGCTTCTACCTCTTCTAACTATTTTTATATTTTATTAAAGAATAGTAGTTATTTATAAATAGTTCTACTACTATAATAATATTAGAGTTTTCGTAAGGCTATAATTATAATTACTGTTTCTACGAGCGAAATACGCGTTACTATATTTTAATAAATATATTCGAATAAAAGGTAGTAGCGGTTAATTTGGGCGGCGAGGAATTTAGTAATATCCGGTATTCGAATAGTAAATTACGGTAATATTTTATTTTACTGGGTATTACTATTACTACTACGATTAATATTAGTACGGCTATTATAAGTATTGCCGCCGCTATTAGCCAACCGTTCTACTATTATTTATATATTTATAATATAGTAGAATAATTTTAAGGAAACCTAATATTCCTCCCGAATATTATATAATATATATTATATATTATATAAATTATTAACCGTCTTTATCTTTATCCGTATATACCCCTTCTTAAACGCTTAGATATTAATAGTAACCGCCTTATTATTATATTAGAGTTGGCTAAGGTAAAGCTCGTCGAAAGTAAGATCTTCGTATATAAATAAAGTAAATACGTAGTGGTTAGCGGCGTCGAATAGCGTTTTAATAATATTATATAATTAGGTATAAACGAAGCCGGCCTTTTATTTATAATTATTAAGGGTAATAATTATAATAATATTCTTATAACTGGAGATTATTATTTAAAAGTAATATTTTATTACGGGTAATAGGCGTTTATTAGCTTTATCGAAAACTTCGTCCGTATAGCGAATTTCGTTTAAACTTAATACTTTTTCGAATTAAGGACGTCTACTCTCCGCTATTTCGTATACTATACGGATTATAATAATATTTATAGTTTACCGGCGCCGGGCTATAATATAGGATACGAGGTAATACGTATACTAGAAGTAGGTATATATAATATCCTTATTTTTACTATAATTAGCTATTTATTTATTAAGGTCTAAATAAAACGTATTTACTTCGTAATAGGCGGGATCGAACGCGTTATCGAACCTTTTCCGGATTCTTATAACGTAATTATAAAAAATACCCGATATTTCTTTTATAATTGCTAAAGGATAGCCGTAATCGACCCTATAATTACTAAATATAAAAATAGTCTTCTTATTCTTAATATTAAAAATTAATTGCTAATTTTGAAAGACGTCGTATTTAATTAGGTTTTTAATTACGCTTAAATTAATATATTCCTAGATTACTTTTTATAATAGGCCGAGGAACTTTAATTAAATATAATAAGTATTTATCTACGTCTAATAATTATTATATAGGGCGGAGAAATTAACGCCGTCCTCTTTATTAGTACTATTACTACTAATAGTTTTTCAGCGGCTATTTTCCTTAAGCGTATATATAATAATTATTACTATCCGTTTCGAGAGAGTAAAGTACTCTAAAATATTATTATCCTTAATAGAATTATAAATAATTAGTATAAAAATACGGTCTAATTAGACAATTAAATGCTCCGATAAAATCATATTCTTTAATAACGGGCTATTATTACCAAATTTACGCTTTAGCGCCTACCCCCTTTGTAACCGCCTATAAGGGCCGGCGTTAAATTCGAAGGTAATAGGGTTATTACTATTATCTATTTAGATATCGCTATTTTTATCCTATATATTACCGCCCTTATTACCGCCCTATAGTAGTAGGGTATAATAATATATCCGGGGGAAGAATACGTAGAGAAGAGCGTATAATTATCTATTAATTGAGGTTAAAGCGTAATAGAGAATTATATATAACGAGCGAGGTTATTAGCAACCCTGGTCTTTAATAATATTTACTGCGGGGAGTAGTAATATATTTATATTTATATAGACGTCGCTTTTAAAATTAAAATGTATTTTATAGTCGGGAATTTATTTAAAATTATTTTTAGTTATTGTAAGAGATTTAATAAATTTTAAAATTAAATCGACGTTAAAGGAAATTATAAATAATTTCTAAATAGTAATAATTATATTATAAAAATATTCGAAATAGAATTAAGGAAGGACGCCGCCCTCTTTTAACCCTTTAAACGCTTATTAGTAATTGAATTTATTAGGGTATTATAGGAGTCCGATATATTCGTTTTTTAAAACCCTTAGCAATTCGGGGCCTAAAAGAATTATAATTTACGGCTCCTCTTCGGGCTAGCCGTAACTTTTCCATTACTTAGCCTTCAAATATTATAAATTATCGTCGGCGTAATAATAGGGGTAGGTATCTCTATCCTTTTATAGTAGTTTACCTAATAATACTCTAATAATATTTTGTAAATTATAATAGCCGATATTAACGCCGGGGTCTTTATATTTAAAATATATATATTCGGCGCTATATTTTTATTCGTAGGATTTAAACGTACAATTTAATAACGTTTGTAATTCTATAGTAAGTTCTATTGTAACGTCGGCTAATAATAGCGGTTATACTATTATATACGGGCGTAGTAGTGGATTTTATACTCTAGGCGGTATACGCGGTATTTAATATAGAAGGGCGTTGTTATTATAAATATTATTATTACCCGTTCTACGTCGGTTTTAATATATATTGCCCTTCTTATTATTATTATTATTAGTATAGCCCGGAGCGTTAGTAGTAGTATTTTACTATTATTTGTCGATAGGATCCTTATTATCGGAGTACTATAATTTTTGTAGTCTTCGTTAAGGTTCTTTTAATGGTATAAAAAAATTCGGCTATTTATAGACGTTGTCGGGTTAATTCGTACTCTTATATATTTAATTATCAATATAATTTTATTAGTAAAAGAAATTTCCTATTCTACTCCTATTATAGAAGGTATATATTTTTATTATATACCGGGTTTTCTTCTTCTTCTATTTAGAATTATTTATTTTCTTTTACTTCTTTTATTCTTATTAGAATATTTTCCCCTAGGCTATTCCCTAATAGACGTATAATAATTAAGGTATTTAAATTATAAGTATTATTATTAGAATTATTATTATCGTTGATATCGAAGAGATAATTATTATAATCGGAATTACTATCCTCGTTCTTGGAGTAATTATTATTGTTATATAGGATATAATTTTTAATATTAGCGGAGGGCCCTTCTGTATTTGGACTTATACCGGTAATATTAATCGCTAGGGGTTTTCTACTATTATTACTATTTATAGATATATTTACTTTATTTATATAGGATAAGCTAGGGAGTTGTAGGAGTAGTTCTTCCGGGATATTTAGCGGCTAGATTATTATTCTTATTATTATTATTAGTAGTATTATATATATTAATTAGGAATTGGGTAATAGAAAATATAATTATTTAGGGAAGATAATTTAAAGGCGCAATATATTTATAGTTAATATTTTAAGTATAACGTTTATATACGGGATAGGGCGTAATAAAGGGTCGATATTAATATTAACCTAAATGTCGAAGGAGTTTAGTAGAGCGGGGGGTTAGTATTATTCAAATATTGGATATATTAGTATTTATTATAATAATTATTATTTTTCGGCTATATATAGGATAGGGCGTAACGAAAGGTCGATAATATTAATTTAATTATTAAAGGAGTTTAATAAAGCGGAGAATTAGTATTATTTAAATATTAGACGTATTAATATTTATCGTAATAATTATTACTTCTCGGCTTTTTTCTTATCCTTATATTTTTATAATAACCGGCGATTTTTTTCTCTAACTTTTTTTATCCTCTTTAATATTGAAAGGGAAAGACCGGGAGGTCTACTACGATTACGCCCTTTCTTAACCTATTTTATTATAAACGTTTAGGTAAAGGCGATGGAAAATTATTAGGAAATAGTTGAAGATACGTTTATTATTCTAAATAGGTAAGGAATAATATTATATTATAGTAAAGAATAATAAGGCTTTTAAGTATTAGGAAAAAGGGGATTAGGATTTGTATATATAGGGTTATATTTATAAGTCTTACTATAATTTATTAAATATAGTTAATTACCGATTATAATGTTAAATTTAGAAAATTTTTATATTATATTATTAATTAGCCTACTTCTATATTCTATAATTAACAATATTATAAATTAGAAGAAAAAACCTTCGCGAAAAATAAATGAATTATAATTATTATAGCCTCCGATATTTAAGTACGTATAGTAGTAATAAGATAGAAGAGCCGAAGGATAGTGGGTAGTTAATAAGATGTATTAAAATAATTAGACTTAGTTGTAGGATTAAGAAGTAAATGTATTTAGAATTAATAGAAAAACGGAAATCTAATAGTAATCCCCAATTTAAACCTAACGTAGGGGTATTATACGCTATAGTAAATATTACCGATTTCTTAAGTAGAACGGGCATTCCAATTATATATTCGGGGGAACCTAATTGCCGAAAGATATATAATATATATAGTAATATCTATATTAACGAAGTTCTCGATTATATACGCTATACCTAAGTTAATCCTAAATACTTTATATTAATTTATTATAAATTCCGGTTTATTACTAATCTTTACCCGGAATTTACCCTTAAGAATAAAAACGAATCGCATCTAATTTTCGTTAGTATTTATAATAATAGTCTAATTGGTATAAATAGTTATATTTTAATATTAAACGCCCTCGGCGATTAGGACCGCGAACCTTTACGAGAGGAAGGCTCCGGATTAGGTTATAGAAGAAGGGGTTAGTAATTAATATAGTAATAATTTATATTGTAGAAGATTATTTACTAAAGGGTTTATTAATATTTAATTTAAGCCAATTAAACGCTATTTCCTATTCTTTTAAATTATATATATTTACCGATTGGACTTCGCCGGCTAATATAAGTGAAGTCGTAGCCGCTACTATAATTAGAGCCGCCTACTATTATTATTATATAATTACTACTATTCTATTTACCTAAATACTATTAAAATCCTTTAGCGATAGTCTTTACTCCCGGCGGTAGTACGTATATAATTATATTGCGAAAATTAATTAATTTTACGCATTTTCCAATAGCGGATGTTTTTTAGGTCTTCTTCTATTACGCTTTATATTAATAATTAAAAATTATAATTCGGTTATAAACTCGGTCGGAGGAAGAGGAGAGTCGGGTATTTTTTATCTCTTAAATAATTAAATATATTCGAACGAATTTCGGTCCCTCTTTCGAAATTAGAGTATTAAATTATTAAATATAATTTAATTTCCTTTATAATTCGGGGTTAATTCGGCGGGAGGGTTACCAATTAGAAGGGATAGAATAAGAAGAAAATCGATATTTATTAAAACCTAAATACTTTTACCGGAATTTGTAAATAGAATAGCTATACGTTAAACGGGATTTAATTTAAACGTAATATAAATTATATATAAGTAAAAATAATTATAGACGTAGAAGTATATTAAATAATACCCTATAACGCGCTATATTTTTAAGGGATATTTAATATATTAAATTATATTAAGTTCGATTGCCCTAATTTCCCCTATATTTACCCCTCCCGCGGATTATATAGTTGAATACAGGTATAGCCGCTCTTAGATTCCTCGCCGGATAGACCGATATAGGGGGGAGACGTAGTTCTTTCTAATTTTAATTCGCGCTATTCTATTTCAATTAGCAAAGAAAATCCTAATATTTAATTATTTCGATAAATATCCTAATTCGTAAATACTATTACTAAAATTATGAAAATACTATAATAATTAGCCTTAACGTCCGAATTACCCCTTTCGGTCTCCGATTCTATTAGATAATCAAATTAATCCTTCGATTTAGAACGTATTATTATATTTAATCTACTAATTGAAATTAATAATAAACGCCGCTTTAAAGCCTTTATTAACCGTATTAACCGACGTTAATAGAGCCTTTTGGGCGAAGAAGTCTAAAGGATTATTATTTATAATAAAGAAGATATTTTATTATATACGTTCGTAAAGATTTTAAAGGGGGAATTCGCGTATATATTGTATATCTAAATGGAAATCGTTATTCTTATTACTAGTACGCTTAAAGACGACGAATTTGTAGTAGCGAAGTTTAAAATTAAAAATATTATCGGATAAAAAGTTTATACGGTTTCTTTACTAATAAAGTAGACCGAATATATATATTATATATTCGTTTATTTTATTTACGGGAGGATTAGTAAAATATATAATATTATAGAGGGATATAGGAACGAAAAGTACTATTAGTCGCCTAAGATCGAACCGGTTCCTAATTTTAAGCTTACGCCGCCTCTTTTTTCTATCGACTTTTGTAAATTCTATAAGGACTATATTGCGTATATCTATAGGAAAACTATATATTAGGATTTACGCCGGTTCTATAATAGGATAATAATTTAAAATAATATTTAAATAGCTTTGAATATTTATAATCGGCTATTAGAAAATATATTTAATAGTATTACGGATTTATAGGTTATTCTACGTACTATTCTAATTAATAATATAAAGTAGTAGATTACTATTTGTATCGAATTTACTAAGCTATTAATTAAACCTTTTAGTAGTATTATACCTAATAGGCGCCGGGTATATTTCGCTAAATATACTTTTTATTAGTTCGAATACGGTAAGATCTTATATATTTTAATAATTATTAATAAGGAGGGTTTCGGTTATTAATTAATTAATAAATCTATATCAAAGATAAAACGGGTTATTAAATACGTAATTTGGACTTATACCCTATATATAATTTCTATTTATATTTTTCTAAAAATACTATTCTTTAACTAATTATTTTATACTTTAAATAACTATTTTATTCGTTAGTTCTCGAGTAATTATAACCTAAAGTCTATACTTTATTCCTCTATAAATAATTTTATAGCCGCTCTCTTCGTTTTTAATTACAATATAAAGTTTGTACTTTACTACTATATAAGTAATTTCGTAATTACTATTAATAATTTCGTTTAATACTTTACTTCTATATTCGGCTTCCTTAAAGCTTTAATTAAATTATTATATTACGTATCCGAGATTGCCGGTATAAGGCCGCCTATTTTCTATAACGCGTATAATAGCTATTTTTTCGTTTTATACAGCTATTAATAAAATTACTAAACGGATTTAATATATTGAAAATAGGCTTTATATACTAAAATTAAACCGCTATAACGATTTAGCAATTTAAAACTATTAATAGCCCCGATTCGTAATATCGTTCTCTATCCCTAATTTAAATACTTCCTAATATAGTAATTTACCTATTCCTCTTTATAAGGCAATTATATTTCCCTTATCTACGAAATAATATCCTTTTATTTACTAAATTAATATTATAGAATAGATTAAGCGCGCTCAAATTCTGTTACGTCCGAGGAATCGATTATATATTACTATATAAAGAATAATATTACCTTTATAGTAGTAATTTAATTTAATAAGGGATTAGGAATGAATTTAACTCTAATAATTAGGGAGTTTTTTCGCTTTAACGATTTGAAATCTTCGAAATCTTTATTGTCGTATTATTCTTATACTTTATAATTAGACGAGGATAAGAAATTGTATACTTAGTTTTTTTTAATATAATTAAGGATATTACTATTAAAATACTATAAGTAATATTATTATTAAATATTAGGAAAGGTTATATTAAAAGTATTAATAAATTAAGGGTTGCCGTTAATTATAATAAATTAGGGGTAAAGGATTTTGAAATTGTTAATTGTACTTTTAATATATTCGACGAAGAAGGTAAATCTATCTTCCCTCTTATTATTAAGGATTATTTAAAAGATTAATAGTAAAGTTTTTTCTAGTATAACGATTATACCCTATACGAAGGGGAAATTCTAGTAATTAGTTTTATATATTACGCCGATTAATAGAGTATATAGGAATTTGCTCTATATATCGCGTTGGAAATTACTAATCTAAAATGCGTAACGTAGTATATTATTATTATTTCCTTCTAAGAAGTAGTTTTAGAATACGAAAATACTACTTCGATAATTTTCTTTTAGCGTTTTAAAGAAGGTTTGGGTATTATTATTATATTAGATATTAGAGAGTAAAATATTAAAGTCGAAAATAGAATCGGACGAATTGCCCTTATAAGGTAAGAAAGCGTTAAGTATAGGAAGAAGAAATATAGGAGTAAGTTTGTTTTTACTAAATTCGTTAGAATTAGAATTAAATATAGGAGGAAAGGATATAGGAGTAAATTTATCTTCGTTAAATTTATTAGAATTAGAATTGTTATAGAGGTTAATAAAGGGCGGGGGTATTTTAAAAATATTTTTATCTTTTTATAGGCTTTCTTTCCCCTATTATTCGGCCGCCTCCTATTATTCGGCCGCCTCCTATTATTCGGCCGCCTCCTATTATTCGATTTCCCTTTATTATTTAACCGCCTTTTATTATTCGACTTCTTCCTATTATTTGATTTCCCCCTATTATTCGGCCGCCTCCTATTATTTAACCTCCTCCTATTATTCGACTTCTTCCTATTATTCGACTACTTCCTATTATTCGGCCGCCCCTTATTATTCAGCCGCCTCCTATTATTTAATTTCCTCTTATTATTCGACTTCCCCCTATTATTCGGCTATTTCTTATTATTCGACTTCTTCTTATTATTCGACCTCTTCTTATTATTCGGCCGCCTCTTATTATTCGACTTCTTCTTATTATTCGACCTCTTCCTATTATTCGGCCGCTTCTTATTATTTAACCGCCTCTTATTATTCGGCCGCCTCCTATTATTCGACTTCCTTTTATTATTCGACTTCCCCTTATTATTTAACCTCCCCTTATTATTCGGCCGCTTCCTATTATTCGACTTCCTCCTATTATTCGACTTTTTCTTATTATTCGACTTCCCCCTATTATTCGATTTCTTCTTATTATTCGATTTCCTCTTATTATTCGACCCCCTTTTCTTATTCGACCCCTTTTTCTTATTTAATTTCTTTTTATTATTCGACTTCCTACTTTTATCCGATTTCTTCCTCTTATTATTCTTCGTTATTAATATTATCGTCGATGCCTTTTAAAAATTGAAATTCTAAGTATTCGGTAAATTCGAATACTTTATATACTATATAATATTTAATTTCTATATAATCGAATACTTTATTTCGTTCCTAAGTTTATACTTTTACCGAACCTAATATCTCTTCGGCTAAACCCTTTACTTCGTCTAAAGCCTATTATAATAGCCGTATTACGAAAGTTAATTAGTTTTATATATTCTTTAGTAGTAGATATTTTTTAAATCTTTTTTTACTACGCTTTATACTAATTATTAAAGGTTACGGCTCGGCTATAAATTCGGTCGGAAGAAGAAGAGAATTAAATATATTTTATTTTTTAAAGGGAATTTGTACTTCCGCCGAACCTAATATTTCTTTAGCTAAACCCCTTACTTCGTCTAAAATTTATTATAATAGCCGTATTACGAAAATTAATTAATTTTATATATTTTTTAATAGTAGATATTTTCTAGGTCTTCTTCTACTACGCTTTACGCTAATTATTAAAAATTACAGCTCGGCTATAGGCTCGGTCGGAGGAAGAGGAGAATTAGGTATCTTTTATCTTTTAAAGGAATAAATATATTCGAATAAGTTTCGTACCCTCTTTATAAGTCGGAGTATTAAATAATTAAATATAATTTAATTTCCTTTGTAATTCGGGGTTAGTTCGGCTAATATATTATTATTAAAATAATTGATATTATTATTACGTTATTAGAAAGGAATATTATTAAACCTCTAGGAATAAATAGATAGAAATTATTTACGTTATATATTTAGCGATTAATTTAGTAAACGAATCCGCCCGATTATATCGATTTATATTAGTCGCTTATTTATAATATTGCCTATAACTTTATTCTACATTATATTATTAAGAAAACGTTGTAGGAGAATCTTAATAATTTATTTTATACTACGGCGTTTTTTTATATTTTGATATACGTAATTCTAATTAAATTATATTAATATAAATATTATTTAAATATCGTTTACAATAGAATATTAGTAGGGTAATAGTAAAGTAGTAGACTTCTAATAGTTTTTAATATTATATACCTCTAGGCGAATACGAACCCGAACCCTTATAATTAGAGAAGTAATAATATATATAAAATAGTCCTAACTTTTATAATTAAGAGAAGTAGTAATATATATAAGGTAGTCCTAACCTTTATAATAGAAGTAATATATAAGGCAATCCTAACCCTTATAATTAGAGAAGTAATAATATATATAAGGTAGTCCTAACCTTTATAATTAAGAGAAGTAGTAATATATATAAAGTAATCCTAACCTTTATAATAGAAGTAATATATAAGGTAATCCTAACCCTTATAATTAAGAGAAGTAATAATATATATAAGGTAGTTCTAACCCTTATAATAGAAGTAATATATAAGGTAATCCTAATCCTTATAATTATAGAAGTAATAATATATATAGAGTAGTCCTAACCCTTATAATTAGCCTAATTAGTTAATCCGCCTAGTTGTATCGATTTATATCGGTCGCCTATTTGCAATACTACTTATAAATTCAATTCGCGCTATATTAATTAATAAATAATATAGAGGAATTATACGAATCTTCTCTATTTTATTAATTTTTTTTTATTCCGGTATACGTAATTCTAATAATTATAGTTTTATTTTAATTTTAAAGTACTTCAAGGTAATCCTAACCCTTATAATTAATTTAGTTAACTAATCCGCCTAATCGTATTGATTTATATTAGTCGCCTATTTGTAATACTATTTGTAATTTCAATTTACGTTATATTAATTAGTAAATAATATAGGGGAATTACGCGAATCTTCTTTATCCTATAGATCTTTTTTCATTCCGGTATACGCAATCTTAATAGTTTTATTTTAATTTCAAAGTGCTTTACGATAGAATATCGCAATTAGCGAATATAAAAGTAGAGTAGGGATTCGGGTCCTCTAATAGGATTATAGTTCATTAGGTAGGAATTAATAGGATTAAAGGTTACGAAACACTAAGCCCATTCCGAACATTAGAGTAACCCAAAATTCTAAATCGTAATAGCCAAATGGCTTACTGAGAAAAAGGGTAGCCTTGTAGGCGTTGGAGGGCATTGAAGTGTGTGTGTGTGTAGAGCGTCCAAAGACGAACAGAATGGTATGTAGAATGTGTGGAAACCTTGAAGATTCCTCCTTTCTTATAGACCTTTTCTAGGCCCACAAAAGCCCAGTGACAAAACCAAAGGTATCTTTGGAATCGTCATTTCCAGCTCATTCAAACGGTACTTTGTTTGATTCCATACGTCAACCGTAGAGTCCGGAATTCGAATCCGAACCTCGAAGTCTTTCTCGACTTTCTTTTCTTTCTCTCAACACCATATCTTCGTCAATATACGTCATATGACGAAACTGTTTACACGGTCGGAAACGTCATGGTCCGTTCTTTCCATTGGTGTTACGTATGTCTTCGTTCGACTGACGTTGAGGCCGGAATTCGACTGCGAAGGTCGAGGGTCTAGATTTCTTTCGGATTTTCTTCCGGATTTTAATTAGGGTTGATCCCTGCAGTCCACCGGACCTATTCTCCGGACCGGAATTTTACTCCGGTTTTATATTTTATATTTATATAAAAATATATAATATTTTTTATATTATACTTTTATTATATAAAAGACCCGTAAATCCGTTAGAAGTCTAATAATATATATTTATATATATATTATATATATTAAGTCCAACAGTCTTCGATTTAAGGGTAAATATAATATTAGTGTTATTATCGTTTAATTTTAAATTAAATTCGGGCGGGTTAATAGATTTAGAAAGGTTTAAATTTATTAGGTTTGTATATTAACGGAAGGATTTCCTAAATTCTTTAATAGTATTATTTTTTTCGCGAAGGTTAGCGGTATAATTTTTCTTAAGCGTACTATTAGCTTTATTAGCAATAGTAAATTCGGACGTAATATTAGTAAATTTATTCTAAATAATAGTAAACTATTTTTCGAAATAGGCGATTTTATTATTAAAATTAGTAATAATTACGTTTTACTTTATTAATTGAATTATATTAATTTGGGGAATTTTTGCACTTTTTTTATACACTTATATAAATGATATAGGGTTATTAGGAGTAGAGTAGTTGACGAATTAGGAGTAGATCAATCGGAGTATTTTGATTCGGAAAATTTAAAAACCCCGAAGTCGATATAAGTTGAAGGGTTAGGAGCTAATTTCAAAATACAAAAGGAAGGTTTAAAACTCTAAATAACGAGAAGGAAGAATAAGAATTTAAATAAAATATTACTCTTTTAATAGGAATATATTTAAACTTTACCCTAAACTTTATTCTTTAAACCTTCTTTTAAAGGTAAAATTTTTACTTTATTTCTATTTATCTTTAATAATTAATAGAATACGAAATTACTTTCTTTCCTATATCCGACGTCCTTATTCTTTAACCCTCTTACTACGAATAAATCCGCTCCCTTCTTAAGATTAAAGGTTTTATCTTTTTCGTTTTAGGGGTTCTAAGTCTATTTATTATTTATTAAATTAATATTTATTACGTATTTTAAGTCCTTATAATTCGTAAAACCTTTAAATTCGCTCCTTAAGACAAAATAATAATAATTTATAAAGAGATCCGAATCCCGTCTCGTTCTTAAAAGGATATTACTACTATTTATATAAGAGTCTATATTATTCTTAAAATCTATAATTTAATTTTATAGTTCTAGAATATTTATAAATAGTTTAAGAAAATCAAATTTAAAATTACTACCTTCTATAATTTATTTTAAACTTATTATAATTTATAAATTAATAGGAGTACTAATTTTTATATTTAGTAGTATATTTTTATTCTATTTCAATTTAATAATAAGGACGAAATAGGTTTTAAACTCCTAATTAAATTAATTAATACGAATTCGAGAAGTCTCCGGCCAGGACTTTTCGTAAGCGTTAAGGCTTTTTCCAAATCCTTTAAAATATTAATAAGAATATTAAGAAATAAGAAACGAATTGCCAATTAATTCCTTCGACGATAAAAACCTTTGTATAACTATTATAAAATATTATTTCCGGATATATATAAACCTTTGCTTCTTTAACTACTTCTACTTTATAATCTATTTATTAATAAATAATATAGTTTTTCCCCTATTATTCGACTGATAAAAAAAATACGAAACGACCGATTAGCGTAGAAAAAGATTAAAATAAATATTAGAATTAAATTTAGAACCGATACCGATATTATTAACCGAAAAAAATATATAACGAACCGAACGATTAAATAGTAAATTAATACTTCGTAAATATATATTTCGTAAATATATATTTTACTAAGAATAGATTTCTAGGATTTATATACTTTCGACTTTAATATCGAACTTTTTACTCGTTTTACCTTATTCTTCTTCGGCTATATTATATTAATAATATAGGCCGCCCCGTTAATATAGTATAATATAACGAATTTTACGAAGAATACAATATAAATCGGCAGAATTTACGTTTATACCTAATTATAAATACCTAATTATATATTCGAAGCCGAATTCTCACCTTATAAATTAGAAGATTCAATTAATTAGATTCCTTTTAATAAGGAATACTTATAAGTAAAAGTTTATAAAAAGGATTTATAGCTTTGCCCTTTTTACTATTAGAAATTACTATTAATATTAATATATATAAAACCTCACTTCTCTTTAATAAATATTTATTTCCCCCTCTATAACCCTTCTATTTATAATAATATTAGCTTATTAGACGAATTAATATTAAATATTATAGGTAATAATAAAATTAGTAGTAATAAAACTAATAATAAAAAGGCCGGCGAAAATAATTAAAATAATTAGAAGAAGACTATAAAAGTCTCTTCTAAAGCTTTCGAAACTACTACGAACTTTATTACTAAAAGTAATAACTTTATTCTTATTCGAAATATTGTCCCTAAGAAGAAGTTTAACGGTAAAAAGGTTATAAAATATTTTGAATTCTTTAATAATAAGGTTGGATTCTATACTTTTGAAAATAACGAGTTTAAAATTAGTATTTAATTTAATTAGTATAAAAGAAATCCGAAAGATATTAATAAAGGCCTAATTTGTAGGTTAAAGGAAAAGAACGAATTTACTTAGGATAATTTTACTAAGGAATTTAGGATCGCCTTTAGTATTAAAAACCCTAAGTAAATAAATAATATATCCGTAGCGTTAAAGAAGTTCTATTTTAAGAAAATTAATTACTATAAATCTAAAATCGTCGATGTTATTATCTCCTATACCGCTCTCCTTATTCGATAAAAGGAATCCAATTATATAAATATTAAGATTTCGGCTATTAAGAATTTCTATAAAAAATTAAATTCTAAGACGCGCTATATAATTGGCAATTTTATAGGAGAATATAAAGAAGATCTATTTAAAAAGGATTGGATAGAGTTTTCCTAAGAGTTAAATAAGATTATAATAGAATTTTTCGATAATATTAATACTTTTAAATCTAATGCCTCTTCTCCTTCTAATTCTAATAACGAAGAAATAACTTTTAAAAAAATTAGGACAATTAAGTAAATTATTAAATTAAATTCTAATTCCGACGAACTTATTATAGCGATTAAGTAGAAGATTATTAAAATAATTAAAATTAAGAGCAAATCTCCTCCTCCTCCTATTATATTTCTTCTTACCCTTATTCTTATTCTAGATAGGGCTATAGAAGAATTTATTACTAATTTTAATAAAATAATCATCGTTTAAATTAAAATTATTATCCTTCTAATTATATAATAGACCCCTCCTATATAATATCCAACCTCCTACTTACTAAATTAAATTAGCGTAATTCCTTCTATTCAAACTATTATTATTATTATTTATAATAGTAATAGTTATCCTAAGGGAAGAATAAATCCCAACCCTAATTAAATTTATTATTAGTATAATAAGAATAATTATTACTAGTATAAATATTAAGAGAAGGAGTTAAATATTATATATTAGCTCTATACCTATTTCCGGCCTAATAGACTTAAGTAAATTAAAGTCTAAATCTTTTTTGATAGAAGTATTAACTTTAAAAATCTTATTAATTAGTAGTTCGTTTCCAATATAGGTTCGAAGGGTATTATTAATAGATTAGTAAAATTACTTATAACTATAAGCCTTAGTAATAAAGATTACTAAATAAGCGTTAAGAAATAAGAGTTTAAATAGTTTAAGGATAAAGATTTAAATAAGCCCGATTTCGTTTTTAATTTTAACTTCTTTAATAATAGTATTAAATAAGCGTAGGAGTAAATTAAAGTTTTATAGCGTAAAATTACAACTATAAACGTAATCTAAATAGGATTATAGAATAAATTCTACGGCTTAACGCTAATATTTCGTAAGAAGATAATAACGATTTATATTATTAAATTTATTAGGATTAAAAAGCCTAAGGAGATTTTAAAGAGGCCTATTCAATCGGAGCGGATTATTAAATTATTTAATTCCGATGGCGAATAAATTAATCCGAAGGCGAAGTCTACTAATAAATTTATTAATAAATTTATTAATAAACCTACTAATAAACTTTCTAATAAGGTAATCGATAAACCTATTAATAGATTAGTAATTACTACGCCTATAGACGCGAAGAAGGTTTGTATTAAAAAACCTAATATAAATTCTAGAGATATTACTATATTCGATTTTATATTTCTTAATATTGAATTTAAAAAGTAATTTTCTAAATAAAACGCCGATATTATAGAAGGGAAAAAGGAGAATAAGTCTACTTTTATATTAAAGGGGGATAAATTTATTTAAAAATCCGTAGAAAAGGAGAAGGGTATTCTTTTAACCGAAGTTAAGGATTTAAAGGCTTATAATAATATTGTAGAATTAAAGGAGTTTTTCCCTTTAGTAATAAAATTAATAAATGCTAAAATTAATATTATAGTTAAGGATATTATTAAAACGAGCCTTATTTACGCTAATACTATTTATAAATAAATAGATTTAATTAATTCTTCCGGTATTCGTACTAATTCCGATTCGGCACTAAAATATAATTATAATAGTAGTATAACCCGTAATAATAGTATTAAGGCAAATAAATTTAAATTTATTATTCGGAAGCTTAATACCTATATTAATATAATTATTATTATTAACGTTTATTTAAAGTTAAAAAATAATAATTTCGCTAGTATATTTACTAAGAAGGTTAAAAATATATATAATTAATTCGATTGTATAAATATCCCGGATACCCTATACTTTAATTAGTAAATCCTAAATAGGTTTAAGACTAAGTTTATAAGGATAGTATTTAAGAATAGCGGGGATATTACTACTAATTCTATTAAATAATTAGATATATTTAAGATTACTAATACTAATAATATTATTCGCTTTATTCCTTTATTTACTCTAATAATCTCTATAAAGGTTAAAAGAAGTCCGAAGTATTCTATATTATTAAATATTAAAGCCGAATATAATACTATTTATAAGGATTTAATAGATTAATTTAATTTTAATTCTATTAAGACCGAAATTATTAATATAAATAATAATAGAGATAGAAAGGGATTTCTTAATAAAATTTATAAAAAAGTCTACTTATTCGATAAAGGAAGAGAAGTTTACTTTTTTATTACTAAAAATCGTCTTCCCAACTACAATATTATTTTAAGGCTCCCGTTTTTCCAAAACGCGAATATCTATATCTAATACGATAAAAATAATAGAAATTATACTATAATTACTATAAACGGCGCTATTATCTATACTATTCTAATTATAGATTTTGAATTCAATAAGAGTAAAATTAATAGCCCTAGTAAAACCGGAATTAATTAATATATTTAACCCCTATATAATTAAGAAATTAAGGCGGGATATTCCTAATTAAATAGAGTTTAAAGAAGATAATAAAAAGCTTTTTATTTTAATAAACGAAATAGTATAAAAACTTTTAGAGTTTTTATATAACGAATATAAAAAATATAATATATTACGTAAAATTTAGGAGAATATTATTAGGATAGAAATAAATCCTAAAATTAATTCGGAATAGGAGGGTAAAAGCCTAATCCGCCTAATATAAAGTAAAAGAGGAGATCTTAAGGCTAGTAATAATTATAATAAATAAGTAGAAATAGAATTGGAATTTAAAGTAGTTATTCGGAAAATAAAGTGTAAAATTAGGAGAATTTTGGTTAGGGAATTTAAAAAGGTTATTAAGAAAGACGTACGGCAATTTATAACGAAGTTAAAGTTAAATAAGAAATAGTTTCGAAAAGTATTAAATCCCTTCTCTATATAAATTAATACCCTTTATAAGAGAATTATTTAAAAAGCCAATCTAATCGATAATGTTATATTAAATAGATTTAAGCCTAAAGGGAACCCTAATTAGAAGGTAAATAAATTAGCGGCTTTATAAGAATAGATTAATAATACTCTTAAAAACTTTAATTCCGAATAGGATAATTATATTTTCCCTTGGTTTATAGAGCTAATTAGAAATTCGTATTTAATAGAGGAGCGCCTCTAAGAAATACTTAAAAAGGTTTAAAATATTCTAAATAAAGGAGAAATTAAATTATTTATTTATATTCTTTATAATAGAAAAAAAATTATTCGTTTAAACTTTCTCTAAATATAGGAAATTTAATCCCGACGTTATTCCGCCGTAGAAAATCTATATTATTCCCTATTCCGCTTAGTAAATTAAAGTAATCCCTATCCTAAAAGCACTTTACAATAAAGTTTATAATCTATTTAAAGATAGAATTAAGAAAGGTATTTTAGAAGAAAGTTATACTACTTATAGGAATAATTAATTCCTTATTATAAAAAAAGATAATAATTTAAAATTAATTAATAACGCGTAGCGGATTAATAGGGTTATGTTAAAAGATATAAATCTACCCCTTAATTATAATAATTTTAGCAAAAACTTTAAAGGCTATAAAATAATCTCTTTTTTAAATCTATTCTCCGATTACAATTAAATTCCTCTTAATAAGTCTAGCCGAAATATTACAACTTTTTCGACCGATCTTAGCCACTTCCGGATAATTATCCTTCCTTAAGGAAGTATTAATTCCGTTGCCTAATTTATAAAAATAATAATATAGATATTCTATAATTTAATCCTTAATATTTATTAACTTTACTTCGATAATATTTATATTAAAGGGTTGAAGAATAATTATAATAGAAAGTTAATTAATTCTAAGGGTATATAGAAGTATATTTTTAAATATTTTATAAATATTAATAAAGTCCTTCTTAACGTTAAATTAGTAGGAGGGATTATTATAATAATTAAATTTTAATAATATTAAAAGGAAGTTATTTTAATAAATTACTTTTATAAACCCGATAAATATTCTCTAATAAATAAGAAAGTACGAATAATTAATAAATAGATTTACTACGAATATTAATCTTATAAGAAAGGTAAAGAATTAGAATAAGTTAAATCCTTTCTAAATATTATTAAATATTACTGAATTTAGATTAAGGGGTTTAGTATTATTGTAATTCCTTTATATACTTTAATAAAGAAGGGAGTAGATTAATAATAGATTAAGAACGAATAGTTCGTTATAAAACGATTATAATATATAATAATTATTATTCTTATTCTTATAATACTAATTTACGATAACGAATGGTATAAAACTATTTACTTTATAACCGATATTTCTATCGACGGTTAGAGTATAATTCTAGAGTAGATTGGCCCTAATAATTGCTATTACTTATACTATTTCGAGAATAGGATTTAATTTAACGCGGAAAAATGTTATAATACTTATAAAAGAAAACTTTGAAGACTTTTTTATACTTTAAAGCGTCTATAATATTATTTATTTAATATTTATTTTATTATTAAAATAAACGCTTAAGTATTAATTTATTAATTTAATAATACTATTAATAATATTCTAAGCGTACTACTTATAAAATAGATTATTTAAATTAAATTTTTTAATTTCGATATTAAATATATTATAAGTAATAAAAATAGAATTACTAATAATTTATCCTGTAAATTACCGGGCCCTACGGATTTATAATATAAGGAATACGAGGAAGATATCGATAATTATATTAATATATAAATCTATTCTATTTATATTACTTATATAAATAAGCTTATACTAATCTTCTAAGGAGATTAGTCTAAGGAATTATATAAAATCGCTTAATATTTTTTTACTTTAAGGACCCCGGAACGCCTATATAAATTAACTTTTTAACGCCAATTCCGGTTCAACGTTTTAAAATATTTCGTTTCTAACGGAGCCTTTTAATTATAATTAATTTATAATGGTTAATTACTAAAACGATTAGTAGATACCCTTTAAGAATAAAAGCTAATTATAATTCGTTATTATAATAAGGTTAATTATAGAAGAAAAGAAGGTATTTACCGACGGATTATTGAATATTATTATTAGAAAGGGATATATTCCTAAATCGAGGAAATAATTTACTCCTATCCTACGTATTAAAAATTTAATTTTAAATAGTATAAAGACGGCTATTGGTAGATATATCCTAATCCTTAATCTTTTAGGAAATAGATTTTAAATATTTAATATTTAGAAGGGCTAAAATAGAAGAAAAAGTATTCCTTATTTAAGGCTAGAGATAATTTAATTGGCTATATTGAAACGATTATTTTAAATACTATTAAAGTTAATAAAATTGTTATTTTCCTATAAATTATTTTTCTCTACTAGGGATATCCGCTTAGGATTTTAGTTAATAATAGCCTTAAATTTTAGGGAATAATTGTAGAAGCCTATATTCGTTTAGGAATCCTAAAATATTATATTACTCTTTATAATTCGAAAGCCAATAGAATAAACGAATAAGAATACGTTACTATTATTACTTCCTTAATAAAATTAATTAATAGTAAAGGAGAAAATTAAAAGAAATATTTTCTTTATATCGTTTTTGCCGATTATATTACTGTTCGAGGAAGTTATAGCTATACTCCCTTCTAATTAGCTTATAATTATAACCTAATTATACTTATTGAATTTAATTTACTTTTTTAATAGGTAATTAACTAGTAAAATAATAACTAGAAATTTATAATTAAAGAGCTAATTGTTATAATTACTAATATATATAAGGAAACGGAATATCGTTTTGCTTAAGCCGTTAAAAAGGTTATTAAAACCCGGGAAAAAGCTATTAATTATAGGAATCGGGTTAATAAGCGTAAATTCTAACTAAAGAACGCTAAAATCGAAATTGGAAATTTAATACTAACTTATAATATTTTCCGCCGTATAAATATAAATGTAATTAAGAAGCTAATATACTATTAGTATAGACCTTTCCGAATTTATAAGATTATTAATAGAAATATTTATTATATATCTACCCTTAATGGAATTAAACTCGCTAAACTAATTTCCTCTAAAAGGATTAAAAAATTCATTGTTTAAAATAGTATAATATTAAGTCTAAATAAATTAAATTCGCTATTAAATAAAATTGATTTAGAAATAATTAATACTATTCCGAATTTTAATATTAAACCTACGTAAAATAGAGAGTTAATATCCGTAAAAGATTAGAAAGAAACTACTTTAAAAAGCTTTACCTAATTTAATATATGTAAAAAGAAAATAGAAGAGTAATTATACCGGACCGACGTAGAGGTTTATTTATTTATTAGTCGACTATTAGGAGTTTAATAAATAATTGAAAATAGTAAGGAAGAGTTATAAATTTGGAATTTCTATTTTTAATCCGCTATTTGAGCAATAAGGGAAGTTATTTTTTTTTGATAGAGTTTTCTTATTTTTTTTGGCGAGAGTAGTAGATTAGGTTCTAACTATTTTCGAAGGGAAGACCTAAAGGAAGAAAAGAAAAAGTAAAAGCCTAAAGTAAGACTTGAATTTATTATATAATATATTCCCTATCTATTTTTTTTGAATTTTTCTTTCGTTTTTGGTTTTTCCCCCCTGCCGATCCGCACCCCGACAAAACTAACCGTACCAAGATAGGTTCAACGACGACAAACGAATTTCAATTTCAAATCCTCATCTAAATTAGGTTTATTAAATACTTTATCTATATTAAAACCCTTATCCTCTTCTATAATTGTAGGCAATATCCTCTTCTTTTTAAAGGTCCGAATATTTCTAATATTAAGACTTTTACCTTTTAAACCTAATACTTCTACTTCGTACTGGATATATTCCCTCTATATTAATAAATTATAAAAAATAACTTTATAATTATACCTTTAATTTTGTAGAATATATCCGTCGATCCTAAAAGGAATATTAGTATTATTTACCCGATTATCTTTAAGAATACTATATTCCCCTTTAAATTTGCCGTTATAATTATAATTATAAATTTTAAGAGTATTAAAGAATTAAAAAGAAGTAATATAATTAATAGCCCTTTTATTATACTAATAATAATTCTTATAAATCCCCCCCTTTATATTCGAATTTAAAGATACGCAACTGATGAAAGGAACCTAAATAAGCGGAGTCTCCTATTATTATTTTTCGGTATAAATAGAGGTATAGGTTTTTTAAAGCCTTTAAATATAATAAATATATATAAGGCGATTCTTAGGGAAGAATTAATAATAATAATCGGAAACCTATAAAAAGGAGTTAATTATTTATTCCTTTCCGAACGCTTAAATTATTAATACAAAGATATATTCCTTTTTTATATTTATATAGTAATTGTAATAACCTTAAGGCTAATTACCCTTTTTCTCGATATAAATCCGTTTGTAAACTATCTTTTTCTTTTTAAAATTTTAAAAACAATTCTAAATTGTTTATTAATATTTATAAATTAGGTTAAAAGACGAGTAAAGGAATTCGAAGTCGTTAAAAAACTTAAGTAAAATCTATTTTAAATAGAGGAGGTTAATTATTAGAGGAAAGGAAATTTAGTAAATTTATATATAATCGGCGAAAACCTAATATTAAGGAATAAAAAGAATATTTTAAAGGCTATTTTCGGGAAGAGTACTCTTATTAAGTAAATTAATATATATTTTTAATAAAATTTATTATTTATTATTAAAATGTTTATTATTATAGCGTATTTAATCTACTATTTTAAGAGGAAAGTAAAGGATAGGAAATTCGTTCTTAAGAATAATAAAGTGTTTATAAATATAAAATTATATTTTTTAAATATTCTTCTTTAATTAAAGATCGTTGTCTTTAAATACGTTTAGAAGATTATACTAAATTACTTCCTAAACTAGATTAGAATAATAAGGAGAGAAAGACGGGTCTAATAATAAAGAAGCTATAGTACTAATTTAAAAGTAAATAGTATAATACAATAGTAATAGAATTTATAAAAAGGAAAGGTCAAAATATAGAAAAAGATATAGAAATAAGGGTTTCTTATACCTAAATTAGGGCGCCCCAATTTAAAAAAATTAAATTAGGAAGATTTAATAAAATATTTAAGAATTTTAATAATTAATTAAATAGTAAGGGAAGTAATTAGGACGAAAAATATTATTAAACTAAATAATTAATTTAAAAATTTTTCGAAGAAAAAGCCGGGATAAGAAATACTTTTAATTAGTATTATTAGTAAAAAATAACCCCAAACTAATAGTAGTCTCTCTCCTTTACTTCTAAAAATTAAAAAGTTTCCCCTTTCTTACAAATAAGAGAGAAAGAGCTAATTTAAAGTATATTACTTTAGGCAAAAAGCTTTAGCCGTTTATAGATTTTTAGGAATAAAATTAAATGAATTTACGACGAATTTCTTTATTATTACGAAATAATTAGTAGGAGAATTAATCGACTTTACGATTTATTATAATAAGATAAAGTAATTAGCCCTAAGCTTCTCTCTATTTATATAGGGATAATAGCGGTTATTCTAATTATTAATATTATAGCCCTTATAGAAAATATCTTTTTTAGTTAAATATTTTAAATAAAGATATAATTATTAGTTAAAGTCGATTAAGAAGTCGGAATTTACTTAGATTAGTAATTAGTTCTAGTCTTTTCCTTTAATTTAAGTAGAAAGAAGGAGGTAGTGCAAAAGGGTAAAACGAACGGTTTAAAATGAAAATTTACGCCGTTCTATTATATAGATTAACCCTCGAAATCTTTTAGTTTAATTATTATAAACGAAAGATATTAAAATAAAAAGTTAAGTACTAATATAGTCGAAGGCTAAGGTAAAAGGAAATTTATACCTTAGATTATCGACTAACTATTTATAAAAAACTAATTTTTCTCCTTCTCTTTTCTAATTTCTAGATTATTACTCTTACTAAATAATAACTAAATCCCTCTTATACCCCAAATACCTTTTTTTTATCCCCCTCCTCGACTTAGATAACGTTTATTCGATAATAAGTAAATTAACCGATATAAATACTCCTCCGATTCTGTTTGGTTCCTTCCTTCCTTCCCTAATTATCTTCGACTTTTTTAATAATACTTATTATAGCGTATACGAGAATTTAAAACATTAGAACTATAAGACTACCCGTTAGCCTTTATTCAAATTTAAATTCGGAGAAATATATTTATTTTGCAACGAAGAGGTAGAAATCTATAATAAAAATTACGACTAGAGATATACTCGTCGGGATATAGACGGCTATTTCAATTTTAAATAATTAACCCTATTTATTATTACTTTATATAAACCGGATTTAAGCGTATTTAAAATTACTCTTAACGGATATCTACTACAACCCCTTTTAAATTAGCCCGATAAATAGAATAATCCTATAATAAATTAGGAATTTACTATTTTAGGACTAATTAATTTATAATATTACTATAATACTAAGAATTTTATAGAAGGTATATTAATTATAATTACCCTAACCTAAATATTAAGAGATTTTAATAATAATATTTATATCCCTTTAAATATAAAGTGGATTATTGAAGACGAAATACTAATTATAGAAGTCGGATAATATTAAAGAATAAGAAGAATAAAATAATAGTATATCTTTATTTAGTACAATTAATATTTTTCCCGTATTATTTTTAATTAAGGAGAGTTAAAATAGTTTTACTTTAATAACGTCTTCGATAAGGAACGGGAGAAAATAATAAGAAAGATCTACTTAAAATACTCGACGGATAATTATATATATATAAATAAGAATAGAGAGCGGATTAGGACCCTTACTAATAAAATATTGTAAATTAATATAGTATTTCTAATATAAATATTCGAATAGACGTATAATCTCTAAATATTTAAAGTAATCCGCGTATTCTTTATTAAAATAACTTGTAAAGGATAGAAGATTAATAAGACTAATCTTCTTAGTAAAAGACTAGGAAGATAAGAGCTAGGGATTTATTAGAGTATATATAATTAAATTAAAAATAATAAATAGGTAGAAAGAATTATAATTAAATAATAGATAAGAACTATTTATAATACTACTCTAATAGAATAATAGAGAGGAAGTAAAATAAATAACGAAGAGAAGCGGTTAATTTACCGCTATATCTAATATAATTATAATCTATTAATTAATGCCGTACTTATATAGACCGGAATACCCAAAATTCCGAACATTTATAAATAAGCCGGCTAAAGATTCCCTTATAAGGCTTAATAAGTAATTAAATTATTTTACAATTTACCAATTTAATATAATAAAACGGAACCTCTTAACGAAAAATCAATTAAATAGAATTCGATTAATATAGAAGTAACGGATTTAAATTAACGAATAACGAATATAGTATTTATCCGGGCTATACTTTAACCTTCCGAAATTCCTAAAAAAAAGAGGAGACCTCCTACTATACTACGAATAAAAAGGGTCCGATAAAAGAAATTAGAGGAACTAATTCAATTAATAAATTATAGAATAAATATATAGATATATATTAACTACTTCGTACTATTACAAAAGATATATATAAATAGGAGCCTTACTATTATTAATAAAATTCCTAATAATATTAAAATAAATAAAATAGAGTATAAATATACTCCTAATCTTAACGAACACTTTCGCTAAGGAATTAATATTACTATCCCTCCTAAATTTAATATTAAATTTGTTAAGAAAGAAGTATATATACATTTAAATAAAATTAAATTTTAGAAGAAGAATTAGCGGGAACAAAATAAGATTGTAAAGAAATAGAAGAGGGTAAAAGAAAAGAAAAATAAAAAGGAGGCTAAGAGAAGAGCCAAAAGAGGAAATTAAGAAGATAGAAGTATATAATCGATCTTTCTTTATAATAATTTTTTCCTATATTCAATTAATTTTTTATTTTTGTAGTAAGTCTACTAAAAGGACTAGAGAGTAAACTCAAAGGGAAGTTTAATTTGGGGAATTTTTATACTTTTTTTATATACCTATATAAATAATATAGGGTTATTAAGAGTAAAGTAATTAACAAATCAAGAGTAAATTAATTGGAGTATTTTAATTCGGAAAATCCAAAAACCCTGAAGTCGATATAAATTAAAAGGTTAAGAGTTAATCTTAAAGTATAAAAAGAAGGTTTAAAACTTTAAATAACGAAAAAGAAGAATAAGAATTTAAATAAAATATTACTCTTTTAATAGGAATATACTTAAATTTTACCCTAAATTTTATTCTTTAAACCTTTTTTTAAAAGTAAAACTTTTACTTTACTTCTATTTATCTTTAATAATTAATAGAATACAAAATTACCTTCTTTCCTATATCCGACGTCTTTATTCCTTAACCCTCCCGCTACGAATAAATCTACTCCCTTCTTAAGACTAAAAGTTTTATCCTTTTTATTTCAGGGGTTTTAAATCTACTTATTATTTATTAAATTAATACCCGTTATATACTCTAAATCCTTATAATTCGCAAAACCCTCAAATTCGCTCCTCAAAACAAAATAACGATAATCTATAGAGAAATCCGAATCCTATCTCGTTCTTAAAAGGATATTACTACCGCCTACGTAAAAATCTATATTATTTTCAAAATCTACGGTTTAATCTTATAGTTCTAGGATATTTACAGACAGCTTAAGATGATCAAATTTAAGATTACTACCCTCTACAATTTATTTTGAGCCTATTATAATTTATAAATTAGTAGGAGTGCTAGCTTTTATGTTTAGTAGTGTGTTTTTACTCTATTTCAATATTATTAGCGAATACATTATTAATAATTACGATAAAAGAGTTCGCTTTAATAATATTTTAATTAATAAGCCGGGTAAGGGCGGTAATAACGTACGGGAAAATATAGTAATTAGTAAATTTAAAAGCAGTATTAAAGTCGCTTTATTTAATTATAGCGTTGAGATTAGGGTTACTATTAAGTAATTTTATAATATTTTCGAAGAATTATTCGTTAGAAGGGTCGACGATTAAACCGATAGTAGAAATAGCAATATCTACGTCGGTAACGGACGATATTAATTAATTCGATTAATAAAAGAAGGGAAGTTATTTTATAATTAAGTAGGCGTACTACTTTATAAGTATTGGAATATTACGGTACGATATAGTAATATTGGTTTAAAATCGAATTTGGTAGCGTAATACGATTAGGATTATCGTAATACGAAAAATAATTGCGGGCTCGTTAGAGATTCTTACGACGGCGGCGATTAAAATAAATAAGGTTATACGTTCGTAGCGTAATAATAAGTATAATTAATTATTATAGGGCAAGGCTAAAAGTAAGGGGTAGGTTAGATATATGTAATTGTACGAAGAGAGGGAAAGAGAGGTATACGTAGGTTTGGCGATATAGGGTATAGTACGAAGGCTATACCTAGAGTTTAAATTAGTCGTACGTATATATATATATAATATACTATTAGCTAATAGTAATAATAGTACGGTACGAAGCTCAATTGCCTATAATAGGAGCCGTGCGTATACAAGGCAGTTACGGCTAATCCTATAATAGTTTTTTACTATTATTATTATTTATAAATATATTTACTTTATTTATATAAAATAAATTAAAGAGTTGTAAGAGTAGTTCTTTTAAAATATTTAGCGGTTAGGCTATTATTCCTACTACTATTATTAGTAATATTATATATATTAATTAGGAATTGGGTAGTAGAAAATATAATTATTTAAAGAAGATAATTTAAAAGCGTAATATATTTATAATTAGTACTTCGGGTATAATATTTATATACGGAATAAAGCTTAATAAAAAATTAACGTTAATATTAACCTAAATATCGAAGGAATTTAATAAAGCGGAGGGCTAATATTATTTAAATATCGGACGTACTAATATTTATTATAGTAATTATTACCTTTTAATTATATATAGGATAGGGCGTAACGAAAAATTAATAATATTAATTTAAACGTTAAAGGAATTTAATAAAGCGGGGAATTAATATTATTTAGATATTAAATATATTAATATCTATTATAATAATTATTACCTTTTAGCCTTTTTCTTATCCTTATATTTTTATAACGACCGGCGATTTTTTTCTTTAGCTTTTTTTATCCTCTTTAATATTAAGAGGGGAGGACTGGGAGGTCTATTACAACCGCGCCCTTTCTGAGCCTATTCTATTATAAATATTTAGGTAAAAGCGATAGAAAATTATTAGAAAATAATTGAAAATATATTTATTATTCTAGATAAATAAGGAGTAATATTGTATTATAGTAAGGAATAATAAGGCTCTTAAATATTAGGAAAAAGGGGTTTAGGATTTATATATATAGGGTTATATTTATAAGTCTTATTATAATTTATTAAATATAATTAATTACCGATTATAATACTAAATTTAGAAGATTCTTATATTATATTATTAATTAGCCTATTTTTATATTCTATAATTAACGATATTGTAAATTAAAAGAAAAAACCTTTACGAAAGATAAATAAATTATAATTATTATAGCCTTTAATATTTAAATATATATAGTAGTAATAAAATAGAAGAGTTAAAGGATAGTAGGTAGTTAATAAAATATATTAAAGTAATTAAACCTAATTATAAGAATGTCTTTTCGCACCGTCGTAAAAGTCTTTAGGCACCGTCGACCTACCCTCTCCCCACCCTTCCCGCCCTCGCCCCGCCCTTCCCGCATTTATAACTAATAAAAAGAGCCGCATCCCTTTTTAGCTCCACCTTCCACCTTTTCCCCAAAATGCCTCGAATTTATAGGGCATTCGCTTCTTCCGATAGCGCATTCGTTCCCCCAACAGCGCATTCGTTCCCCCAACAGCGCATTCGCTCCATCCGACAGCGCATTCGCTCCCCAAAGTCAAACTTTTCGCCCAACGACAATTGAGATAGCAATAGATATAGTACAATTAAATACAATACGATTAAATGCGATGAGATTAAATGCGATAGAACGAAAGGTAGCAAAAAGGATTGCGATGCAAATAAATACGATGTAATTCCTAAATATAATACGAATATATTATTAGTAAGAGCGAATACGCTATCGGAAATAGCGAATGCGCTATAAGGCCCTAATCGGTATCCTACACACCCGGCGCGTGTAGAAGGTTTTTAACGAATAGTTATAATACAAATAAATAACCTCTTCTTTTACTAAAGTTGCTTTCCCTCTTTCGTCGACGCCTATGCTTTTTCTCCTCTAACGCCTTTAAATTGTCGTTTCTACACGCGCATTCGCCAAGACACAATATACCGATTAATCCACCCTATCTACTTCTAAGCCAAATACTAATAGGAATCTGAGTTTCGTCTGCACGCCAACCCTTATTGACGTTTTTTTGGTATTTCCGACAATAGTCCCCAGACCACCTTTATAGAGCTCGTACAGATTGACCGCGTATAGACGCGCGTGCAAACAACGTCGAAAACGATACTTCCTCTCCGCCCCACCCAACTCCACACCTCTTAAGTATTCTTTTCCGTCTACACTCGCCGGGCGTGTAAGATACCGATCAGGGCCTAAAGGGAGCGAATGCCCTGTTGGGGGAGCGAAAACTTTGAAAAAGATAAGGGTGGGTCGCGGTTTGGATGTACCGACTTTAATTGGCTGGGAAAGCGGGAAGGGTGGGGAGAGAGCGGGAGAGGGTGGGTCGACGGTGCCTGAAGACATTTTCGACGGTGCGAAAAGACATTCTCCTAATTATAGGATTAAAAAGTAAATATATTTAAAATTAATAGAAAAATAGAAATCTAATAGTAATCTTTAGCCTAAGCTTAATATAGGAGTACTATATATTATAATAAATATTACCGATTTTTTAAGTAGAATAAGTATTCCAATTATACGTTCGGAGGAACTTAATTATCGAAAGATATATAATATATATAGTAATATTTATATTAATAAAGTTCTCGATTATATACGCTATATTTAAGTTAATTCTAAACGCTTTATATTAATTTATTATAAATTCCGGTTTATTACCGATTTTTATTCAAAATTTATCTTTAAAAATAAAAACGAATCGCGTTTAACTTTCGTCGGTATTTATAGTAATAATTTAATTAATATAGATAGTTATATTTTAATATTAAACGCCTTCGGCGATTAGGACTATAAATCTTTACGAAAAGAAGGCTCCGGATTAAACTATAGAAGAAGGGGTTAATAATTAATATAGTAATAATTTATATTATAGAAGATTATTTATTAAAGGGTTTATTAATATTTAATTTAAATTAATTAAGCGCTATTTCCTACTCTTCTAAATTATATATATTTATTAATTGGACTTCGCCGGCCGATATAAGTAAAGTCGTAGCTACTATTATAATTAGAACCGCCTACTATTATTATTATATAATTACTATTATTCTATTTACTTAAATATTATTAAAATCCTTTAGTAATAATCTTTATTCTTAGTAGTAATATATATATAATTATATTATAAAAACTAATTAATTTTACGTATTCTCTAATAGCGGATATTTTCCAAGTCTTCTTCTACTACGCTTTATATTAGTAATTAAAAATTATAGTTCGGTTATAAATTCGGTTAGAGGAAGAGGAAAGTCGGGTATTTTTTATCTCTTAGAGGATTAAATATATTCGAATAAATTTTAGTCCTTCTTTTAAAATTGGAATATTAAACCGTTAAATATAATTTAATTTAAGTATAATATAAATTATATATAGGTAGGTTCGGTTAGAGGAAGAGGAGAATAGGGTATTTTTTATTTCTTAGAAGATTAAACGTATTCGAGCGAATTTTAATCCCTTTTTCGAAATTAGAATATTAAACCGTTAACTATAATTTAATTTAAACGTAATATAGATTATATATAAATAAGAATAATCGTAAACGTAGAAATATATTAAGTAATACTTTATAACGCGCTATATGTTTAAAGGATATTTAATATATTAAATTGTATTAAATTTAATTACTATAATTTCCTTCGTATTCACCCCTTCTACGGGTTATATAATTAAATACGGATATAGCCGCTTTTAAATTCTTCGTCGGATAGACCGATATAAAGGGGAAATATAGTTTTCTTTAATTTCGATTCGCGTTATTCTATTTCGATTAGCGAAAAAAATCCTAATATTTAATTATTTTAATAAATATTCTAATTTATAAACGCTATTATTAAAACCGCGAAAATATTATAATAATTGGCCTCGACGTCCGAATTACCCCCCTCGGTCTCTAATTTTATCGGATAATCGAATTAGTCCTTCGATTCGGAATATATTATTATATTTAATTTATTAATCGAAATTAATAATAAACGCCGCTTTAGAACTTTTATTAATTATATTAACCGATATTAATAGAGTGTTTTGGGCGAAGAAATCTAAAGGATTATTATTTATAATAAGGAAGATATTTTATTATATATATTTATAAAAATTTTAAAAGGGGAATTCGTATATATATTATATATTTAAATAGAAATTATGATTTTTATTACTAGTACGTTTAAAAACGACGAACCCGTAGTAGCGAGGTTTAAAATTAAAAATATTATCGGATAAAAAGTAAATACGGCTTTTTTATTAGTAAAATAGACTGAATATATATACTATATATTCGTCTACTTTATTTATAAGAGGATTAGTAAAATGTATAATATTATAGAGGGATATAAAAACGAAAAGCGCTATTAATTATTTAAAATCGAACTGGTTCTTAATTTTAGGCTTACGCCGCCTCCTTTTTCTATTAACTTCTATAAATTTTATAAAGACTATATTACGTATATCTATAAGAAAATTATATATTAGGACTTATACTAATTCTATAATAGAATAGTAATTTAGAATAATATTTAAATAGTTCTAAATATTTATAATTAATTATTAGAGAATATATTTAATAACGTTATAAATCTATAGGTTATTTTACGTATTATTTTAGTTAATAATATAAAGTAGTAAATTACTATCTATATTGAATTCGCTAGGCTATTAATTAAACCTTTTAATAGTATTATACCTAATAGGCGCCGGGTATATTTCGTTAAATATATTTTTTATTAATTTAAATATAATAAAATCTTATATATTTTAATAATTATTAATAGAGAGGGTTTCGGTTATTAATTAATTAATAAATTTATATCGAAGATAAAGCGGGCTAGTAAATACGTAATTTGAATTTATATTCTATATATAACTTCTATTTATATTTTTTAAAAAATATTATTCCTTAAACAATTATCTTATACCCTAAATAACCATTTTATTCGTTAGTTTTTAAGTAATTACAATTTAAAATCTATATTCTACTCCTCCGTAAATAACCTCGCAACCGCTCTCTCCATTTCTAATTATAATATAAAGTCCATACCCTATTACTATATAAATAACCTCGTAATTACTATTAATAACCTCGCCTAATACCTTACTTCCGTATTCGGCTTCTTTAAAACCTTAATTAAATTATTATATTATATATCCAAAATTACTAGTATAAGGCCGCCTATCTTCTATAATACGTATAATAATTATTTTTTCGTTTTGTATAACTATTAATAAAATTATTAAGCGGATTTAATATATCGAAAATAGGTTTTATATATTAAAATTAAACCGCTACAACGACTTAATAATTTAAAATTATTAATAGCCCTAATTTACAACGTTATTCTCTATCCCTAATTTAAATACTTTTTAATATAGTAATTTACCTACTTTTCTTTATAAGGCAATTACGTCTCCTTTATTTACAAAATAATATTTTCCTATTTATTAAATTAATATTATAGAATAGACTAGGCGCGCTCAAACTCCGCTATATTCGAAGAGTCGAGTATATACTACTATACAAAGAATAATATTACCCTTATAATAGTAATTCAATTTAATAAAAGACTAAGAATAAGTTTAGCTCTAATAATTAAGGAATTTTCTCGCTTTAACGATTTAAAATCTTCGAAATCTTTATTATTATATTATTCTTATACTTCGTAATTAGACGAGGATCAGAAATCGCGTACCCAATTTTTTTCGATATAATTAAAAATATTATTATTAAAGTACTATAAGTAATATATTATTAAATATTAGGGAAAGTTATATTAAAAGTATTAATAAATTAGGGGTTGTTATTAATTATAATAAATTAGGGGTAGAGGATTTTGAAATCGTTAACCGCGCTTTTAATATATTCGACAAAGAAAATAAACTTATCCTCCTTTTTATTATTAAAGACTATTTAAAAGATTAGTAATAAGGTTTTTTCTAATATAACGATTATACTTTATATAAAGAGGAAATTCTAATAATTAGTCTTATATATTATACTAATTAATAAAATATATAGGAATTTATTCTATATATCGCGCTAGAAGTTATTAATTTAAAATATATAATATAATATATTATTATTATTTCCTTTTAAGAAATAGTTTTAAAATATAAAAATACTACTTTAATAATCTTCTTCTAATATTTTAAAGAAGGTTTAAGTATTATTATTATATTAAGCGTTAAGAAGTAAAATATTAAAATCGAAAATAAGATTAGACGAATTACTTTTATAAAGTAAAAAAGTATTAAATATAGGAGGAAAGAACGTAGGAGTAAATTCGTCTTCGCTAAATTTATTAGAATTAGAATTGGGTATAGGAGGAAAGGACGTAGGAGTAAATTCGTTTTTATTAAATTTATTAGAATTAAAATTGTTATAGAGGTTAATAAAGGGCGGGGGTATTTTAAGGGTATTTTCGTCTTTTTATAAACTTTTTTTCCTTTATTATTCGGCCGCTTCCTATTATTCGGCCGCCTCTTATTATTCGGCTACCTCCTATTATTCGGCTATTTCCTATTATTCGGCTACTTCCTATTATTCGACTACTTCTTATTATTCGGCCGCTTCCTATTATTCGGCCGCCTCCTATTATTCGACCGCTTCTTATTATTCGGCCGCTTCCTATAATTCGGATACTTCTTATTATTCGACTTCTTTTTATTATTCGACTTCTTTTTATTATTCGGCCGCTTCCTATTATTCGACCTCTTTTTATTATTCGACTTCCTCCTATTATTCGACCCCTTTTTCTTATTCGACCCGCTTTTTTTATTTAACCCCCTTTTCTTATTCGACTTTTTCCTATTATTCGACTTCCCGCTTTTATCCGACTTCTTCCTCTTATTATTCTTCGTCGTTAATATTATTATCGATGCCTTTTAAAAATTAAAATTCTAAGTATTTAGCAAATTCGAATACTTTATATATTATATAATATTTAATTTTTATATAATTAAATACTTCGTTTCGTTTTTAAATTTATATTTTTATTAAACTTAATATTTCTTTAGTTAAACCTTTTACTTCGTCTAAAGTTTATTATAATAACTATATTACGAAAGTTAATTAATTTTATATATTCTCCGGTAATAAATATTTTCTAAATCTTCTTTTACTATATTTTATATTAACTATTAAAGGTTATAATTCGGCTATAAGTTCGGTCGGAGGAAGAGGAAAGTCGGATATATTTTATTTTTTAAAGGGAATTTATATTTCCGCCGAATTTAATATTTCTTTAACTAAACCCTTTATTTTATTTAAAATTTATTATAATAACTATATTATAAAAGTTAATTAGTTTTACGTATTCTCTAATAGCGGATATTTTTTAAATCTTCTTCTACTACGCTTTATATTAATAATTAAAAGTTATAGTTCGGCTATAGGTTTAGTTAAAAGAAGAAGAGAATTAGGTATTTTTTATTTCTTAGAAGAATAAATATATTCGAATAAATTTCGTATTTTCTTTATAAGTCGGGGTATTAAATAATTAAATATAATTTAATTTCCTTTATAATTCGGAGTTAATTCAATTAGTATATTATTATTAAAGTAATTAATATTATTATTATATTATTAGAAAAGAGTATTATTAAACCTCTAGGAATAAATAGATAGAAGTTATTTATATTATATATTTAGTAATTAATTTCATAAACGAATCCGCCTAGTTATATCGATTTATATTAATTGCCTATTTGTAATACTATTTATAATCTTATTTTATATTGTATTACTAAACGAACGTTGTAGGAGAATCCTAATAATTTATTCTACGCTACGGCGTTTTTTTATATTTTAATATATATAATATTAATTAAATTATATTAATATAAATATTATTTAAATATCGTTTGTAATAAAACGTTGGTAGGGTAATAGCGAAGTAGTAAATTTCTAGTAATTCCTAATATTATATACCTCTAGGCGAATACAAACCCGAACCCTTATAATTAGAAAAGTAATAATATATATAAGGCAATCCTAACCCTTATAATTAAGAGAAGTAATAATATATATAAAGTAGTCCTAACCTTTATAATAGAAGTAATATATAGGGTAATCCTAACCCTTATAATTATAAAAGTAATAATATATATAGGGTAGTCCTAACCCTTATAACTAATTTAATTAATTAATCTATTTAATCGTATCGACTTATATTAGTTATTTATTTATAATACTACTTATAAACTTAATTCGCATTATATTAATTAATAAATAATATAGAGGAATTATATAAATCTTTTCTATTCTATTAATTTTTTTTTATTCCGGTATACGCAATTTTAATAATTATAATTTTATTTCAATTTTAAAGTACTTTAAAGTAATCCTAACCCTTATAATTAACCTAATTAACCAATCCGCCCGGTCGTATCGACTTATATCGGTCGTCTATTTATAATATTACTTATAACTTCAATTTACGTTATATTAATTAGTAAATAATATAGGGGAATTACGTAAATTTTCTCTATCCTATAAATTCTTTTTCATTCCGGTATACGTAATTCTAATAGTTTTATTTCAATTTCAAAGTATTTTACAATAGAATATTATAATTAATAAATATAAAAGTAGGGTAAAGATCCGGGTCCTCTAATAGGATTGTAATTTATTAAGTAGGAATTAATAGGATTAAAGGTTATAAAATACTAAGCCCGTTCCGAATATTAGAGTAACTTAGAATTCTAAGTCGTAATAGCCAAATAGCTTACTAAGTATTTAAATTAGGCCTTCGGCCTAACTTTTAAACCTTCTTCTTCTTCTTATTATTATCTTTCCTAATTAGAATACCTCAATATAAAGTCTTCTTAGGGAATCTAGCCTTCGGGCATTCTATTTCCTATTACTAATACTTAGCGCTAAGACTTTTAATTATAAGAGGAAGATAAAATATACAAGATATTAAATAGTTGCGTTGTTAGGAGATATATAAAGAATAAATTATATTAGCGTCGATATAATTTAAGATATAAATTTAATAATAAGTATTCTTGTAGGAAGGTAGATTTGAACAACCAAATAAATAAGGTTAAAGTATCGAGATGGATGGATCGACGGGTGGATACGGTACGAAGGTACGGTCGATACGGTTGAATAGAGCACTCAAAGTGGAGTAGAACGGTACGTAGTAGGTACGGAAAGGATGTATATTAGTAAAGATATCGAAGATTGAAAAGTCTAAGTTTCTTTTTCCTTCCGTTGAGGGTCGCCCTCTTTATATAGCCTTTRCGGGTTGTCTGAGCGTTGTATGACTAATCCAAATAGACAGTCGTGTYCGTCAGAGCTCAAGCTTTCAGAATATACTATGGTTGTTGACGTACAATGAGTGGGGACCGAAGAATTCGCCTTCAAAGGTGAACTTCGAAAATCGCCACTCAACGTCTACTTCTTCCAAAATTCTTCTAGAAGCCTTACAGGGATTCTAGTCCTTTGAGTCTTCTAGAATTATTCTAGAAGCTCTTCCCTTCCTTCTGACCATTGCTGGCCATACTGGGTTAGGGTTATAGAATAAAATCAACCAAAAATATCTGGCTTATATATATGGTATATATTACCATATTATTAACCCTTATACTTTATCAAGTATAATATGGACCCGTAAATCCATTATAAGTCTATAATTTATTATATATATATATTTTCAGTCCAACAATTCTATTGCCTTATTTAAGTAATTTAGGTTTTTCTCTCCTTTCTTTTTTATTCGGAAAATACCTTCTTCGGCGACTTACTATCCTTAACAATTACCCGTAATTATTTTAGGGGCTCTCGATTTAAAACGTTAATTAGCTTTAAACTAGTCCTTTGTATTCCCTACTTTTAACCCCCTATTTTCTTCTTCCCTCTTCCTCCCTCTTCCTCTTCTCTCTTCCTCCCTCTTTCTCTAACTTACTCTTACTCTTTCTCTTTCTATTTTTCCTATTTATTATTATAGTACCTCGTTAGCTAGCCTATATATACAAACTATAGAATCGAATTAATTAACAAGGTTTAATCTTAACTAAGTACCGTAGCTTATTAGAATATCATTTAATTATTACGTATAAGCGTTAGGATAAGAGAGATTAATAGCTTCGTAGAAGTCGGAATAGTTATTAACCCTATTACGTTCGTCCGACGGATATTAGAGAGCTTCTAAATCCCCGGTCTACGAAAAAGCATTAAATATATTATAAAAGAGTACGAAATCTAATACTCTATATCCGAAGGCGTTAGCCGTATTTTACAATCCGAAGTAGTAATAGTTATAAATACTCTCCGCAACGGATAGCGTAAGGGTATTAAGTTCGAAGTCGGCGTTAAAGTAGGTAGTAATTACGTCGACGTCTAACTAACTAATATCCCTACGTAATAGCTAGTATTCGAGAAACAACCTTTTTCTACTATCGCGTCTCCCGTTATTAGGGTAGAATAGTAGTAGTAATAGTAATAGTTACCGCCTACCCTATTAATACTTAGATTCGGGAAGCTAAAACTTACTACGAAGAAGTACTAACCTAATTACTACGCGTAATGTCTTTTACTATTTATAATATACAAAATAAATATTTTGGTAAGGTTTATATACGGATATATATTCTATTTGCTATATCTCTTTGAGGTTTTAAATCCCGGGAAGTTAATAGACGCGGATGTTTTACTTAGAGGTATCGGAGCCGAGGAACGGAGCGCGTATTTAGTCGGGGCAAAAGTAACGTATATTAAGCTATTAAAGGATTAGATTGTAAGGGGTTATATAGTTTGTAAAGCTATTAAAGAGGAGGAGGAGGGTAGGAGGCAATATAACTAGTTTAATTCTTTAAATAAGGAATAAAAGCTAGAAGTGTTAGTATAATATTAGCGATGATTTTTATTATAGTTTTTAGTTATAGTATACGGGTTTGAATTCTATAAGTTGGAGCTTCGTAGGAGAAGGGATAGGAAGGAGAGGGGTTAGTACGTATAATTAAAGATGTATACTACGGTACTAGTTAATAAGGTATATATATTATAATTATAAATATAAATGTATTAATAATTTAGTATAATTAGGACGAACCACTTTTCTTCTTTTATATTTCCATCCCTATACTTTTTTCTCTACTTCCTCCTATCGTCGACCGCCAAGATATGTTACATAGTGGCCTTCGACTAGAACATGCCAACATTATATGTCTCCAAACCCTTAACAAGAAGTTGCCGGGTATAAATATAGGAATTATAAGAGTCCGCTGGGGATTTGTCGTCGAGAAGCTATAATGCCTATTATACTATAGGTTAAGTTAGTTCCGGCCCCGGGCTCCGACTTCCGACAGGCCACCGACATTAGAACAAGCTTTGATATGCTAGCGCCAAGCTCCTACCTACTTGAGGTTGCAAACCGCATAGGTGTCTAGTTTGTTAGTTCTGTTGGTTCGCAACCGAAATAGATTTATATATCTTCTAATATTCTACGCGAATAAGCGATCGATACCTCTACCAAGTTACCGCCTCGGTGGATTTGCCTACTTGGGAATACTGCGCTTTCTACAATTATTGAGCGCAACTTCCTCGGCGATTCGTCGTCCTTCAACACCTAGGCCTCAAACCACTCACTCAGCCAGCACAACTACTTTTGGCACTGTTATTTGTGACGACGACCCCATTTTTCGTCTTCATTCCATCCTTCCACTTCAACACGCAACACTTGTCCAACTTGCCCGGGATGAATAACGTGAGAAAATGGCGTTTTATTATACCAGACGACGAAAGGCTGATGTTAAATGTCTATAGAGTACAAGATCTGTTGCTATGTAGATTTGGAGGGATGTGCTAATACATTTAGTTTTACCCTTGGCATACAACACTCTTGTCATTTAGCCCACAGAACCGACGGTTAGGGTCAACCCTCCACTTATAACAATTATTCTCCACTAAACCTCCTTGCTTCCCATCGACTCCATTACAGTCACAACTATCCGTTGGCACTGCCAAGTACCTTTGGCATAAGCTTTTAGAGTAGTTGAACTTGCACTTGTCTTTTATCCTCAGCGACACGGCGATAGCAACGTAGCCAATGCCACCGTTATACTCAAAAGGATACTCTTTCTCGAAGTTGAATCCCGCTATAAGGTCCATGCGGGCAATGTCGTCGCAGAATCTGGACGTGGCGTTACGCATCCGAGCCCCCTCAGTCTGTTCACCCTTGAGGCATTTTTTCGAGTCCAACCGCGGGTCGCCTGTCTGGTAGATAGGGGCGGGAATAGGCACGGCTACCGTCGGACTGATCTTAGTGGTTGTTGGCTTGGGAGGAGTGGAAGATGTAGACTTTTGTTCGGGACAGAGGGTTCGCAGTTCCGCGGCATTCTCGTTGTAGAAGTCATCGCCGCCTGGATCTCCTACAGTATCCCCGAACCATAGCTTGGGGACACAGTTGAAGTCTAGGAAATCACATTCATCCACCGTTGGGTATTCGGGCCAACCCCAAACTGCTCGGACAACTTTTTTAGGCCAGCTTCCGGAAAGTAGCGTTGCCGCAGGCTTGGGAAAGGTACCAGTGGCAGATGTTGTGGATATCTCCCCGTCGTCACCCCTGTAAAGAACAGCAGGCCAGAAAGGTGTTATTGCCGGAACGGGCCATATCTCCACGCCAGCATCACGCTTATTATTGTTATTGTTAACGGCACCGGCATCCCGAATTATTATTACCGGCTCAAGCACCCATTCCGTAATAGTCAAGGGCGCCTGGGTGATGGTGCTCGTCCAGGTTCCTTGGCTAACGGTAATCAGCGGATAGTGGACAGTACTGGTTGCACCTTTCCATAGTAGCAACTTGACATTACACGGAGGAGAGCAAGTGAATTTTAGCTCATCCATATCCCAGATCGCGGAGTCGATCCAAATAGCCTCATCAAATCTAGTAGTACCGTTACTACCAACGTCGAAAATACTAACTTGAGACCAACTAGGGTGCGTATCAACGTTGAGGTTGTCGATGGCCGGAATGCCTTTGCCGTCTATGACAGCCATATACTTAGCACCGATAGTAATAAGATTCTAGAAGCGAACGTTGGCCAAATTGTCTTTGAGAAGCATAAGCGCCTTTTGATATAGCTGCAGATCGATGCAGGTCTGCGCATATGTCGAGAACCACTGTTGTTGAGACGGTCGTTAGCAAAAAATGTAGAAGCAAGGAGCAACCGTGCAAACGAAGATGGTTATCACTGTCCCTGGGTTATGACCACGGCACTTATAGTGTAGATGCCTGCACTAGCAACAAAGATGTTTGCCGAACCTGTCATGACCACGGACCAGGATTGATCACAGCTATTAAACTCATTTCCGGCAGCACATGTATAATCCGGGTCCCCCGGCAAAAGGCCAACAACGGCAGTAAAAGGAATTGGTGGTAGCGGAGTCGGTTGGAAGTAGGGCGATTCGGTTTGCAATATACTAGCGTATATGTTTGCTACCTTATAGAAATTATACTAGTAGAATACAGCGTACTCGGACGCAATGCTGTAAAGCCTTTAGTTATAAGGTTAGTCTCTTAGATTCTAGAACTATAATAGGAAGATACGATATAGGAGCTTACCAAGTAGGTTTCGTACTTTCAATCAAAAAACTACGAGCAATATAGATAGAGGTCTGCACTATACTATTATTTCCGCTGACTAAATTAGGGTTACTAGTGGCAAGTAGGGAGTTGTTAGTCCAGTTAATCACAAGAGGTAGTAGGGAATAGTAGAGCACAACTTACTTAAGTATGTGGTCAACTCCCTAAAGCCACATGTTTTCGAAGTAACCGGACGCCGAGGACGTAAAGTACATCATCAGACTAGTAGTAGAGCAGCCTGTATTGACACCGCTAATAATAGGAGGATACTCTATAGGTGTTAACTTCGTCCCGGTTGTACCTCCGATGCGGACGTAGTAATCCCAAAGCCCGGCGGAACCCTATATAGCAGTTTGGATATTCTATTGGATAATAATCAGACCGGCTATTGCACTGCGTGTCGTAAATAGGAGGTCTTACATCTCTACATTGCCAATGTCTCTAATATTTCCAACTTTAATTATAACCTTAGGATTACTATAATTGAGATAGACATAGATTAACGTTAGGATTAACAAAAGATAAGAGAAGGAGCTCTAATGTACCTAGCATTGGAGAAATATAAGCCCGACGCAACTAATTACGACTATACTTTACCTACGATCTTAGCTCTAGGAGGGATAGTAACGGTCGAGGTGAGAATATATAATCCGGCGTCGACGAAGAGGATTTTGCCCAAACTTGCGTAGAGCGCCGCCTGGAATGCCGCTGTATCGTCGGTAGAGCTATCACCTTTACATCCGAAGTCTTTTGTATGCAAAAATATAGAAGTTGCTTAATCCTCGTACTAAGGCTTAGGGCGTTTAAAGTAATTGCCTTGGGAATCCAAAAGTATTGAATGCCTTCAATAATTTCCAACTTTCCCGCCTATAGAGAAAGAACGAGCAGTCGTCGATCCTTTATAGACAGGTCCAACGACCTATTGGTCAATTACAGGCGAAGGGGCAAGGAGCGTAGCTCTAATTGTGTTAGCAACAGCAATAGAGATACCTAAGAGAGTAATATTTTCAAGTGCGATCCCAATACTTCCTTTTCCCGGAATTGCTGTTATGGGATTGACGATGACAACAGTCTCGACATTGGTAAATGACGAGTCCATAATCGAAACAGAGCCGACTACAAGCAAAATGCCGGGAATTAGTATAATAAGGCCAAGGGATAAGAAGGGGACATTTACTATTGCCGACGCCACTATCTCCGACGAACTTAAATCCCGTCTTTACATTATTTATAGTAATAGACTTCCATACCCATCCCCAATCCCAAATAACTTGGATTCCCACTATACATCCATTGAACTTGAAGCGTTACGCCGTAAACTACTACTCGCCGCCTTTAAGACCTATTCTACCTCCGGTAAAAGTAATATCGGAAATGCCTCTACCGTTGCTATTCTCCGCGTAAAGCCCTATCTACGACGAGCTAGGTGCTGCTCTCAACTCGACGTTCTGAAGACTTATGGCTTGCGCGACTTGGTAGTGGAGACAAGTAACCAAGGTTCCTGAAGTGACCTTTTGGATGTTTATTACTATGTTTCGAATTTGACGGTAGAAATTGGCGGTGTTGACATAGTATCTGAATGGTGCAGCTAGAGTCAGTCACGCATATACATATACTCGAATTGGAAACACGGAATAGGGGTGGTTATGAAGAGTGAGAGGGAAGGAAGCATAAGGTAGGCTCTTCTACATGTGCAACCTGGAGGTAAGAAAGAAAAAGGGATGTCAACATACTGAGGGTCACCGCCATCAATGCCTTTCCCTTCTTCCCCAGTATACTCATCCGTGGACAAGACACCCAGACCAACAAAGCTCGGAGCAGCGACAATGGTTGGCCTATTGTTAGCATCACCGATAACCTGTGTTCCAAAGGGCAGGGGTATAGTTGAGGATACAAAGTAGGTGCCAGGGGGGAAATATACGATGGCGTTCTTGGTGGTCGACCCATTGCATCCTTTACCACATCGGGTGCTGTTTGTTCCCATAGCCCTATTAATAGCTTTTATATCATCCTAGTTACGGGAGTTATAAGTCAGTAGGTATTATTACATACAAACGAACCAGCGGACAGTAAAGGAACACAACAAGGCGAGGTGAGGGGTGGCGGATGTGTGTAGAGGTATATAGGACGCGATGGACTGCCCTTTCAGCGCGTCGAACCTACCGTAATACCATCTCCCACAGCTCCATAATCGAGCACATTTCTAAAGATAGCCTACACTTCTTGGTTAGGGAATGAACTACGTTGGAAATCCGGACGGTCAATCTGGAGTGCATGGACAACTCACGTAAGTGGGTTCATCTCCCCAAGGTACTATGCCTTTGCGATCGAGACTGCGAGGTTGAGACGGATATTAGTAAATCCGTTTTCTACATCCTTGAATAGAGTTGATGGTAGTACGGTTCCATTAGAAAGAAAGATATACCCTTGCATCCAATATATCCCGGTGCTTGCTGTAGCCGCACGCTTCGTGACATTCTTCCATCCACCCACCGAATCGGCCTCAGCCACAAGGGCTGCGGCTGCCGCAATCTCATCCGTGATATCTAAAAGCGGCGGTACCTCTACATCCTGTTTGATGGACGCAATCCTTTGCTCACCTGGACCGTAACCTCCACCTACAACAATCCCGGGCTTCAAGCCATAGTTATTGCGGAGCGGATAAGCCATACGTGCCTTATTCAGTCTCGCCGAGTCGGCAAGCGCCTTTTTTACAATATTTCGCGCAACCTGAAGCTCTTTGGCTGTCGATCGTTTGAGTAGTGGTGTAACGTGATGCTTAGGAACATTCCGACGCCGAGGAGCGATTTTTTGTGGTAGCGTCCTAGGAAGCGTTACATTTTGATCCCGTATTACTTGTTCTCTAGTCACTATAGGCTCTTAGCCCCAGCTTGTGAAGCTTTTCACACTCGACATGCCAGGCATCGTTTGACCTAATAGATCAGATTCGGCAACCTAGAGGTATTAACAGTCAGTTGACTCGTGTTGACGGCTGAATCAAGTGGATATGGATCGTGTCGCCGGTCAACTTACTTCTACATAACTCAGATTGGCGCGCACCACATATTCGTACGCCATGCCCGCCTGGAGGTACTCGTCACGCTCGGCAGGCGTGAAGGATCGGCGAAAAAGAGAGGTGTGGTTGGCTTCTAGTAAGCGTTTCGCCTGATTCACCAACCTGGTATAGGTTTGAGTCTGAGTAGGCGTGCTATAATCCTTGTAAGTGAAGATGCGGGCAGCTATTCCATCAGCTCCTCCATTTTCGGGTCGGAATTTAAACAGGAAGATTGCTCTCTTCACGTTGTTCTTATAGGCAGCAAGCTGCAAGGCTTTGGCTAAACGTTTGAACTCATTTCGAAGTAGTCCGTGAGCCGTTGCCTGCCCTACCAATCGGGGATGTCAGCAACAGGTTGAAGTATTCTAGAGGTATGTGGTAGGAAAATTTTGAGGTGAATAAGCGAAAAGAAAGAAATAGGTCTCACAATCTTGTTCCGCTTTAATGATTTGCTTCACACCTTGGTTCCCATTATATGAAATCGCGGCACACCGGGTTTCGGCAGGGTTGTTGTACGAGGCGCCACTGCCACCCTCAACCCTATAGGAAGGTGTCAGAATCACTGGTCTTGAGGAGCGGGAGGAAGTTGTACATACCATGTAGCCGGTGGAAACTCATCACAACTATATTTAATTTTGCTGTAAGAGATTACATTTCCGTTTGCTTTTAAGTTTGCCAGTTGGTTGATATCTGTATTTGGCTCTTTTGCGGTTGTGAACCACTCGCTATTATTTCGCCAAGGCTTCTTTTGATTAGTTTCCGGACAGGAATGAGTATTTTTCTAAGACCTGGGATATGACTCGTCGCGGCGAGCATCCTGGTGAGATAACGGCTATTGAGGCCCCTTCTCCCAATCACCTGTATCGAAATCATAGCCGTATATATCGTTTGGAAGACTGCTAACGGGATGTAGGTTTTGCCCTCGTAGTGTGGCCGCAAAGTTTTCGGCATTCTTATATATCTCTACTATATAGTAATAATTGTAGATTAGGACCACTGTATAGGGTTGAGTATTAACAATATCGAAAAATGGTACGCTTAAAATCGGCCGGCTGTATAAGTAACTATGAGATTAGCAATGATAAACATCTAATATATGGATTGGACGCTAGGGCCGCTAGGGCGTAGAGAGTTCCGGGGAGCCTTGCTTGTTCCAAGTTGGCAATATGGAGAAGTCTGAAGAGAAGAGGGAAATGGGTTAACTGATTAGAGGTAATGTCTAGGTTTAGTAGTATCCGCGGTGTAGTCTTGGAGGTACTAAGCTACTACTACTTAGGGGGAGAATAGATAGAAAATCTGCGCAAAAAGCGCGAGAAGTTGCAAGACGGCTATTTTATAAGTGTAACCTAATTTGTAATAATAAGGTAAAAGAACTAGTATATACAAAGCTTGAAATTCTGGGGGAATAGTACTAAGTCATGGTTTATACTTGAGTAACTCTGTATATATCAAGACTCCCTATGTATGTCTTTACTAATTACTAGATCTACCAATGCTCTTGAGCTTGGCTAGGTAGAAACGGGCAGACTAGACATCTCGTATCGGAGAGAGAATAGCTTGGGCTGTATGAGGAAGGTGTGTTTAGCATCACTCGGTGAGGTATGACTCGGGGAACACTCGCGGAGTTCGCGACCCTTGGAATGAAGATTTCGGTTCCATTTTCCGCTTCTCATGTTAATCACCCCATGAGCCCGGACAAGCGTCATTAGCCTGAGGACTGGCGAGAGTCTGGATTGTTCTTGCTGCGAATGACTGTAACATCCGCCGGACTCGACCACATTTTGAGCACTGGCCGAGAACAAGACGAGATATAAGTAAGTATCCTAGATGCTTGTCAACCATGGGAACTCTGCGAAAGGTAAGTACAGTAGTTACTCGCCACCGCTGTACTTGCGACGGGTGCCTAGGTAAGATTAAACAATACCACTGTTCCCCATCTAAAGCACGTTCTTCCACCGAGCAGCCGCGGCCATGCCGGTCAACATCCCACATGGGTCGTCTCTGAAAGAGAAGCGCATGGAAACATATGGGATAAGGAGTACGGTGGATGGGCATTGGCGAAGTCCACCACCACTGCACTTCTAGGGCTGTTGTTTGTGAATAGTATCTAATTGTGTTGCCGTTGCTCTTTGTCTTGGACTCGTGGTTCGCCGTCTATATTGTTATTCGATTCGCCTACAACGTGTAGGATGGAGAGTGTTACATAGCCTAGAGGTAACTGAAGGTCTAAAGATGAGGGGATGTGGTACTTTGGTACCTACCTTGGGAGATAGCTATGCAAATATTGATGATAGCAAGGATGCAAATATTTATGTTAGTAGTAATAGGGACTGGATGCAACTTGAAGATTGAGTTTACGCGGAAAGTGTCGAGATCTATTGAGTGTACGATAATATGAGGGTAGACGAGATGGTTTGGAATGTTTAAATTGGTTAAGAAAGAAGAAGAAAAGAGGTAAAGGTAGGCGGGGAGCTTGCCTTTATATAGGTCTAGAATATAAGAGTTGGGGAAACGTATTTGGATCGAAATGTATGTAGGAATATTGTTAGTGCATACCGTTTATGTCCGATACTCCCCCTCGAGCTAAATAAAGTGACAAAACGAAGCTATTTAAAGTATATATCGGGTATAGGCTAGTAAAAAACCTAGTAGGTAAAAAGGTCTTTATATTATCCGAAAAAAGAAAAAAATAACAAATTGTTTAGAAATGAAAAACGGATATAATTTGTTATATATATAAGATATAATGAAAATAAGATTAGATTTGAAACTAAATCGTTAAATTGAATAGAATAAAGGTATAAATAATAGAAAGGCCGGGTAGGTAAGGGTATAACCCGGGTAAACAATTTAATAATTTAGGTAAATAGTATTAGCTAGGGTAAATTAAAGTAATTTAATTTTCTTTAAATATACGATCGAGTTGAATTAATAAGTAGTTATAAATCGACTTTTAAGTTTTTTTATATTAAGGAATTTTGCGGAAATTGAATAGTTGCGATTTAATTAATTTGATTACGTATAGTTTAGATTAGCGGTTAGTAGATTTATAAAGGCAATAGTATAAAAACCCGAAAGATAGTAAAATAGTGTAGCGTATAGGGGGTATATAATAAAGTATAGTATATAAAGAGTATTAGAGTTATTAAAAGATATACTTAATAATAATAGTAGTACGGTTTTAATATAATTTTAGGGCGTTGCGGAATTAAATGAATTTATTAGTAGGTAATATTTTAATTAATTTATTAGCGATTTGTTCACTAGTAGAAATATATTTGAAATCGATTTTTCTAGAGGCCTATTTTTTATAGTAAAAGAATTTTTGTATATTGATATACTTTATTTTGGTATAGAATTTGGGGTTCTTTATTAAAGTTAGAGTTTTTTAGTTATTATTATAAATAATAGTTATTAATACGGGCTATTCGTCTAGCTTTTTTAATAGTCGTTATAATTAGATTACCTCTTTAGTAATTTACGTTTATTTAATTAGCTTTACTTTATAAAATGATAGGGTTGTAGTAGTTTATTTTTTTAAATTCTAATTGATAATAGCGCTTCTAATATTAAATATATAATTGGAGGTAGATTGGCGCTTTTGGGAATTATTAGCCTAATTTGCGTTTGTAAAACCGATTAGTAGTTCGAATTTATCCCTTAAATATACTAATTCGAGTCCGATAATATTGCGTAGGTATTTAAAAATCCGCTTTACTACGCCGATATACGTTACGGTAAGTTTAATTATATATTAGCTATAAAAGGATATTATAAATATTATATCCGGGCGTATATTGAATATTATGTATATTAGTAAACTAATAGCGTTAGCGTATTAAGTTTTAATTTTATTATTAATTTTAAAATCCTCGGCTAATTTTTCGATTTTGGAAGTTAACGTTTATATAGGCGTTTTGACCTAATTAGCTTCTTATAGACCGAATTATTAGATAATTTTTTCTAAATATACCTTTTAAAATAGGCGAATAGTACGATTGGGGTAGTCGCGAGTAATTTTTATACTTAAATAGAACGAGACGGGTCCTATGTCGGCTATTTTAAAGCGTTTATTGAGTATATTTTTTAGTAATTGTACTTCGGTTTTAAATAGGGCGGTAATAAGTAAATTATTAATATAGATAGCGACGTAAATATACCCTTTTGTAAATACTCCGTTGTTTACGCTAAGGGGTGAAAAATTAAAGCTTTTTAGAAAATTTGATAATATATTATATTAGATTCGTAGTAATTGTTTTAGGTTATATAGAGCTTTATTTAGGTAGTATACGAATCTTTGGTCTTAATCGAAATTTGGGGGCTATTTTATAAATATTTCCTCTTCTACTTTATTATAAAGAAAGGCCGTATAAACGTCTATTTATTCGAACTCTAGGTCGAGTATAGCGGCGATGGCGAAGAGTAGTTTGTAATTTATAGGTTTAATTACGGTTGCGAACGTTTTATTATAGTCGATACCTTTTTATTATTCGAAGTTTCTAACGATTTATTTAGCTTTATATTATATAATTTTACTATTGGTACCGGTTTTAATTTTATATACCTATTTGCTGGATAGGATATAGCGTCCGGCGGGTTTTAGTATTAAATTCTAGGTCTTATTATTTATTAAGGAATTATATTTATTATTTATAGTTTACTTTTAATTTAGTTAGTGAGGATTTCGTAGCGCTTTTCGGTAGTTCTTTAGTTCTTATAGGGTATTTTCGGTATTATCATTAGTAGTAATATTAGTAAAGGTGTAAAGTAGCGAAATGGCGGTTTCGGGGTTTAGTATTGAAGGCGGTGGCGCTTATAATTCAGGGTGACGGTTAGTAATTTTTTAAATATATTATTAGTCGTAGAAGTTTAATACTCTTCCAACAATAATATAATCTTATATAAACGATAGTAGTGAAAATAGCGGTGAATTTAATAAGGCCGGCGGCTCGGGGGTTTTATTAGGGGCGGTAGAATCCGATTATTTATATATATTAGAGTTTCCCCTTAGATGAATAGGCGGATTGTTTACGGGAGTTATTCCCTTAGAATATAAAATTCCCTTAGGATTAGGGATGAATTGGATTGCGGATAGGTTACGTAGTTTTATTTTGCATTTATCCGCGACTATAGAGTATTTAAAAGTAGTACGGTCGGTAATATAAGGTATTTGTTTATTAAAGGTTATATTATTAGAAATAATAACCCGGTTATTATTTATTAGAATAATATAATTCCGGGAACCGTTATAATTAAATAACCGATAGGGGGATTTAACGGGGTTGAATTTGCTTTGGAAATTCTTTTTAATTAAGTAGTAAAATCCGGGTAAGCTTAGTACCCGCAAGTGGGAAAGGTCTAATTTATTTCCAAATTAGGCTTCGTAAGGTGTTTTATTAATAATAGAGCTTAGCGATCGATTTTATAAATATATAACGGACTATATTAAATATAGTTAATATTTAAAGGCAAATTTAGTTTAATAAAGTATAACGGTAATTCGTTCTAGTATAATGCCGTTAAATCTCTTAGTAATATTATTTTATTAATATTATTTTATAGCCGTATAGTATAATACTATATAGCGGTTACAGTATTATACTTTTAATTCGTTACTAATATTTTCTCTAACTTAGTCCAAATGTATATTAAGAATTTTATATTCCGTCGTTTCGTAGCGGTTGACCTATTCGGTAAATTTATTATATAAGTCCGACTTTCGTTTTAAAATATATATCTAAATATATTAGGTAAAATTATTAATAATAATAAGTTAATAACGCTCCCTATTTACGCTGTCCGCTATAAGCGGGCTAGTAATATTTAAATATATTTATTCTAATAGTCGGGTGCCGCGGCGAATAGATCCGGTATAGGGAATTTATTTTAGCCTACTAGCTATATAATTCTTATAAAAATAGGTCGCTTTAATAAGTTTTATACTTATAGATATTATTTATAATAGTTTTAGGTTCCCTTCGCCAAAATAATTTAATCGTTAATACTATAGTTATATAATTTTATTAGAAAGATAGTAGGCTTTTAAAGCGACGTCGGTAGCGGCCGAATATTTAATTTAATTAAAAAAATATAATCCGCCGATTTCGGAATTAAAAAACCGGAATTAAATATTAGAAAAGGCGGTAAAGCGGCCGTTTAGCGCGGCAATATTATAAGAAATTCTAGCCTTACGGAGCTAAAATATAGAAATAAAATTGTAAATAGCCGTAGGGTATAAATATATATTAATTAGTAGTAAATAATCCGGTTTATTATTTAAAACCGTTTGGGCTTTAAAAGTATTAATATAGGTAGGCGTAAGGGAGATATTTCTTATACTGAGAACGGAAGGATTATTATAAGGGCGAAACGAAGAAGAAATAAAATTGTTGGTATAATAAATAAAATAATTAGTAATACCCGTATTGAGGACGTATAAATCTTTTAAAGAATTTAAAAAAGAATTTGTATTATTAACGGTAAATAATATAGAAATAATTAAATTAAGTAAAGACTATTTAAGGGGTATAATAATAGCGAATAGTATTATTATTGTGTTTAGTCGCTCTAGGGAGAGTTTAATACTAATTAGTTCAGTAATTTAATTCTTCGGAATAATTGGACGGGGGAATTCTTAAGCCCATCGGCGTTTGGATAAAGGTTCGTCGGTTTCGCTTATAAAAGATAAATTTTTAATATTAAAGGCGTTTAGGTTAGCGTTGCCGGCCGATAAGTAATTACATTGCTACTTATCGGTAAAATCTTTATTTTTTTAATAGCCGTTTTAATTTTAAGGTTGCTTTATAAAGTATTTCCTTAAATATAGTTCCTTAGATTGTAAATATAATTCGGAGTATTATTTAAAATAACGTTCGTCGCTATATTTAAGGTCGTTATATATATTGTAAGGAGCCTAAATAAATTTTCTTTTACCCTTTATAGTAGCCGCCTTAGCGGTATAAAATATTTATTAGGCCTTTTCTTTTAATTCTTTTTAATTATTATACTCCGTTTCGGAAATTTTAACGTTCGAAATAATTTTTATAAGGGTAATTCTAAACTTGTAAATTTTATTATTATTTTTCCGGATAGGTAAAACGCGGCTATTTTAGAAAAGGTTCTCCCGAAATTAATAATATTAGTTATTTAAGCCTTATATAAAGCGGTAAATTAAGAATGGTTTAGGGATTCGTAGGGATTCGTTTAGGCGAATTATAATTTCGTAGGTCTCAATATATTCTTAAGTATATTTAGAAATGCTATTAAAATTAATAAATATTAATCTTTCCTATTTTTGGACCAATTTTTAGTAAGATAGTCCTATTTGGCCGCTAGTCCGGACTATATTAGCGAAGCGCTTTAAAACTTCGCATATTATAGTAATAGGTTTTAGTAGGGGCGTAGGGGTTTTTAATAAATTAAGAATTTATTTATTAATATAGTTTAAAACTATATTTAAAAGTTAATTTTAGAATATAAGCTAATTAATATATATAATACTATAGTTAAATTGAATTTAGAATTGGCCTTTAATAGGGGGTTCGTCGCTAATTAGGGCGTAACCTATATTTAGAATGGATACGTATTATCGGATAGCCCAGTCCTATTTAGCCTAATTATTTATATTGGTAAATTTAAGTAAATTAAAATAACCGTTAGTATTAAATTTATTTTTAAATATAATAGGCCGTAGAAATTTAAGGCCGTAAAAAAAACTTATAATTTAAATATATTAAAAATTTTAAATATTAAAATACAAGTATGGCGATACGACGGTAAATCCCTAAATATTTAAGAGATTTAAGGGAGTTAGCGGAAGCGAAGGCATTAGAAAGCCCGAAGTATAATAGGTTAGTAAATAGGAAAGTAGAAAGTAAGGAATATTTTTAACTTTATTAGAAAAACCGTTATTAAATAAGGTAGATATAATATTATAAATTAAATATAGGAAACCAATTTGGTTTAAGTAACGGGTAACAGTAGGAGGATAAATACGTAGCCGTAAATTATAATAAGGGTATTTACAGATATAGTATTCAAATTATTTAGTAAGGGTAGTAATATACTGTATACGTATTCCTATAGGATTATATAAGGTAGGTAAGGAAGTTGAAGATTCGGGTCCGAGTCGGATTTTCGGTTACTATAATAGCGGCGGTCTCTAGCGATAGTAAAGTCCTAATTTTAATACGTAATTAAAGTTATTATCGGATAACGACGACGATATAATAGAATCGGAGGTAGGTAATAATATTAATAATAATTTTAATTATATATTATACATTCCGGGCTTATAACCTATTGAGATCTACTGAGTATACGATAATACGAGGGTAGACAAAATGGTTTAGAATGTTTAAATTAGTTGAGAAAGAAGAAGAAAAGAGGTAAAGGTAGGCGGGGAGCTTGCCTTTATATAGGTCTAGAATATAAGAGTTGGGGAAACGTATTTGGATCGAAATGCATGTAGGAATATTGTTAGTGCATACCGTTCATGTCCGACAGAAAGGACCCCTACGTAATTTTTTAGCATTGTGTACTGTGTACACTGCAGAAGAAGAGGGAGGTCTAGGGTGAAAATGTGGTGCAGCGGCGGGTGCTTGTAATGAAAAAAAATGGAAGCGATGGTGTTGATCGGATTGCTGCCTAGAACGTGAGGTAAGTAAAAGAAATGAATCCCTGAAGGTTACAAGCTAAGAAAGAGGAACCGACCGACCTTTTATCCCCCTGCACCTGTTAAGAGCATCCACCATCCTGATAGGTTGCAGTCCATTCAAGTCCCCACTTGCCCCACTACACGATGCCGGCACGGGAATGCGGACCGTCCGGGAAAGATGCATGTGTCAGAAGCTTAACGGCAAAATCGGCCCGACAGGGCTAACGCTTCATAGCTCCTGCCTACTTGAGCTTGTAAGCCGCATGTTTGCCCCTCTGTTGGTTGGAAGTCGCACTCGCGAAGCTAGCGGGGACGTTTTCGAATCCTATCACATAAAAATTGAAGCAGGATGTCACATTGCCCGGAAATGATGGAGGGAACAACGGACGGGATGAACACAATGGACTTGCCCGAGATAACACAGGTAGGTACGCGTTCTGTTCCACTACGGGAAAACATCAAATTCTCGAGATGGAAGGCACGGCACCGGAGAGGAAGCCTTCTCGCTCGGTGTATTCATGCCAGTGAACAGGCCAATACTCTCCTTCCAAACAATAACTGCCTTGTCGTCGCCGCCCATTCTTGGAGCTGGTTGTCCATGTCGCCCTCGCTCAAACCTTCCACTTCCCACCCGACATCTCATCCACCAAAAAACCAGACTCTTGCCTACCTACCTCTACCTAGAGGTACCTCCAACATGCAGCTACCCCACAGAAGCGCATGGCCCCAGCGCCTTGCATTCTATCTCGTTGCGCTCTTCTATCTTACAAGCACAGTTTGTGCAAAGGAAAGCGAGTGTCAGCCTATATACTGGGAACCGGGTCAATTTGAGAAACGAGACCTGTCCGACACCAATGCTGCTCTCAATTCTACAACCACTGCAAGTGCCAGTATTTCCAGCTCCCTACCCGCGACGGCAACTTCTACCTCCGCCGCGCTGGTGCCAGTCACCATCAGCCCCCTCATCAACGAAGACCCCCAGCCGGGTGAGATCAACTGTCGAGATACCGACAGCACGGAGGGCATGGAGATCAACTACTACACGTGCACCGCACTTGCTGCGAGAAATAGGATCAGTGTCGACACATTATTCGGGTTGAATCCAGGGCTGGATCGTGACTGCGGCAACATTGAAGCCGATACCGAGTATTGCGTTCGAGGGTGTAAGTGAAAGACACAAACTTGGGATTGCCGTTTCATCTACAGACTAATGACCTCCGCTTGCATACCGTAGTTATCGAACCCATCAGAGCTTATGACGGTCTCTGCGGTCCTCCTCACAAAAATGCTACTTGTCTCGGCACTGGGCGTCAATGTTGCAATGCACTAACTTGGAGATGCGGCGACTCTGCGTAAGTCCTTGTCAATCATAAACACTACCTTTACTTACCTCCATCTGATAGAGTATAATCTAACGCTATCTCCTAACATCAGAGAAGACTGTGCAGAGGGAACATGCTACGAAGGTGCATGTGTAGGCGATGCTGTCTATAGCACAGACGGTACATGTGGCCGAGACCACGGCTTTAGGTCCTGTACGGGTATATGGGGAGATTGTTGCAATGCAGCTGGGAGATGCGGAACTGGCCCTGACTTTTGCGCATACGGCAAATGCCAGTTGGGGAACTGTGACCGCCAACCAACCTCTTCCACAACCTCATCTTCCACAGCCACCGTTAAAACGAGCAATCCCGTAACCGCCTCAACCTCAAAAGCTTCAACATCAACCGCCACAACTAGTACTACGACCAAGTCATTATCCACAAGCAGCTTGAAGACCACAACCTCTAGTTCCGCTACCAAAACAGGAAGCTCAACCACACCATCCAAATCAAGCACTGCGGCAACTACAACTACCACAAAACCTCCCAGCACTACAATCCCCGGTCTGACCGCTTTGCCTTCGTGTGGCCAAACGTGCTTCAAGAACATGCTTGCCCAATATTCCGCGCTGGGATGTGCCGCTCTAGACAGCTACTGTCTCTGCAACAACGTCAACTTCCAGAACGGCATTCGCGATTGCTCAAACGGAGCCTGTGGAACTGCTGTTGGCAGCACGGTAATCTCTTTCGGAAGCGCATATTGTTCTACAGCTTTTGCTACCCACACTGCCACTACCACCGGCTTGGCTGCTCTGCCCTCTTGCGGTCAGATATGCTTCAACAACATGGTGGCTCAGTATTCTGCTCTTGGTTGCGCTAGTCCCGCGCCGTCTTGTTTGTGCAAGAATGCCAACTTTGGATACGGCCTGAGAGATTGTTCAAATGGCGCATGTGGGACGGCAGTTGCTTCGAGTGTAATTGCGTACGGAAGTTCATATTGTGCGTCTGCAACCGCTATTTAAAGGAAGAGAAGTCACCGTGGTAGTTGGGTAGCGGAAAGGTAGTGGTGTGATGCCTGTGGAGGATCAGGAACATTGTGTGATATCCCATTTCTGGACATTGTGAATGCAAAGGATCTCATGTACTTCTACTCCAATCTGCGAACTACCTTCCTGTGTAAGACAAGATTTGAGATTCTGCTATATGGGTTTTACCACCTTCTCCTGCCACTAGCTGCATCGATATCACACACCTCCTAGTGCCCCCTACTCATTTCTTATTGCCCTTGAAATTCAGGTTCCTCCTCGGTCAATACCATTTTCCTTTGTCCTTTTTCCGTGTCCTTGTCCTCGTCTTCCACTTCCACTTATCCTTCGATTTTCTTCCCCTTTCCCTCTAACTCAGTTTCCCGTTCCTCTTGTCCTTCGGTTGTCTCCTCCTGTCCCTCGCCTCCAGGGTTAATACGAATACCCATCCCTCCAACGGGCACGTTCACCACATTCACCACATCACCACTACTTCCCAATGAACGCAGCATCGCGTTAGCCGCATCAATGCTATCTTGACTGAGCGGGCAATGGTTGCGGACCCATTCCGTCTTCTCTACCAACCAATGTGCTGGCTCATCGTCGTAAAAAGTTACCATCCACTCGAATTCCGGATGCGATGCGTCGCATTGATCGTACCGTCTGACGCCCCTGGCTTTCAAAACGTCGTCGCGCATACTCATAAGCCAAGTATGGACAGCTGAGGTGACGCATCGTTAGCAAAGATCCAGGACATGACAGGGAGGTGATTGAACGGCCAAGAAGCAAAAGGCAAACACAAAAAACTCACCACAAACATAATCCCCAATTGTAACAAATCCCCCTGCACCCCTTGGCGTAACCTTCAACCTCCTTCCCCACGTGCGCACCGGCCGATCCTCCCCGCAGCACTTGATCAGAAACTCCGTGTCAGAATCTGCTTCCCAGTTATAAGGATCCTCCTCCTTTGGGTCATCTAGCCACGGCCGGACGTCGTCGTCCAGATCGCCGTAGGTCACAAACTCGCCATTTTCCTCGCTGTGCCATTCGTGCCACTCCACCCAGTTCCGTTCCCAGTTGTCGAGGTCTACGGAGGCTACGGTCATCAAGGACGCGGGTGGGTCGGTCATGGGGAGGAGGGCAATGGGGTGGTAGGTGCCGGTGCTGGTGTTTTCGGGGTTTTGGTCGTCGGTTGCATCTGCCGGTTTGAAGAATGGTTCCAGGTGTCCTTCGGCACCGCTGTCGTTGGACATGACGGAAATTGCCGAGGGAAACGTGCCTTTGAACTCCCAAACCAGTCGATCAACTTCTGGAGAGAGGCTAACATGGCGCGGCAAGTACGGGCTTTCAAGCTCTTCGTACGACTCGCTTGGTTGGGGAGTTGCCTCTGTGGAAGTTTCCATTGTTGTTCTTGTGTTGAATGCACGTGTTGTGAGGTCTGGTTGGGAAGGGGATTCCATTGGAACCCGAGGGACAGGAAGTTGGTAGCTGGCGCGGAAAGAGATTGCAAATGGAAAAGCACAAGGAGGGAAAGGGAGCAGGTGCATGGGATATAAGTAGGTACCTAACAATAAGCTCAAGAGGGGTGGCCCAAGTAGGCAGGAGCTTAGCGTAGCCCTGTCAGTATGATTTACCGCTAAGCTTTCGCTACTACAACCTTGGCAGGCCACCACCTGCTGACACCTGGGATCTGGGCTTCGTTTCCCATCTGCCATTGCACATAAGAACCTCTTCTTCCTTCCACCAATGTACCTATCTAGCTTCTTTTTCCTTCTTCATCTTTAAAATCTTATTACATTTATCAGAACCTTTTGGAGCTTCGGCCCTTAATTCTATGTGCCGTGACAGAACCACGATGAGTCTGACATGCAAGTGCCGAGATGTTGATCATTCCATTGATGATGATTTTGGGAAGAAACTAACTACAAGCTAGTGGACTCTCCGAGTCCGACTTATACCCTGCCTAACTTGCCAGGCAAGTCGGGCTTGCCTGGTGCCGTCAAGTCTACCTGTGTCAGTCTTCCCTTAAGGGGCTAAGGCTAGCCTCTGACACGCCCTCATTCCTCATTGCACGTTGCTCCGCCATCTTATTCCTCATTGCACGTTGCTCCGCCATGTTAGCACGTATCTTTTCCATCATCTTCGAATTTGAGGGCAAAGGACGAGGCGTGTACGGGCTATGGCGCTGAACCCACTCCCTCTTTTCCTCTATCTCGAGTGGCGCCGAACAATGCATGTGCACGGGCAAGCCCAGCATCCATGTGTCTTCCTCCGGCAGACCACGATAATACGGCCTCTCACTTGAGACAATCTTCGCTTTGAAAATATCACCGCGCAAGCTCATAAGCCAGGGATGAACAGCTGCGGTTATAGTTAGCAAAGCCGAAGCCAATAGTTGGAAGTGTTGAAGTGAAACGAATGATCACGAGGGTAAGCGAGTGATGGTGGTGAACTTGTTCATTGAAGAAGGAAGAAAGGGGACGAAAGAGAGGGTGGGAGAATCTCACGATACCTTATATACACGATGATGTGAAACGACACGAGTAATCCATGTGTGGATCGATTCTCAATGGGAAGAGACACGATTACTTACCGCTGATAAAGTCACGCACCGTGACAAAATCTTCGCTGCCAGCTGTGACCACTAACCTCGGGTCTAGCTTCCGAAGTGGTCTGTCCTCTCCACAGCACTTGATGAGAAATTCCGCGCCCGAGTCCTCCGTCCAGCTGCCGTCCTTCTTTTGTAAATCCCACTTACGCCGGACGTCTTCGTTAAGATTTCCGTATATAACCCACTCCGTAGAGGTATAATTGGACTCATAGCCGGCTGCGCCATGATTCTCATGCCACTCCTCCCAATCGAGTTCCCATTGTCGGTCTCCGAGGTCAAAAACTGAAACCTCAAGAGACGAGGTCTTTGGTTCGGTGAGGGGCAGCTGCGAGATCTCGTGCCACGTGCCAGTGTCTGGATTGAAGAATGGTTCCAGATCGTCCTTTGCACCCTTCTCGCCCTTTATAACGGAAATAGCGGTAGGGAAGACACCATCGAACTCCCAATAGAGTCGCTGGGTGGCGGGAGTGTAGATGACCGGTCTAACTCCCGCTTGTTGGAGCTCTTTGAGCGTGAGTAAGGGAGGCTCTTCCAATAATTTGGATAGGCCTATGTTGCGAGATTGGGCTTGTCGACGGACAGTAGTGAGGTGGTGTGTAAAGTGGATTTGGAATGGAAAGAGTTTGTGTGCAAGGTGAGACAGAGCGGATAAATAGTTAAATACTCGAGAGGTGTCAATACCAAGGCTGCTTGTGGCCTATACGACAAGGGGCGGGTACATCGAGTTTCTCCCGTCGTGGCAAGTGTGACGCAGGCTGCATGTGTTTACAGAAGCAGGCAAGGTACGCCTGGTACATATACATCAACAAACTGAACCCTTATAACTTTGTTAACGCTGACAACGACTGTGTCTACGGGGGCTATTGTCTACGTTGGTTTTAAAATAAATCTAGCACGTGCGCAAAGGAATATAGCCCGTATATTTACTTAGCAGTAGCTATTAGGGCTATTGAACAGATACCACACACACACCTTACACGCACACCCCTTCAATAAATAAATATTAGAATACTTTTACAACTTTACTTTTACATTATATTACAACGTAACCCTATATAACTATTGTAACCCAATATAACTATAATAATATTTCCTAGCGTTACCCCTACGCCTATTTCCGATTATAAATTTAAGCCCTATATTTTTAAGGGAAAGTCCTTTGTAAAGAGTATAAAAAACGCTATAAATATCCCTATAACGTAAGAAGAGGCCGGTATATAAGTCGAAAAACTACGCTATATAATAATGTGCTTCCTAATTAAAGGAGGAGATGAAATTTATGGCATCGCCGTTAAATATAAAGTAAATTCGTATATTAATATTAAAAGATTAAAAGTAAAGGGTTTTAAAATTAATAAATATAAATAGAATATTATCCGTCGCTTCGAATTAAAGACTTATTAAAAGGGTAATAACCCTATTAAATAAACCTTAACGTTAAAATTTACTTACGCCGAATATTATATTAGCCTTACCTATTACCTCTTTACCCCCGCCAATGCTATTAAGACCTATATAAAATATATACGTTTTAATAACCCTAGCCCCTTTAAAATATATATTGCAAAAGACGCCTCTATTATTAGTAATACTTATTTCTACTATTATACTAAATATAAGGGCTCTATTTATTTATTCCGTAAAAGTAAATACTTTTATAAAGAATATAAATTGGTAATATATATTTAATAATTAGGTTTTATAATATTTAGAGCTCGAAGAAACTATTAAAATTATATAGGCTGGTAATATCGTTCCCTTCTCTATAGAGATTATTATAAATAATTTGGTTAGGGATTTAGAAAAAACCTTAAAGTAGATTTAGGAGGAATCTATTGCGTATTAATGTAATAATTAAATTTATTTATTCTTAAGCCAATATTTATATTCATTTTAAAAAATAAAAATTCTACATCGTAATCTAAATTAATTATAGTCCTAACAAATTTTTCTATATAATTATTATTAAATTAATTAATAACTCTTCTTCGTTTAATATATAAAGCCAACTTCGATTAATTCTAAAGAAGTTCTATCTCTTCTAATTATTAGCTTTACTAATTATACTTTAATATTACTTCTTTATTTTCTTCAATTATCCCTTTCCGCCGCTCTACCTCTTTCTTTACTAATATAGCCTCCTAACGCTATAAAATTACTAATATTCCCTATATTTACTACTTAATAGAATACCTTTTTTAGGAAATATATAATAAATATAATAAATACTTTATTATTAGGCCGGTACTTATTTCGCAATTTTCTAATATTATTATTATCGAAGATAATTCTCTAATGCGTTTACCTACCCGTAGAATAATAATTATTAATAATTCTCCTAATCGAATATTAATTATCCTCCTTTATATTCGCCCTTCTAAAAAAGCTCTTTATATACCCGGAATCGGCAATTATAAGAGTACTCTTTCGGAATTGAATAAAATTAATACTATTTATTGCTAATTTACTATTAACCTCCTTAAGTATAATAATAGTACTTAAAGTAACCGGGTTATCTCTTTTTATTAGTAGTTTAAAGAAGTTAAAACTACTATAATCGGATAAATCCCTATCCCTACCGACGTTAAAACTATTAAAATTTTACGGACTTACCTTAAACCCTACCCGTTTTACAATTTGTACGACTATTATAAATATTTTATTTAGTAAATTAATATTTAATCTCTCTACGAAAAAAAAGCCCCCCTTAATATTAATATTAAATTATTCGAATTTATTAGTATTAATCCTTACTAAATTAAACGTAAAAGTTAATTTAATAATTTTAAAATAGTCAAATCCGAGCCTATTATAATCGAATAACTATAAGCGAAGATTAAAGCGGTTAATAGAATTAAAGCCGACTAACCTTTAATTATTAACTTCCTATAAATTACTAAAACTATTAATAATATTATTAACGGCGACCTCTATAATAGTCCGGCCCGGTATACCCCGAAACGGACCTATAAATATATTTTAAACCTTAATATACTTATTAATTCTCTATTCTAACCCCGTAAGTGTAAAGTAATCTTCGCAATTAGTAAAAGCGCTACTCTAATTAAAAATAAAGAGGAAATTAGGGATAAATATTAAATTAAAGAAGACCCTAACGCTATAGAGTAACTAATAGTAGTACAAACCCTAAAGATTAAAAAGGAGCTTCGTAATTATAAGCGGGCGTCGGCGGCGTTAAGTAGTAGAATAGAAGCGAATTATATAGTAAAGGAAAAATATATTATACTACTACCGTTTTTTCAATAGGAATAAGAGCCCTATAAGGAGAATACTATTAATAAAAATATTATTATAAACGAATAAGTTAATAACGACGAATTACTACTAAATATATTCGAAGGAAGTAATATTGTAGACTTAGCCGATATAAAAGAGGTACCGGTTATAATAATTAATGTATAAACCCCTAAAAGGTTAATTACTTCTAATTGAAGTAATATATTTATTATTAAAAATATTAAAACACTTCCTACTCTTTTAATATAGAATCGTAAGCGGTAATTTCTACTATTCCTTCGCTTTCTTTTATAATCTTTAAATATTATAAATAAATACTAATTTCTACTCTTTTACTAATAATTCTAATAATCGATATTATATTTTATTCTTTTATAATTACTTATATTTATAAATAATAAATTCTAATAATTAATATTATATTAATCCTTTTAAAAGCCCTAAGAATTCCTTAAAGTAAATAAAATATAATATAGCGTAATAATTTGAATGCGATTAATTTTCTCTTAAAGCTCTAAATTCGAATCTTATTTGAAATTAATTTTTTTTTTTTACTAAACCGTTTTTTTTCTTTTTTTCTTTTTTTCTTCTCTTTTTAAAATTTAGACAATTTCTATTATTAAAATAACATCATTTACTTCCGAACTACATATTATAACGTATAAATTAAAACGTACACATATACTTTTTATTATTAATATTTATCTTTATTTACTTATATATATTAATTATATTTACTTCCAAAGTATATATTGTAACTTTTAAATTGAAATATATATTTATATTTCTTATTATTAATATTTATTTTTATTTACTTATATAAGTTAATTACCTTTAAAAGACGTTAAAATATATTGAAATATATATACAATTATTTAATAATATAAAAAATATAATATATACAAATCTCAAAATTAATTATAATATAAAAATACAAGACGTTATTTATTACTACTTATAGTCGTACATTCTACAGCTTTATTATTACAAAACTTCTATTATCCTATTAATATTCCTACCAATTTACTTAATAAATTCTTTAAATTTATCAAATCCGCTAATCGGCGAATTGTATAAACCTAAGTACAATTTTCGTAAGGCGTAATTATACTCTTTAAACTTCGCCCGTAAATACTTATACTCTATATAAAAGGGTAAATTAACCGAATTTACAATATAAAATTAGAAGTCCTCTATTAACTACGTATATAAATCTATTATATCTTAAAGTAAATATCGGTCGAAGTCAAAAGAATCCGCCTCGGAAATATCCTTCAAATATTAATACTATTCCTAATATATTTTAATACGGTAATTAAAAACGCTTATCTCGTCGTAATCGTAATATATATTAATAGGCTTGCCCGTAATAATATAACGTCGTTAGTACTAATTATAAATTATATATTAATTCTAATATTTAAAGAAACTTTTAAACTCGCTCTAGATTTAGAGTATAAAAATATATAGTAAGGCAATATAATCTTCGATTTTCCCCTTTCGCTACAAATCTATACCTTCGAATCTCCTAAAGTAATCCTATATAAATTAGATTAAAGTTAATTAATATATTTTAAATATTATTTATATTCTAAAAGAATTTTTAACCTTTATAAAATTACTTCTACTAATTCTTAATATACTAATTTTATATACTCTTTCTACGTACGAAAATATTAATTAAGAATATTTCTATCTCTTCGCTCTATATTAGCAATTATTAATCCTTCCTAATAATATTGTATCGGATAATTACGTCTTCGCCTAATAGTCCGTCTTCAAAAATAGTAATATATTTGGGTAAAATATACTTTAACTTTAATATCTACTATAATTAAATCCCGAATACAAGATAATATATACCTATTACGATTATATTTACTTTATTACTATAATTCGATTTAAATTAATAAGGTATAAATCTACATTCGCTAATTACTTTTACCTATTAAGTAAAGACAAACCGTTATATTATATTAGAAATACTAATATAGAATTAGGGTATATAGCGGGAATATATATTAATAATAGTATAAATCTTAATACCCTAATACCCGAATTTTAAATAAATATTTATATATTATATATAATTAAACCCAAGTACTATTTACCCTCCTTTATATTGTTTAAAGAAGTCTATTTTCTCCTTAATAGTTTTAGGGAAAAACGTCTTAAAATAAGCGTAAAGAAGTTCGTAAAGAATAAATAATTAATATTATTCGTAGAAATAGAATTAAAACTCCCGCCTACCTATACGTCGAATAAAATAGGCCGAATTATTATATTAGACTTATTCGAAAATATTACGAATTTTTTTAAATTTATCTTCAATATTTTTAAGGGTATACCAATAGAGGATTCCCAACTTTCTTCGCACAATTTATAACCTATAGAAAGAAATTTCAAAACTCTTGCTCCAAAATAATTCTAAGGCTTCGTAGTCGTTAACTATAATCTCGAAGTAAATCCTATAAATCTCGTTTTCGAACGCTTCTATTATATTAATCTTTAATCTTTATATAGACGGAATATTATAATCTTTAAAAAACCTCTATAACGTTATTCGGAAGACTTCGAAGTCGAAGTAAAATTTAAGGGATTTTCGAATACTTTCCGATATATCCTTAGCCGTATAAACGCTAAGGATAAAGTCTTTATAAGGAAGAAGGTCGATATAGTTACGTCCTATAATACTAATAAGTAATAATAATAATATCCCTAAATAATAATAGATATTATTAAATAATAATAAATAATACGCAAAGAAAAACTTTATAGCAGATTGAAATATACTTAGTAAGTAACGAATATACAAGTCCTACTAAAAAGCGTAAGGCCCTACTTAGAAGGCGCGGAATAATCTACAAAACTAATCGAAATTCCTCAACGCTAATCGATATTCCTTAATATAAAATAACATTATATTAAAAATTCAATTTTCATACTTACTTTATATTATATATATATATATATATATATAGGGTTATTATATAGAATTAGCGTTGTAATCGATTATTTATATATATTTACGAAATTAAAAAGACGGTTAAATTAAAAGGTTTTTAAAAAAGAGTTTAAGATTTAGAATTATAAGTTCTTATACAATTTTTATAATATATAATATTTATATATATTCTTCTTTACTTTTTGTACCCTTTAAAGTAGAAGAGAAATCGAAAATAACTTTTCTATTTTTTATTTTAAAAAGAAGATTTTAAATAACGGTTATTAAAAGGGTAAAAATCGAAGAGAGTATATTCGTATATAGAAAAAAAAGTAAAAGCCGAATTAGAATTAAGGTTAAGGTTATTATTTTTATAAGAACGAATAGAAAGACGTATTATAATTAATATAATACATATATACGAAATTTAAAAGACGGCTAGATTAAAAAGTATTTAAAAACGGATTTCAAATTTAAAACCGTTAATTTCTACTAGATTTTATACAATTATATTATATATATATATATAAGGTTATTATATAGGGTTAGCGTTATAATTAATAATATATATATATATATACGAAATTAAAAGGATAGCTAAATTAAAAGGTGTTTAAAAACGGATTTTAGATTTAAAACTATTAATTTCTACTAAATTTTATACAATTATATTATATATATATATATATAAGGTTATTATATAGGGTCAGCGTTATAATCGATATTATATATATATATATACGAAATTAAAACGCTAATTAAATTAAAAGGTATTTGAAAACGGGTTTTAAATTTAAGACTATTAATTTTTATTCGATTTTATATAATAATATTATATATATATATATATATATATATATATATAGGGTTATATATAAGGTTAGTATTATAATTGGATTTTTACGTTTCTTAAAAGGAAAAATAAAGGTTAATTAAATAATATAAAAAACCTTAATTACTAAGGGTTTTTAAAACCTTATAAAATAACCTTATTTAATTTTAAAAGAATTAACTTTTATAATTAAGTTAAAAGTCTTTTAAAATCTTTATCGCCTACGAATTACTTAGCGCTTATTTAAATATATAATTTAAATATATTTTAGTTTTCTAAACTTCCTCTTCTTCTTATAATTATTATCTTTTTTTATATAAATACTTTAATATAAGGTTTTTTTAAGGAATACCGCCCTCGAATATTTTATCCTCTATTATTAAATTAAAAAGTATTTAAAAACGGATTTAAGATTTAAAACCGTTAATTTTTATTAGAATTTATATAATAATATTATTTTTCTCTCTACTTTTCATTCCCTCTTTTTAAAAATAATATTTTTTAAAATTTAATAAATAGAAATTTAATAAATAGAAATTAATATTTATCTATTACTATAATAGAACTTTTATTTATATAGAATCTCTATAGATAAAATACTTTAAGAATTTATTTAGATAATTAAAAAAAATTTAAGATTTTTTAGGCCTTCGATTACCTTTTATAAAAGAAGAGAAACGCTATTTGCACCGCTATCAATCTCTTTAGACACCGCCGCCCCACCCTTCCCGCTTTCTTAGCCAATAAAAATCGGTGTATCTAAACCGCGGTCCACACCTATGTACCTTTCATTGCCGACAGGGCATTCGCAACCCAAAACAGCGCATTCGCAGTATATTGTTATTTCCGATAGCGCATTCGCTCCCCCGACAGCTATTTGTATCGTATTTAATTGAATCGTAGTCTTTTTCGTCGTATTCAATTGAATCGCAGTCTTTTTCGTCGGATTCAATTGCATCGCATTTAATTGCATCGTATTTAATTACTATCTCAATTACTATTTTAATCGCTATTCGTTGGAGAAAGTGTAGTTCTAGGAATGAATGTACTGTCGGAGGGAGCGAATGCGCTATTATAGGGAGAGAATGCCCTGTCGGAAGTGTTTAGCGGGCGCGGTACGAGAAGGATTGGGTGTAGTGGAGTTAGAAACGGGAGCTAGTGGAAGCGAGAGGATGCGAGCTGTTTGATTGGTTGAGAGAGCGGGAAGGGTGGGGCGGCGGTGTCTGAAGAGATTAATAGCGGTGCAGATAGCGTTTCTCTAAAAGAATATAAATAATTTAAGACGTTTATTAGAATTAAAGGATATAAATCAAAGGCTTTTGTAATTAGTTAAAATATAAATTACTAACGCAAAGTTAAATAATTTAATATAATGCTAATCCGTAAATATAAAACTCTAATACCGGTATAAAATTCTTATATATTAACGCCTTATCCTTACTATACTTATAAATATCGTCAAACCAATTATAAAACTACTTATTACACCTTAATACTTATAACTTTTACCTTTTTTCTTCGCCGGAATACTAATAATACTAACCAACTACTAACGACGAGTAAACTCCTCTAAAATTATTACCTCTATTTTATTCAATTACAATTAAATATACTTACCTAAATCGTTACAACTCCTCTAACACTTCTAAATACCCTATTTCTTCTTAGCCTTAATCGCCTTATTATTATTAATTACCTTCTTCTAAAAACACTTCTTACCTTAACTAAAATAGTAGTAATAAGTATATACCCCACCGAAAAACTTAACGTCCGGGACGACGTAAATAATAATAAGGTAAAGGATATTACTTCTAATATAGCAATCGTATACGGTATTTCTAATATACTTTAAAAATAAATAAATTACAACGGCGTAGGCTTATACCGGGGTATTAACCTTTAATATAATTTTATAAGAGCCTTTTTTACTAAACTTAATTTTAATATCCTATAAGCGAACGAGATTCTTCAATATTACTTAAATTAAAAAGGCTTTAATTCGTAATATCATATTCGCAACTTACCTTATTATTAATAAAGACCTACTTAGCAATTCTACAAATTCCTTCCTAAATCTTAGCTAATAAAAAAGTAATTTAATTATAGGACGAGAAGTATTCGCTCTACTCGGCGGATAAGGCAAGCAAATTAACGCCTATATACTTAAAAAGCGCAGGGGTAACCATAATACTTACTAAATTAATAATAATAGTATACGTTTATTATAATATAGAATATTATTACTATAATACTCTTAAATGTAGTATTGCAACGGAAATATTTACAAACGTTAGTACACAAATAATACGGGGTTATAATCGAAGTGAAATTTAATTAATTACTAAACTAAAGCGCGTCTAACGCGCTATAGGTGCAAGCCTAGTGCCTATAGGTGGCATAGACCTTTTACACTTTATTACATTTTATTTTAAAACAAACGAATACAATGGCCCCCGTATATGTCCCATCCCAATCCGACTGTGTGGGGCTATACAAAGTGGGAGCACAGTCGAATTATCCGGGTTAGCAGCCGGTTCTTAAAACGTCTTTAGACATAGGAGAGAATAAGGTGATTCTAACGCTGCTATTGGTCCAAACCACACCGTAACCAAAACCAGGGTAAGAACCCCCTATCGGCCCTTCCTTTACTGCTTGCAAGTGCTAAGTATCCTTCAATCCGCCATCGGGATACTAGCAGGTAACAACTGAGTGCACGATCACGACACAACTTACGAAAGGAAAGAACTCTCAGCTTACTGCTACGTCTTTCTTCTGTGTGCACTACAACGAACTCCACTTGTGTATCGAGCCATTATTTTGACTAATGGCGTGTTATAAATACCTGGTAGTTACGCTCCCTTCCCCTCTGTTCAGGCCCAATTAGACTGGAAGGAGAGATTGGCATATTGTTCAGCCAAACTCAAGGTACAATCCAGCCCTGGTTTGTTTGTTAGTCTGGTACAAAAATGCCAGAGCTTTACTGGATATAGGACGTGAGTGATATCTTCCAGTCTTAAAGGCCTTAAAGAAGACGGAGAGAGGTATAAGAGGACACCTATCAGAGGCTTCTGTGGCGTTATAAACCCTTGCCATTGTCCCATATCGCTTCAAACGGAGGACAGTTTCTCTCTTGAAAGGCCAATAAGAGCTCTAAAACTTCCCTGTTTAACCTATGATCGAACAACCAAACTAACAAACAAACCAGTATTGTATTGTACTCAACTCTAGGCAAGGCTGGTGGAAGCTTCCTTCTGGCCATGTTGACGTCAACACATTATTACCTAGCTTAGAGGCCCACATTGACGTGTTACGCAGAAAATAAGCTTGTTCGTTCCTTCCTACCAAGTCATCAACATATCTATATTCATAATCATAACATGTGTCCCGGTGCGCATGCATATTTCCCCATGCGCAAGGTACCTAGGTAGCAAGCAACCAGTCTGGTCCCCACTTCTCAACCCCCAATTTCCACTGATCAAGCTCGAACCGCGAGCCGATGTCCATGCTCTAACCAAAACTTCCTCTCAAGGATAAATCACATCGCTCCCAACATTGAATGCACAATGCAAATGTCCCCACAGCGCCTTCACATCATCTTCCCTCCCCTTCCTCCTCCTTAGCAGCCTTGCAAACAACACAGCCCCCAACGATCCGATCCCTCAACAACCTCGCATGCGTCACCTTCGCCCCAACCAAATGCGCACTCCTTTCCTCAGCTCCTCCCATACCTCCCAGCAACACATCGGCATCCACCGTCTTGCCCGGATTCAACGCCTCGAGTAAATGCGGCAAGTGAAACGCGTGTCCGCAAGCGAAGCCGACCAGCGTGTCTGTTTCGTACGTGGTGAAGGGGGAGAGACATTGGGCGCAATGGCCTGCTTGGTATTTCTTCGCAGCGGGTTTGGGGCGGCGGTGGGTTGGGGTTGACGGGGTTGGTGGTGGCTGCTGGGATGGAGCGGCTGGGGAGGCGCGGCCGGAGGAGGAAGGTTTCTCGGTCAAGGGTTGCGTCGGGATATCAGTAGGCTGGACGTCCACGTGTTCGCCTCCTTCCCTGACACCAACTTGGAATTTGACGCCCTTGCGCTGCCCGTTCCGCAGCGTGTTCATAGCCGCTGCGACTTCGCTTCTTAGCACGCGGCTGACGCCTTCCGAGATGGAATACTGGATCTCGTGCTCCTTCATGATATGCCTTATCCCTTCCCTCAGCCCGGGAATCTGCAATCCCTCGGGTATCCGTCTGACGAGCGTGATGGGGTTGATGGCCGTCCCGACCTCCTCAAGCAGGGCGCGGATGAACTTGGGTTTGTCCATGGAGTACTCGAGCAGATCTTCCCAGAGGTCGGGGTCGTCTTGTTCCTTGGCGAAGGCGATGGCGCGGGAGACGTCACCGAGGCGCTCGATGATGAGGTAAAGGGCTCGTTTCATCTGGCCGGTCTTGGAGTAGAGGTAGACGAGCTCAGGGATGTAGTTGCGCGTTTCGCATTCTTGGGCAGCCTGGGATACGAAGCGGTCAGCAAATGACGGGCAAGGGATATGGGAGACAGAGGGGACTGACCTTCTCAAAGGCATATGCTGTGGATGTCCTCAAGAACTGGTTGAGCAATGGTTGGTCGTAAATGGCAAAGAGGTGGACAGCCAGATCGGCGAACTGGTCCACCATGGTGCGGCTGTCGAGGACCAGACGGGCTAGAGACTCCTGCGCATGTTCGTGGATGCCCTCGCCACGCCAGAGACCGCGCAAGTAGAAGAAGGTGTAGAGCTTCAAGTCCTTCTCCTGCAATTGCGACACCACAAGGTCCGGCTTCACCAAACCGTGCTGCGCCTCGTCGACCAACAACGAGATGGCCTCACTAGTAGCCTGCTCAAGTTGTTCCTTCGACATCTTGAGGAGCTTGTCCTGCCGCACGCGAAGTCCGATGAAGCTGGGAATATCATCCGCCACCGCCTCGGCCAGATGCCCATCTTTGATGAGTCGCATCGCCGAGTCGGCATCCTGTAACTTGATGTAACATCTGAGCGCCTCCTTGGTGCGCCCGCTAGCCTCGTGCAACTTGGCTAGACTCTCCATGACGATGCGCCAATCTCTTCCTACTTCGCCATCCTCGACGCTGTCTTCTCGGACATCGCGGTACTTGAGCTGGTTCTCCAAAGCAGTGGTGATGGTGCCAACGTCAAACAAATCCGACGGCCATCGTTCCAGAAGCTCTCTGAACCGGGGCTTGCTAACCTGGAGGTAATGCCCCAGCACGACTTCGTAGATGGTTCCGGGAATGGGCGGTCGTGTCCGCTCGGTGGGGATGTAGTTGACAATCTCATCGAACTTGTTGGCGCCGGCAAAGGTCCAGACCCATTTCTCCCAGCGGTCGGGGGTGCCGAGGACCTTGCCGCAGATCTGGCCGGCTTGAGTCCAGTCGTTTGCTTCGACTAGTTCTTGGATCCAGAGTTCGCCGATCCGCCGTTTTTCCTTTTCGGCGAGAGAGTAATAGCTGCGCATGCCGTCGATGACGGAGGAGGTCTCGTCGTAAAAGTCATCGCTTTGGGTTCGGTCGGGAGTTTCGGAGCCGCCTAGCTCGGATGCCCGGTCGGTCGCAGATACGATCTCCGGATGTTCGTCCACCAACTCCCATGCTTGTCTGTACTGCTGGCGTTCTAGCAACCATCCAAGGTGGTCGGCCAAGTCTCTCTTGGTTGCCAAGATGCAGTCGTACGGGCTGTGGATGAAGATCTTGATGCCTGGTTTGTTGAGATTTGGATGGATAGCAGTGCGAAGTCCGCCCTTCAGTGCCGAGTTGATCCCTCCCATGTAATTCGACGGGGTCTCATCGCTTTCCCTGCTCTTGATGCTGGCCCCTGAACTAAAGAGAGATTTGGGGTTCAGCGCAACGTTGAGTCCGGTCAGGCCGACGTTGAGTCCGGTCAGGCCGACGTTGAGCATGTCGGTACCGAATCCAGCTAAAGTCTCCAAGGTGCCTTTGCTGGCTGCAGAGGCTGCTACATTGCGAGCCGGAAGAACTCCGAGGTGGTAATCGCTGGCAGTCAAGCGTTCGAAGCGGCTGACGCTCAATCCGTCCTTGTCAATCTCGGCCTGGGAGGTGAGATCGATCAGGCGCAGTTCTGGTGGCGGGTTGTTTTGTCTGCGTTTGATCCCGCCTGATGGGTGGCTTCCTCCAGATGCTATTGATGCGGTGTGTTTATGACCCGTAACGACATTGTCGGATGCTTCGTCCTCGTCTTCGTCTGGTAAGCAGTATGCGAGCACTAGTAACAAGTTTTGGGTATATAGAGAGATGCCGGAAATGATGCAGTCCATGCGAAGTCTGGAGAGGTTTGGGTCAGCCTAGTCAGTAACACGGCAGAAAGAGCACACTCACAGCTTTACAATCTCTGCCCGTCCAGCGGACCTTTCTCCCGCGTGTTTGCCGACGCCCATGCCACCGGGGTGCACGTGGATGAACCAAATTGTGCCTCCCCATCCCACAAGCAATCTCTCGATCTTCTTTTCAGTTTTCTGGTGTTGTTGCTTCAAGATGGCAGCCGCAGGCGAAGCCGGCACCTCCTTCTGACCCTTGCCCGGTTCATCAGGCTCGATGGACTGTTCGTCAATCCACTCAGCACGACCTTTCCAGACGCTGGCCATGGTATCCCACTCGTCTGTCTGCGGCCGATCAATATGACCAATTCGTTTCCATGCGTCTTCCTGATCGGCGGTTTCGAGATGAAGCTTGGTCCGCATAATTTTGATGCCATGCTCATTCAACCAAACAACATATTTCCCCGACAGGGACCACTTGATGGTATTAATGGTACCCTCACCCGAGTGTAAAACGGTATCCTTACCGGACCCTGCGCCCACCATGTTCCCGAGCCATCCTGCCGCCTGAGCAGCGGCTCCTGTCGTTGTGGCGGTACTCTTGCCTTGGGGCGCGCCAACGGTCAGGATGAGCTGTCCGGCCAGCCCACCAGATAGATAGGTCCTGTCGTTCTTGTAATCGGGAGAGAGGGCGACGGCTTGTACGGGTCGGGCAAAGTTGCGGAGGGTGACGTCCTTGACGTCGATCAGAGACTGGACGCAGATGTTACCATCCATGGAGGAGGTCGCGATGTGGATGTTGTTGGAGGGGGTATTGGGGACTCCATGGGCCTGGGCGTCTCGTTTGCGTGCGGCAGAGGCTGGGTTGGTCTGGTGGTGGCTGTCGGCGGAAGCGCTTCCAGGGCGCAAGGGACTGTTCGTCTGGGAGAAGACTCGGGTGAGAGGTTTCGGGTCGAAGGTCGGGAGAGGAGGTGGGTAGGGCGAGATGGAGAGGCTGGTGACGGAGGCGCCATGGGCGTGGTAGACGCGTAGGGACTGGAAGGCGGGCAGTTGGAGGACGTGGATGTTGCCGTTGTGCGTTCCTACGATCTGGTGTAGCCATCACAAGTCAGCAAGAGTGTCGCAGATAATAGCCATGGGGTCTGTCTGACCATCTTGTCGCCCGCCGTCAAGAAGGCGCTTGTCGCGTCGCCATTGCGATACAGGGGCCCGAGGTGTTGAGTGAGTCGGGCATATTTGAGTCTTGGTTCCTCGTCTTCCTCCTCCTCCTCATCGTCGTCGTCCTCATCGTCATCCTCGGTTTCTTCCTCGTCCCCATCTTCACGGTCCCCATCGTCCTCCGACCCTTCCTCTACCGTAATCCCGGATTCTCCATCTGTGCCCGTCCCCGTTCCCGTCGCCGTCGCCGTCGAGGCAGTCGTGGTACCAATGGTGCTGCCAATGGATCGCTTGGGCCGCGCCCTGGGAGACGTCACGATGGTGGTAGCGGGCGTGGTGTCGGCGGTGGTGTTTGCCGTGGAAGAGTCGCCTGTCTCCGGCGGGACCTGCGTCATGTTGATTGGAGCCGAGTCTCCTGTAGTATCATGGCGTAGCTGGTGACGGATCTGATTGATCGCAAAGTTGTTGAAAAGTGTTGAGAATGGAGTTGCGCCTATGGTAAGGCGCTATTTCGTTGGGTTCCTAGGCCTGGGCTAGCTTCAATGTCCCCGGTCCTGTCGCTGGTCGCTACTGCAAGTGTTCGTTGTCGCTGTCGGTCGGTTCCAGAGCCGGGGAACGGAGTGGAGGACCGCTACGTCAGTAAGGACAGGTCCACAGGGGAGTGGTAAACGCTTATGCCAGAAGCTCGCTCAAAGAGGAAGGCCTGGCATGGAATAGGAACTAGCATGTTAGACCAGAGATTGATTTGAAGAGGTGAAAACATCATACCTCATTCTGCCATATTCATGCTTCTCAATCACTTGCAAGACGGTGCGCATTTTCTCTCATGTGTCTACACTACTTGTACGTAGGCAGCGGAATACAGTCCAATACTAGTTTAATTCCATGTTAGCTCGAGACCTCGGGTCAACTTCCCTAGGCGTTTTCATACTATGAATATGCTTTTTCCAAAATAAAATACACCGTATTGGATCTTGTTAATGCCTTTCGGATCCGTACCTACTTAGCTATTCATTTAGTCCTTAAGAGGTTTGGGACAATTTGGGAGACATCTCGTCCAGTATACCAGGAGTACCTAGGTACCAAGCTAACAAACAAACCAGCACTAGAACTAGATTGTAAGATCAGCCTCATGACCAAACCCTCAACACCTGGCATATTCGTTTAGCAATGGTGTCACTTACTTGTAAGCGAACCGCAGGGGTACATCGAGCACAGACCACGCATCCAAAGTCACATCTGTGGAGTGAGTGAGCTGCAAGTGCGGGACAGTCGCGTCTCACAGCGCTGTCAGACGCGATTTCCAGTGGTGTTGACGCTGCTGGTAGCTGTTGCCCGGCGCACTGCAATTGACAAGGAGCTTGCCATCCCACCTTGACTTCTCCTTCCAAACAAAACAAAAAGACAAAAAGACCGAATGCGCCAGCTTCGATCAAGATCACTTCAGACTGGACCCAGTCCGCACTCAGTTATGCACCAATCCGGAAAATGGCCTGACTTTGTTTCTGCTGATTTTCTTTCTCTTTCCTCTCCAGCAAACGACCAAGGGATTTGACACCATGGCGGCGGCCACTTCGCTGGGAGTTCACCAGCCCATCGGACTGCGACATGCCATCGACGAAGGCTTCCTCCCTCCGAATCCTCCCTCTTCGTCCTACACTTGGGAGATATTCGTCGACCGACAGCCTCACGCCGAGTGCGAAGACGAATTGTTGACGACCGATACCTGCGTCATCTGGTCCCGCGGCGGCATCTTTCGAAAGAGCTTCAGATTCGACATCGAGAACGAACAAGTCACCCAAGCTCTCCTCACCTATTTCCCTACCTCGACAGACTCCCACCCTATCGTCAACGCTGCCTCTTCGCGGCCCGAGAAACCCACTAGGGTTGAGAAACATGACGCGAAGCCACTGCTCGCCCGAGCCCTCGTCGTCTTCCTCAAGACCCAAGCCCACATCTACTTCCTCTCCGGAACCAGCCATGTCGTCCACATGCCCTTCGAGGTCGAGTCGGCCTGCGCCGCTCCCATTGGTGTCATCATCCAACGGAAACAGCGAGCGAACAACACCCTGCCCGTTACCTTGCGACTGCCCAAGGTTCCGCCGAACTCTTTCGTCTCGTCGTCACAGCCCTCGTCCATCTTCAGCCATACCGGCGCCGAATTCTCCATCGAAGGCCTGGGACGACCCAAGGCGCTCCCCTTGAAGCTGAGCAACACATTGGAAAACATGTGGCAACCACCCATGGAGACCCCCGACAGTCCTTGGCCTCGTCTTGTGTGTCTGACAGACCCCTTGCTCGAAATCGGTTTGGTAGTCACCCATCCGGAAAACAAAAAGACAAACAAGAGACGTCAAGGAGCTTCTCCCACTTCCAACTTCCTCAGTCCAGCCGAAGAGATTGTCCATGTCGAAGCAATCAAGATACCTGGCTATGCTTCTTCCTCTCAGGCCGAAGCTTGCATCGCTGTTACCGTTAATCGAGAAAACAGCGTGTACAGCGTCTGGCGCTTGACCTTTCTGGACAATGAGGATCCCTTCATTGGCAAGAAAAAGAAGAAACCCGTCAAGTCGACTCGCAGACGCAGTTCCATGGCTCCTGGCATGCCCAGCGGTGCCAGCACCCCCGCCCACCCCTCCATCAGAGATAGCTTCGGTGCTCCTCTTCCCGGAAAAAAGCCACGGAAAAGTGTCAGGATCGACGAGCGTGAAAAGGAAAAGGACAAGGAACGCGCTCTTGAGGGTGTCTTGAACTCTTTAGACCCCCAGAGAACGGATGACGCTGCCCGCAGACAGTCTCGTCGGGTAAGCTCTCTGTTGGCCAGAGCTGACTTGTCCGCATCCCAGGAGAGGGCGACTTTCTCCGAGCAAACACTACATGCCGTGCATGGCGGTAGAAGGGGAGATTCACTAGGCAGTCAACGGACACGCATGAGCGGTGCCTACGGCGGTTTACATCTTGGCGCCTCCTTCAACCATGCTCTCAACAGCCTAGCCGAGGCACCTGTCGACTCTCTACTCGAGGAGCTCCGTGCTGGTGGTGACTTCGAGGGCTTCCACAATATGGGCTTGGATGATCACGAGTTCGAAGGACTAACCCACGAGATGCTCTTCACAAAGGTTCACAGCTTTCCCATGGACAACGCCAACGTCCGCTACTCTCTGGCCAACAAGCCGGCCAAGACGCAGTCCAAAGTGTTCATCCTCGTCGGTCCCCCTACTGCTACTGACGAGCAGGGTCGTGTCCAGATTCTTCTTGGTATCCAAGATGTCGTCGACAAGAGGTTGCAGCTCCTGACTCTGCACGTTCCGCATCCCGTCCCAGGATCAACTGTCGAGCCAGCCACGTCAGGACTCTCCTCCAAGGTTTCCATGGTTTTTAGTGAACTTCGAAGGGCGCAAAACGTCATCGACTCGTGCAAGATCTCAGATGGAAACGAAGAGACCATCCTCATTCTCTCCGAAGACAAAGCTGGTGGCAGAGAGCTGAGCTTGCAATCTCCATGGAGCCAGCTCACCACTGTTGATGCGACTCTCCTTCTGCTTGATCATGTCAACAACCTCAGCTACTCGGGGACTCATAGAACAAAGACGGGGTCGGTGGTAACCAAGTCAGATGGAGTTCGCCTCTCCCAGGTCCGCATTGATGCATTGTGCCACAGCTCTCCCCATGGAGTCATCGATCTAATGGACAAGAACGGCGCATTCCATCGCATTCGTCTCCAACTTGGCCCATCCTCTTCCCAGGTCCGCAAGGCCTTGGACGCTTGCAAAAGTGTTCTTCCTTCTTCACATGCCGATCGACTGCTGGCCGGTTGGTGGCATACTACACAATGGCTTGGAGTTTTGAACCAACAGGAAGTAAACAGCACCACCCCCGACCGAGAATGGTCTTCTTTGGTTGTATTGTTGCTGGCGAACTTCATGGCCCTTGGGCACACGGACGAAACATCGTTGGCCAGGTTGGGTCGTGGCGTCCGAGTTCTTGAACCGAACAGTAATTGGGAAGCCATGGAGCTGTACGCGACCCCGGGGGCATCTGCCAATGTCCCGTGGATGCGAAACAGGGGCTGGCAGTGGTTGCTGGAGGATGGCCTTCTCGACACTATCCCATCCAGCCAAGGTCCGCAGCCACCAAGCTTCATGGCCCGTCATATCGAGCTTGCAAAAGGTTACATTGCATCTGCCGAAGGCATGGCAGCGTTTGGTGTTAATGGCTACCTCCCAACAGCCGTCGAGAGAGATCGCGACAGTCGCAATAAGGCAGCCTGGAGCATGATGCTTGCGCTTCACCTCCTCGTGGAAGAACAGACATTGAGTGTCTTGTCCCCTGAAGAAGTCTCGCCAGGCCAGAGTGATCTTAGGGCGCTACTCTGGCAGCTTGCGAGATGGCTTGGATGGCAGCAGTACGAGGAGCTCTACAGCCTTGGTCTGCAGGCAGATCTCGACACCGATGATTCAGGTATGTTCATGGATCCACGGCACCAAATTCCTTTGACTGACCGGTCTGTAGCTCCCCTTGCCCAATTGGCCATACCTCCACCCCTTTTCAATCCTTGTATCTTGACCTGGATTCGGCAGCATTTCACAACCGATGATGGCCCCGACTTCCTTACGCTTCCTCAAGTCTACGCTACCGCCACCTCGGACGTTCGTGCAAGCAGTCCGAGGGAGAGGGCCTGGCGTAACATGACTCCACGCACCTTCATGTTCAAGAAGTTCTTTCAGCTCCTCAAATCAGCCAAGGACCGTTTCGAAGCGGTAGCAGCCATGCATGCCGCCGGTTTCACCCCACAAATCCTCGAGACGCTCCCAGAAGCTATTTTGACGCCTTTACAGGATTTCATCTTCATCTGCCAGCCAAACCCTCCTCTGTCTTGGCCCACTGAGCTGCTCAAGTTGGTCAACCGCACTGACGTCAGCACTATTCTCAAGCAAGTCAAAGTGTCAAAGGCAATAGGATCAGAACTTCAGCCACCTTCACACACGGCGAAATGGGACTTTCGTATGCTGTGTCAGCATTTGGACGACTTACAAGAACATGGTGAGGAGACTGATGCCTCGGAGAGGCAACTGGTTGTTCGTACCCTGTTCAGGGAGGACAGGAGACTCAATGAGGCCCAGAATCTCTTGTCTTCGGGAAAGTCACGCGTGCTCCGGCTTGATCCTAAGCCAGAGTGGTCTGAGTCGGAGTACCTGGAGAAGCAAAAGGAGCTGGTTACCACTGTTGCGACCAGCACGCTTGCTATCCCACCTGGTCGTGGCTTGCTGTACTACTCCTTGCGTTACCCTCTACTCACCCAAAAATACCACATTAGTGGTTTCAACCTTGCATGCATCATCCGACCTACCAACAACACAGTCAGCGTTGACAAGAGTCAGTTCACCGAGGAAAAGATCAACTGGGCTTTCTTCCATCAGGGCGTTGCTGGCGGGCTTGCGATATCGCCACAAGCCAAAGGCATCGACACCTCATGGATCCTCTACAACAAGCCCGGACAGGACCTGAGCAACCGACACGCAGGCTTCCTGCTCGCCCTCGGTCTGAACGGTCACCTCAAGTCAGTGGCCAAGTGGGTGGCGTTTAAGTACCTTACCCCCAAGCACACCATGACTTCCATCGGCCTTCTCCTTGGCCTCGCCGCCTCGTACATCGGGACCATGGACTCTCTCATCACCAGACTGCTGTCTGTCCACGTCACTCGCATGCTCCCCCGCGGCGCTGCGGAACTGAACCTCTCCAAGCACACCCAAACGACCGGCATTATGGGTATCGGTCTGCTTTACTGCAAGAGCCAACACCGGCGCATGAGCGAAATCATGATGTCGGAAATCGAGCATGTTGAAGACGGCGAGGAAGAAGACCCTCTCCGCGACGAATCTTACCGCCTCGCCGCCGGTTTCGCTTTGGGGTTCATCAACCTCGGCAAAGGCAATGATCTCAAAGGCCTGCGCGACATGCGTCTCACCGAGAAGCTGCTCACCATCGCCACGGCCACCAAGCGCGTCGAACTCGTGCACGTCCTCGACCGCTCCGCTGCCGGCGCCGTCGTTGCTGTTGCCTTGATCTTTATGAAATCGGAGGATCATATCGTGGCACGGAAGATCGACGTCCCTGACACCGTGGTGCAGTTTGACTATGTCCGCCCTGACATCCTTCTTCTCCGCACGATGGCCAAGCATATTATCCTCTGGAAGGGCATCACACCTTCCTTCTCTTGGATGAAGGAAGGACTTCCAAAGGAGTACCAAACCCGTCACCGTCTGACGTCCACTACCCGTCTACAAAGCAAGGACCTTCCCTTCTTTTCCATCCTTGCCGGTCTCTGCTTTGCTTTGGGCCTGCGCTTCGCCGGGTCAGGAAATATCCAAGTCCGCGATCTGCTAGTGCATTACCTGGATGAATTCATGCGCCTCGTCTCCATGCCAAAGAGCAACTTTGACGCGGAGCTTGCTCGCTCAAACGCGCGCATGTGCATGGACATGTTAGCCCTTTCCTGCGCGACGGTGATGGCGGGCACCGGCGATCTGGTCATTCTCCGCCGGCTCCGGGCGCTGCATGGGAGAGACGACAAGGAAACGACTTACGGGAGTCATATGGCTTGTCACATGGCTATCGGAGCCTTGTTCCTCGGTTACGGCACCGCTACCTTTGGGAACAGCGACCTGGCCGTCGCGGCGCTGATTGTGGCTTTCTATCCCATCTTTCCGGCAACCGTTCAGGATAACAGAGCTCACCTGCAAGCCTTCCGCCACTTTTGGGTGCTGGCCACGGACCCGCGCTGCCTTGTCGCCAAGGATGGGGCCACTGGTCAAAGTCTGAACGTCCCCGTTCTCATCTCCCTTAGACGCAATAGTCCATCAGCACGCGCCGCCGCGGCCAACTCTGCCGTTGACTCTCCCTTCGAGTCCTCATCGGAGGGTGTCGTCATCCGCCGCCAAACACCTTGCTTGTTACCGCCCCTAGACGACGTCCTACGCGTCACGACGGATGCTGGGCAGCAGGGCTACTGGAATTTGACCATCGACTTCGAAACGAACCCCAGTTTGGTGGAACAGTTTAAGGAGAATCAGACTTTGTGTTTAAGGAGGAGGCCAGCGTTTGAGGCACCATTTCCTGCTACTTTGCGTGCTTTGGGACGAGGGGTGGGTCCGCTTGCAGAAGATGGGCAGCCGAGGGATCCGTTTGAGTGGGTTTTTGGATTGAGTGCTGGTGCTGAGGGTAGTGACTTGGATGGCACGAGTGGCACGGGTGGCGATGCTGCCGGTGCTAATGGCCACGACATGGGCAGCGAGCTTGGAGAGTTGGCAAAGCTGACCCATGCTGAAAGAGCGGTAGTCATGGACCGGCTTGGCTCTGGCGGAGGCGTAGGCGAAGGCGAGGGCGCCACGACTTTCGTCGATGCCCGTCTCGTGCTTGAAAATGATCTGACCGGAGGTGGCATGCCGAGCCGAGAGAAACTCCTCGGTCTCCGATTGTTGTTTGAATGGATGGAACGGCGGCAATCCTTGGCCGTTCCGTCCCCTGCTTCTGCTGCTGCTTTACCTGCGTTGGGTACATTACCCGAAACACCGGCGGCGGCGGCGCACGTTACGACAGCGGGCAACAGGACAACTGCGAAAGGGGAGAGTAAAGCCCGTGCAGGACATGCAGGACACGGACCCACGACCAGGAGTAAAGGCAAAGGGAAGAAGGCATCTGTCGAAGAGGAGAAGGAGCATGGTGTGCCAAACTGGGATGAGCTGCGTGAGGGATCTGGCCATGGAGCGGGGGTGGCATCGGGGAATAATTGGTGGATGAGGGATAGTGTTATTGAGGATTTGAAGGGAAGGGCTTGGTCGGTTGGGCGGGAGGGGGAGGCCTGATATTGAGAGGTGATGCACACGGTCATGAGTGATGAGTTATGGATTTATGGTGCTGACGACGAACTAACTCGGAGAAATTATCGCACAGAGGTAGCCCAAGCCTGAGACTAACATCCACGGTAGCAAAACATCGATAATGAGTTTACAAAGGTATGATACTTTGCATTGCTGATAAGTGTGACTACCTCTACGAAGCTTGCGAGGTCTTCGTACCGACAAGATTACTACCTCTCTACCTTTAAGCATTGCATTTGATGTCCCTGTGTGCACATCTGTTACCCATCATTCCCAATCTATGTCGCCACAATAGCCCTGTTCCATATGTCTCCCCTACCAGGCAGCCATTTATATCGGCCATGAACCTAGAGGTTGACACGGCCGATTCTACAACCTCCCCACCTTGATGGAAACAACAACACCCCAGCCCCCTACGCTCTCCCATAACCCAAACTCGTTCTCTTTCCTAAACGTGACTTCCTCCGCCCTAACCGTCATAGTAATCCTATCTTCCTCCAGCATTGCACCATCCCTAACAGGCGTTATGACCCGCTCCGTCGGTGTTGGTGTCTGCGGCTCAGACTTGGAGGAGGTTCTGCGGAAGAAGCTACCGAAGCCGGACTTCTTGGAGGAAGGGGAAGTTGGGGACTTGGGTGACTCGACGGCTGCTTGGACGGTTTTGCGGGCAAGAGTCGGCTCGGGACGTAGTAGCGAGGCAATTCGACGGGCAAGGACGGGGGTGGTGAACCAGTTCCATGCTTCCTCGGGTCCCAACTGGGAGCGGGAAGAGGAAGAGGAGGATGTCCCGGTCTCGAACCTTCCCCACTCTCCGAAACTGTAATCGCGCGACCGGGCCGGGCCCGAGCCCGAACCCGAATCCTTCCCATCACCCTTCCGGTCCACAGATCTGCCCTTTTCGTCCGTCACAGGAACTTGCTCAGGAGCAGCAGAAACACAAACAACCTTGACCACCTCCCCCTCTTCCTTTCTCTCCTTCGCCCCAACCAACTCCCACCCCTTATCATCCCTCGCTTTCCTCTTCCTCGCCAGCTCTCTTCCCGCAGAGGTTTCCTCCCCCGATGACTCCACCCCAGGCAATCCCTCCGTCGGCACCAGCACCAACTCGGCCACCCTCGGCGTTTTGGGCAGGTTCACGACGTCTTCGATGAACCACTCGATGTGCGGCACGCATTGCGACACGAGAAAGGCGTCGCGGGAGGACTGGGCCGTAGAGTGTGAGTGTTGAGCGGCACGGAGACGCGAGGGTAGGGTGTGGAGGTGGATGGTTAGGGGGGATTCGCCTGCTCGGATCGGGATCGGAATGGAGGATGTGTCGGATCGGGAGGGGCCAGAGGGGCCGGAGGGGGACCCGATGGCTTCGGTGTAGGAAGGTGGAGGAAGGAGGTCGGGCTGGGAAGACCCGACGTCGGGAAGATGAGGTGACTTGGACATCTTGATGGAATGTATGTCGTTTCTTGACTGGTGAACAGGCAAAGTCGAAAAGCGTTTTAGACCGATGGACGACACTGAAGCTTGAATTGAAATACCAATGTTCGTTCGAACGTCAACCGGTTCGGTGCCGGCAACCCGGATCCGAGGGTGATGCTTGGGAACCGGAGAAGGAGGACACAGGGCAATCGAGGCGGAGCGATGGCGATGTCACAGGCTTTGCTCCTCGCTCGTGATTAGGTAGTAGTCTGATGCCCGACTTTCCAGGTTCAGCCTAGAGAACTTCTCGTCGATGAGAAATGGACTTGTGATCTTGCCCCTGGGGCTGTGAAGTAGATTCAAGAGGCTGGTTGTAGGTAGGGGAAAAAGACACGATTGACCGTGAGTGGTTTGTGAACAAAGCCTGCAAACGAGAATGTCAATACCTATCGACTGCCAAGATGATAAAAGTCGTCCAAACACGGCAACCTTCCGGCTGGTTGGTTTTAGTGTTGAAGTAGTAGGTGGGTTGTCGTACCTGGTACAGATTACCCAAACCGTTGCAACGGGCGAGACACAGCCACAATCTGGGCGGACGCCAACCGCAGTGAGGTTCTTTTTAGTGTTCTTTGCCCTTGCATTGACAGCGACTGCGCCCTGAAAATGGTCACTGGACCGGGAACAGAACCCTTATGCCAAGAGAAATCAGGCAAAAAGGGCACGGATAAACGGCTTCAAGGTCGGTGTTGGTTCGTAGATATCGGTGCCTTGGGAAATGCCCAGTCTGATGCTGGGCGGCAAATAGTGGCTGGTAGTCACCTCTAATCTCCTAAGCACATACGCCGGAGCCCGATTCGGATCGCTTTGCTGTCCGCAATTGTTACCGACGAGGTGGTGACTACAGGTACCACAGTGGAAGTAATGGTCAAAATCAAGGTTCGAATCGGAGGTCTCGGTGAAGAACTGAACTGCACATGCAGGTCGTTGTTCTTCGGGGGTAACCATTGCGGGGGACCGTCGGATTTAGAGGTACATTTTGCATGAGATTTACTCAACCGGATACCGAACGTCCTAAATAGGTGCAGAGGGTAAGCGCGGAAACCGGCAAGAGAAGTGGCGGCACATGTTCGATGTTGCAGTTTATGCCAAGCGCCAAGGGCTGAGCCGTGCCTCTACCAATTACAATCCAGCCCTTGTAGGCATGTTTTGTGAGCAGACCATTTTCCGGCGCTGTGTTCGAACTCTGCTACCTACTTCGTGAAAAGGGCAGTGCAACACCGCGCGAACACGAACAACTTTTGTACCAACCAGCCGTGCCTTTGTGGACAAAATGGAAGAACCTTGTAGACAAATCAGTTTGACGTCAGTTTGACGGATCACCGGCCTATACCCGATCAGGTACCGGACATCAAAAAACAGCATGGCCATCATGAGCCACCCGCGAGGCGGAGAGCACTTGCGTCTGGCCGAGACAGTGAGCTGCATGTGTTAATTGTGGTTAATGCCCGTTGTGTGACTCCAAGGGCCAGATATTCTTACTGGTAGGTATATTAAAAGGGATCGACTCCCCCATCTCACCCTTCTTGGAAAACCTACCAGCTACCTACCCACCTCAGTCAAAGTATCAAGCAGATACAACTACACACATTCAGACAAGATGGCCACCTACAAGATTGCCGCTCCCGATGAGTACCTTGCCATTACTGGCATGGGTATCAAGACCCGTAAGTTCTATCTTAGCCTCTCCTATAATGCCCGCGATATCAGCATCTAACAAGTACCACCAGTCAAAATCACAAAGGCAGCATGGGTTTGGCCCTTTCAGCGCTGCATGCGCTTCAGTGTGCAACCCCACGACTACGCCATGAGCCTCCAAGCCATGACCCAAGAAAAGCTCCAATTTCTCCTCCCCGTCGTCTTCACCGTCGGTCCCGATGTCAACCAACGAGGTGCCAACATCCGACGACTCCACGATGATCCAGGAAAGCCCAGCGATGGAAGCGTGACCACGGCCGTTTCCGACTCGGTAGTTCGCCGCGAAGACCGGGGCGATGCCCTTATGAAGTTCGCCATGCTCTTGGCCGACCCGGCTCGCGACAAGAGGGCCGACCCGGCTCGCGACAGAAGGCTTCGTCATCCTCGTACTCCGCTCCAACTTGATACAGACCAGGAGAACAAGAGTCCCAACAACCATGACTTCCTCGAGGGCATCGTCAAGGGCATCATCGAAGGTGAAGTCCGTGTGCTCGTCTCGTCCATGACCATGGAAGAGATCTTCTCCAAGCGTGAAGTCTTCAAGCGTAGCATCTTCCACAACATCCAATCTGAACTTGACCAATTCGGCCTCAAGATCTACAATGCCAACGTCAAGGAGCTCAAGGACGCTCCCGGATCGACCTACTTTGCCTCGCTCTCTCAGAAGGCGCACGAGGGTGCAACCAACCAGGCCCGTATTGACGTTGCCGAGGCCCAGCTGCTTGGTAACGTTGGCACGCAGAAACGCAAGGGCGAGGAAGCACAAGAGATTGCCAAGATCCAGGGACAACAGGACCGCGAGCTGGCCAAGATCCAAGCCGAGACGCAAGTCCAGAAGACGGAGCGGGACATTGAGAAGGCAACAGCCGAGGCCGTCCTCTCGACACGCAAAGTCGAGCTCGACCGGGACGTGCAAATCGCGGGTATCCAAGCCTCCCGCAAGACCGAGGCTGAGGATGAGGACCTTAAGCGTGAAGTGCAGATCAAGCGCGCCGCTGCCGAGATGGAGCGTCTCCGTGCTACCGACGTCGTCAAGGCGAGCATCGCCCGCGAAGCCAAGCAGCAAGCGGCCGACGCCAGGGCCTACGAGATCGAGAAGGAAGCCCAGGCCAACTTTGAGAAGGACAAGCAGGCCACCGAGGCCACCGCCTACAAGACCAAGGTCGGCGTGGACGCCCAGTCGTATGCGGCCATCAAGCTGGCGGACGCGGAGCTCCAGCAGAAGCTGAGGGCGGCGGAGGGTATGAGCGCCATGGCGGAGGCGTACGCCAAGATGAGCCACGCGTTGGGCGGTCCTCAGGGTCTGCTGCAGTACATGATGATCGAGAATGGCACGTATGCCGAGCTGGCCAAGGCGAATGCTGAGGCTATCAGGGGATTGCAGCCCAAGATTAGCGTGTGGAACACGGGCGCCGAGGCGGGCTCCTCGGGTGGAAGCGGTGGTGCTCCTGGCGAGCAGAGCAGCAGCACGGCGACCATGAGGAACATCTACCAGATGCTGCCGCCGTTGATGACGACGATCAATGAGCAGACGGGTATTACGCTGCCGGAGTGGCAGTTTGGACGGATGGCTGGACAGATGTCGGAGGGGGAGAGACGGGGACAGGGGCCTAACGGGCAGAAGGAGTAGGAGTCTGGTCACTCACCTGACGGTTCTTGTCCATTTCTTTTTCTGTCCTTGGTTTGATGATACCACGGTTGGGTTGGCTTTCTACTTGCCCATGTTCCCTTCTTCTCTGGTCGATTTGACCGTGTCTTGTCGCTTCAATCTTTCCGTTCAAATAGTGAGATAGATAGACTAACCTTAATGCTTAAACATGTACCAATTTGGTGGATACTAGCTCTAAGTGCACGTATTTTGCGAATGAAAACTCTTTCATCCCATTGTCATCAATCTTGTTATCAAACGTTTACCTCTGAAGTACGTACAGGATAAGCTGGGTAGGTAATGTGTCTCTGAATGACCAAGACAGAAACTGGAAGAGGAAATGATGCCTTTTGCCATTGCAGCCTGTGGACGTTCATGCTGTGTGCAGTGGTGGTAGGTAGGCGGACCCGATATCAGCCCGCCGTGAAGAACAGATCCGATATTCGGAGTGTTCGTTTGGTGTTTGGGTCAAGCATGACGGGAGATGAGGATGGCCTACTGGAACCCGTGGTTGAGCATGGGGTGATGGAGCGGGACCGGACTCGAGGTTGGAAGATATGGAAGATGGTTGCCTGCCTTCTCAACAATTCGAAGAAGGTACTCGTTGGTTAGGGGCCTCGCTTACAGCCAAGCCAACCGTTGGAAGGTTCTCAAAGCTTGGCTGTACGCGAGTCCAAAGGGTGGCCCCACATGGGTGGCCCCCCAACGGTGGCCAATGCGTGCACCTAACCAACGAGTTACCTTAGCACCTAACCTTAACTTAATGCTTAAACGTGTACCAATTTGGTGGGGATTGACCCCAAGTGCTGCCGCATGGCTGGAAAGGGATCATTGAATCAAGGCAGGATGTCAAATGAGGAGACGGCGTGGTGGGAAGGCACGGAGACACTTCGGGGTAAGGTGGGGTATCGGTCCAACACCGGACAGTCCCAGCCAATCGGCGTCTGCGCTAACCCTGCTAAGCATTGCTTCCCCATGGGGGAGCACCACTGACAGCTCCACTCCTCCCCCGCACTCAAGATGGAGTCGCTGGACCCCCTCAGGCATCTTTCCACTTACACGCGCTTGTTGACCCCCAGCCGTCTTTTTCCCGCTCCTAGAATTCGTTGTTGTTCTTGTTTACCCCTGTTCTTTTCAATTCCTTGAACAGCACACTCTCAAGCCGGTCAGCAACAAATCTCCCCATATGCGTACCACCTCGCCGAACAAACACGAACTCAACCAACCACCATCACTCCACTTGCCTCCTGGTGATCAATGCCTTTTTTCCCCCGCCTTCCACCCCGTGTTGTGGGGGTGCTTAGTAGCGAACAAGAACATGGACGGGCAACCCCGGACAAGCCCAGACAAACATGCAGAATCGGCCCGATGTTATAGGTCTACCAAGGGGCAAATCCCCAGACAACGAGACAACGCAGCTGGCCTTCAGTTAGATCAGTCTAGAATCAGTCTAGAATGAAGGCGGCATGACGACAAGTCCAGTCGAGGCCGATGGGGAACCTTTCGATGTCTCGGGACTTTGTCTACAGATTTGGCTAGACACCATTGAAGGAGCCAACAGACAACATGTTTCCAGCCTGACGGGACCCCTATCATCACGGAACAATGGTTGCAATGGAACCACCCTAGATCGTGGTAGGTTCCAGTCGCCGCTTCCCTTTCCCCATCCGCTGCCCTGATTTGTCCCGGTTGATCGTTTAACCGGCTGAGACACAACATGGCTGACATCCCCTCTTTTCTCCAAGGTACAGGTGCAAGAGGAGTCTGGATTTGTCTTTATTTATATTGCCACGACGCCCTCGTTGTTCCCTTTGACCGGCACAGCATCCTTCAACCGATACTTAATCCCCATGCCCTGCCGGTGATTTGGAACTTCACTCTCCATTCTTGTCCAACCCGTGGTTCCTCGTCCGATACCTACCCATACACGGACGAAATAGTCCAGACAACAAGGACAAACACCAAGACACACCGTGACACTCGACACCATGTTCTCGAGAGCGTGGTGGAAGAAGCGCTCCTTGCGAGTGCGCGATGACCAGGTCACAAAGGCAGCCGAACTCTCCCTCCGAGAATCCCTCCTTCCCCTCTGCCTTGTCACCATCCTCTTCTTCCTCTGGGGCTTCAGCTATGGCCTGCTTGACACCCTGAACAAGCACTTCCAGGAGACACTCCACATTACAAAGGCGAGATCTGCCGGTCTTCAAGCCGCTTATTTTGGGTATGTCTTCCTCTCCGTCACTACCACAACCTCCCCTAACCACTCTTTCCTCCCAGTGCCTACCCCCTCGCCTCCCTCGGCCATGCCGCCTGGATCCTTCGCCGCTTCAGCTACCGTGCCGTCTTTATCTGGGGCCTCTTTCTCTATGGCCTCGGCGCCCTTCTCGCGATCCCATGCATCAAGGCCAAGTCCTTCGCCGGCTTCTGTGTTTGCATCTTCATTATCGGCAACGGCCTGGGCTCTCTCGAGACGGCCGCCAATCCGTACATCACTGTATGCGGGCCGCCCAGATATTCGGAAATCCGCATCAACTTCGCCCAAGCTTTCAACGGTATTGGTACCGTCGTAGCCCCTGTCCTCGGATCGTACGTCTTCTTCGGTTTCGACGACAATGTCGCCCTCCAGAACGTGCAGTGGGTGTACACGGCCATCGCCATCTTTGTCTATATCCTTGCCGTCGTCTTCTACCTCATCGAACTGCCCGAGATCACCGACGCAGACATGCAGCACCAGGCTGCTGAAACCCATGCTGGCGATGCCGACCAGCCATTCAGGAAACAATACCGCCTCTTCCACGCTTCGTTTGCCCAGTTCTGCTATACGGGCGCGCAGATTGCCATTGCCGGGTACTTCATCAATTACGTGACGGAAACCCGCAAGGACACCGATTCCGCCTTGGGAGCTCAATTCCTAGCTGGTGCTCAGGGGACCTTCGCCGTAGGCCGCTTCGCCGGCGCAGCTATCATGAGCTATATCCGCCCGCGCAAGGTTTTCCTGATCTTCCTCACTGCCTGCATCATCTTCGTCGCCCCTTCCATCACCCAGAGAGAAAACACGGGCATGTCCATGCTCTACGTCACCCTCTTCTTCGAGTCCATCTGCTTCCCCACCATCATGGCGCTAGGTATGCGCGGGCTCGGTAGGCATACAAAGCGCGGGTCAGGCTTCCTTGTCGCTGGTGTCTTTGGTGGCGCCGTGGTCCCCCCGCTGATGGGCGCCGTGGCGGATATGCATGATACGGCGATGAGTATGGTTGTTCCGCTGGTGTTCTTTGCTGTGGCGTGGTCGTATGCGCTTGCCGTCAACTTTTGGCCGTGGTATAGGGATACTTGTGATGCGTTTACTACGGCAGAAATTGGTGTGAGGGAGAGGGATGATGGTGTTGTTGGCAAGTCGGTCGTGGACGAGGAAGAAGCCGTGGGCATGGAAGGGCAGACGGTTGGCGAGAAGGGGCTGTAAGTGAGGAGTAGAAACGTCGGGTGCAGGTCTGGTTTTTGTGTTGAAGATGTACCTACCCGTGGAGAGTGATGGATGTGGGCCAGCCCAAGAGAAAGGGTTACGATTGGATAGAGGCCCTGATGATCAATGAAATTATGACTGTTATACATACATACTTCTGCCTCTCACCGCCGTGTTCTTGAAAGGGATAATGGGTGTTCTTGCATGTTACAACTCTTGACGGCATCATCCAATACCCGGGCAGTTATGACAATCTGATAGGACGAAAGAGAATTGTGATCTTCCTTTCATCAGGCGCTACACTATACTACCTTGCCTTGGTAACTTGTAACTATATCCCTCCACCTTTATTCAATATAGAATCACCCTAAAAAAATCCCTTGCCATTCGAACTTCGGTGTTCCGTCAACATGCTCATTCTCAGCTTGTTGATCGAACATATTATATGGATATCAATCACACCTGCTCGAGCCTAAGCAGTACAATGGTTGCCAATATAGTGCCACTTCTCATATAATCTAGTGCTGGCTTATTTATTAGCTTGGTCCCTACTCCTAATATGCTGGACGAGATCTATTCTGAATTGTCCCAAACCTTATAAGGACTAAATGAATGGCTATATACAGATCGGAGAGGTACAGGTAAGGATGGGAAGCGTAAGCTAGAGATACTGACAGTGACAGTGACAACTTCCTGTTCGTTTTTGTCAAGTTTGGAATTTTGTGGTCGGTAGTGGGCTAGTGGCATTCTTTGTTTGCTGTGTCGGTGTTGAGCCACAGATTTTTCCCCCTTCAGTCTTCAGATGCGATAAGCGGACAAAGGAATATGCCGAAACGGGCTCTAGGAGAAATCTACGGTATCTGCCTTTATACCTCGGGTGATCAACCTCAAAGAAAGAAGGCCATGTAGACAAAGAACCAAGTCAGTGTACCATGTACTTGGACTAGATTGTGGCATCGAAGGAAGTGACAAAAATCAGGCAGATGGGTTGGTCGAGCGCTAAATCTTCACACGAATCTTTCATCACTTTTCCTTCATGGTTCCAATTGCCCAAGGCATTTTTGATCATTTACCTTATCCTCTTCCATAAAACCAACTACTTCTTCCTTTGACATTTGATTCACACATCCAGTCCCCTTGGGCACCAAACATGTGGCAAGAACGAACCAGACAATAGACAACCTGAAAGCACACACAGCATTAACATCCACATTTCCACACCAAAGGCCATGTCCAGATCCAACTCCCTCGACTTTGCCTCCCTCTTCCCCGGTGTCCCGCCGCTTCCACCACCGCCTCCCCCGATTCCAAACCCAACAGGAGGACGACGACGAAGAAAGGGGAAAGAAAAGCTCCTAGCAGATGAACGATTCAGTATCTCGGCGACAACGATCAAGGAGTCCCGGGAAGGGGGAGCCACTGCACCCAAGCCCACGACTACGACCCTCGCGTTCAATCCTTCTCCGAGTCCAAAGCCAACCACAGCTGTGAACACCAGCTTGACCACTGCCCCTGCGACAGGGAGATCGTCTCAGGAACAAAAGATAACGGCGACGGCGCGCATTCGTAAAGATGAGCGATTTGACCGAACAGACCTCAAAGCCAGAATACGAAAACTGCTAGTCGCGGATGATCAAGCTGAAGATCCTCGGTCTCTAACTGCAAAACCAACGCTTAACGTATTCGCCGTGGTAAAGAAGCCAGCGCAAACAGGCAAAGCAAGCAAGCTTAGTACCACCAAACAACGACTTAAAGGGGCAACACAAGATCCCTCGTATCGCCCTTCAAAAACGGACGAATGGTCTTCGTCCGAGTTTGACTCCGATGAGGATTCAGAATGGGACTTTGTGCCGGGTGATCTCCCCGCGTTCAACCAAACCTCACCTGTCACTACTGGGCCACTACGACCACCGCTACTACAACCACCACGACCGCCCCCGCCGCCGCCACCAATTCCAAACAAGCTCAAGCGAAAGCGCATAGACGATCTGAGTTATCGGCCCTCGAAGGAGAGCGAGGAGTCGAGTTTCGACGACGACGACGATGAGGAAGATGAAAAGTCCGACAAGGACTTAGACATGGACTTTGTACCGGGTGACCTCCCCGCGTTTAGCCAAACCTCACCTGTTACGACTGTGCCATCACGACCACCGAAGCCGCCGCCGCCGCCGCCGCCGCCGCCGATTCCCAACAAGCTCAAGCGTAAGCGCATGGATGACCCGACTTATCGCCCTTCGAGGAACAGCGAGGAGTCGAGTTTCGATGATGAGGATGGGGAAGATTGCGAGTCTGACGAGGGGATAAAAGCGTTGAAAGGGCTGGCACTGGTGAAGGATAGTGCAAACGTCAGGACGGGCAAGGGAAAGATTGCAGGGAAGCGGCCAGGAAATTTGCCGGATGAAGAAGACATCATACCACCGACCAGAGGGGTTAGTGACGAAAAGCAAAGGCCGAAGAAGAAGAAGAAGGGCAAATCAGTTTTGGATCCTTCTTATAGGCCACCAAGAGACGAGGACGATGACAGTGATGAGTACAGCGACGAGTATACCTCTACCGATGGCGGGAGCAGACGAAGAAGGAAAAGAGTTCGCGTGCGAGAGGGTGGTGACGAGACCAAAGATAAGGACGATGGCAATGGCAATGGCAATGTCAGCATCAACGATGATCTCAAAAACGACGTGATTAATCCCCAGGAGAAAAGGCTCCTTCCATGCCAGGCACGCCCACAATGTCTTCCTCCCAAATTCGGCAGGCGCAAGATCAAGCAGATCAAGCAGATGAACCGCCCCAACCCTCCTCCCCGCATCTATGATCCCTCCTACAAGCCAGAGACAACAACAACCTCAACGGACGATGACAGCGACAGTATTGACTCCGGTTGGAGCTCCGAAGGCAAAGACAAAACGAAACGGAAAAAATCCCACTGGCCAAAAGCACCCAAGAAGACCCAGACCCAGACGGTTAGCGACCTGCAGCAAGAGGTCATAAGACTGATGCTAGAAGAGACACATGCAAAATCCGCAAAGACCTTGACCAACAAAAAGCGAAAACAACGCCCTCGAATTGTCCTCAGACGACATACCAGTGACCAATCCTTCCGCCCTTCTGACAGCAGTGATGAGTACAGCGACAGTGACGCGTGGTTTAGTTCTGAGTTGTCCTCCTCTGAGTTGGACATGAAAGCGACGAAGAAGAAGAAGAAGGGTCTGAGGCAGACTAAAAGGAACCAAGCCAATGTGAACCAAAACCACCAAGAATTGGAGACTGGAAGGAGAGAAGAAGACTTGGGGAACGTGAGTCCAGCTGAATTAAACGAAGCAAATGCGAATCCGGACAAGGAGAAGAGGAAAAGAAGACGTGGGACGCTTGTCATTAATGGCACATACCAACCATCTGCAGACTCTCCTTCATCCGAGTCTGAGTCTGAACCCATCTCAGGCTTAGACCGCTCCGTCTCCAGCATGAAGATTAGCAACGACAACAAAAAGGCCGAGCTGATATTCGAGCCGGAAAGAGAGGTTACTGTACCACCCGTGAATCTAGAAGGGGAAACGCCGCAGGTCCAGACCCCATCCCGACCTCTTTCCAATATCAAAACCGCTTTCTACCCCCTATGCCATGGCCGTTACTCACCCTGGCCGCCAGCCCGCGGGACCGTCTACTGCCAACCTTGTTTTCGGGAACAAGTGATAGTTCGGGGGTTACTGATTCGGCGGGGGGTAAGCGAGACGATGAGGTTGTTGAAGGTGTTGTTGGGTGGTGGGTCTGACTTCGGGAAAGAACTAGATGAAGCCCTTGAAAAGGTTTTAGGTGGTGTTGTTGAGACCGAGCAAGTGAGGAGGACACGTGTAGAAGATCACGGCCAGGGCCAGGATGAAGAGGACGAAAGAGAAGAAAGGGTTCAACGGGGACAAGACACTCACACAAAGCCCGTGCCCTCAGCACAGTCATCCCTTGCCGAATTGCCCGAAGATGTCCAGACCCTCTTGGTGCTGAGGCGCCTTTCAGATATTGTCAACACCACGAGCACGCCAACATCGTCCACGGCGCGTTTCTCCGGCTCCGATGCTTCCCCTACAACGCCCTCTTCTCTGTACTTCCCGTCCAACGCCGACACCGTCTCTCCGGACCCTTGCTACCAACAGCAAGACCCGACTGGTCCAAGCCGCTACTCATCCCCGTTCCCTCCATGTCCTGCCCTAATCCCGCGTGGCGAGGCTCACAATCGCGCCGACACCAGTACCGGCATCAATGCGTCTTACTTCTCCCTCAAGCCTCCTTCAACAAGATCCATTATTTCCCTTCCGTCTCAAAACCCACTTGACAACGCCATAAACATCCTACACGACGGCCTCGGCATCTCTACCTGGCAGGCTCGTCGATTATGGAATCAGTATGAATGCTCGGGTATATGGGACCTAGCGAAGGTGGATTCGCTTGTCAAGAAATCCCATGCGAAATTCCTGAACAGGCACCAGGCCATCAAGGAGTTACCAGGGGCCGAGGGAAAAGATTCGGATTTAGAGGTGGGAATGAGGAACGATGAGGATAATCAGGTTATGGTGGAGTTGGAGGGGTTGGCCCGATTGGAAGAGGAAATCACGATTGCCTTTGCGTCAGATGGGAGCCGAGAAGGGGAAAAGAGGACACCGATAAACTACCAACAAGAGCCACTGGCAGAGTTGGGTAGGTTAAACTTGTCAGAAAAGGAAGGTCGGACTCAAGAAAGTGGTGCTAGTAGAACTAGTACTACAACTGGGTCTGCACAAAGGGACGTGTTTGGGGCTACGACTGCGAACCAGACCGGGAGGAAGCGATCTCGAGATGATGATGACTGCAGGTTGGGTCTGGACCATGCTCAAATCCCAAGCAAGAAATGCAAACTTATCAAACCCATCGACTTGCTCAACCCCGAGAGTCAGGAGGCACTGCCAGATTCACCGCAGAGACCAAGAGAGAAACCGAGGATGATTCCTTGCCATTCCTGCTCCGGGTTCGCCACTGTCAACTATAACGGTGGCGCTGCCGTAAGACGCAACAACTACACTGAGATGGGCGGTAGACCATGGGTAAAAACACTGCAATGGACTCTCGACATCGACGAGTCAGAAGCGGCCAAGATGACGCTGAATAGCTTCTTGGACTTGATCAGCCGGAGTGGAAAAGCGGCCCATGTGAAGAGCTCCGGGTGGGAGTTTGTGGTGCACCGCTCTGGCGCCGATAACGATGCGGAGACACGGATTGTTTTCCTGGATGCTAGGCCTGGGTTGGATCTTCACTTGTAGTTGTGGTGGAGATCCAACGACATGTGCATGTATGGCACAAGGGGCAGGTCGTAGACTTTTGGACAGAGGTACATATTTCGGAGTTAGGTGGGGGATGTTTCTGGCCAGCTAAAAACGAGCACTTGCTCACTGATGTTGATTATATCACGGCATTTGGCATGATTCTGACGTTGCGCATCAAAGACAGTTCAGAACACCCTCCAAGTCGCGGCATGGACGTGAAAAGCTCCCATCAGCCAGAATAAACGATGCAGGTACCCGAGACATACATGACTTCCGTCGTTTGACAAACGCTGGACGCCGACGGGAGCAGACATCAAGATCCACGTCCGAAACAGTCATCTCAGTGGCTTGGCTGCACAATGGTGTTGGATATGCTGCTATCCCGGAAGCTCTTGAGTTTGTGTGTGATTCGGAGATGAGGCTGTGACTTGTAGGCAGTCCGTCGACAACCATACCGCGAGGACGTGAGAAGTGTCAATGGTGCACTAAAAAGCATTTTGTTCGAAAACAATTGAACCGCAACTGATCATGATGTCTGATAACTGTTGTGACAACTCTCGTTGGATATGAGTTTCTTCAAATGAACCATAGTTGGAGGGTATAACACGCGTCAGCTGCGCTGGGGTTTGGCATGGATTGTGAAAAGGGGTCCTCCTCCTTTTATACCTCCAGCGTCTTATTGGTGTTCTTGTCTTTGTGAATTCTCCGCTTGACTGAAACGGAGTCTAGGGACTCGGGAACGCCTTGTAACGGAGGGCAATCATAACAATTTGAAACAGAGGGTCCTCCACTGTGCGGTATTATTGATGGTGATATGCGTGTCGATCCAGGGGCTTCCCTGGCCTGGGTAGTAATCCCGGGTCAGGGAATTGCAGTGTGGTATTCCAATAATAGCACAGAGAGTTTACCCTAGCTATCTCCGTTTTGAAGATGGAAGGATGGGCACCGAGTGCAATGCTCATGGTCGTCAGACTCTTCGGACGTAACAAGGCACAAGCAAGGCGATCTTGAAAAGAGTGTGACGGTAGGCGGATAGGCCGATTGATGGCTTGGGAAGGGTGCGCGGGCCTGGACTCCTTCGGTGTGACTTTTGTTTCTTGGACAGATGCGCTGGTAAACGGAAATTGGTAAACGGAGATAGCCGTTGGGCGACCAGGGGCGTCGTTTGTTCGGGGGCAACGGGGAGCATTGGGAGAGGGGCCGCGGGAAGGCAATCGGGATTGGGAAAGCTTGATGACCTTGGCGATGTTAGCATATGTCAGCGACTCAATGAACACATGCTCTCGGGCAAGAATAACTCAAAGTGATGGGTAGATGATGCTGGCGCGTCAATGTCGAGAAACACTTGGAAAGCAAGGAAACGACAGGTCGAATCGACAGACAGAAAGTGCCGGGCTCGTGGGATCAGCAGCCAATGCCTTGGAGGATGTGGCTCGTGGAGAGATTGACGAGAGGTTGGAGGTTGGCAGTGGCAGCGTTTTCCAGGACAAATCAACTGATCATCCGTGGATTTGCGTGGCTTGCGCCGAAGCATCAGAATATGGGGGAAAAAGATGTGCGGTTGACGGTTGGCGGTGTCGCGTCCAAACATGTCGGGATGGAGATGGATACGAACGACGCTGTGCGGCACGGCTGTCACTGATGGCGCGTCTGCAGCATGTGCCCTCAGCTGAATGGAAGAGATTCCATGTCTGTGGTTCAGTTGAAGACGAGAAAAAACTTGCACTTTGCAAAATAATTTCGTTCCCCAATTTCCCCAAAAGCCAAACAAAAGCAACAGCGAACCTCGAAGACAATGGCGCGGCACTGGCACAAGAAGGAACGAGCGATGTCGATCTGCACGGGTTGTAGCGCACGACGGACGCCCTGAATTCTCGAGATTGCAGGCGCGCCATCGGCACTGCACTGCAGCGGCGCGAGCGGCAGTGGGGGTTTACAGACAGGGGGGTTCCACAGAGAAGCGGTGGCGCAGGGGACGGTGGGGTGTGATGTCTCCACTCATGCTACCACTCGGGCCAATTAGCGCGTTGATGAGGCTCCGTTCACGAACGTCACTGCGTTCCATGTCGTCCTGATCACCGTTCTTTCTCTTTTTTTTTCTGTCCGCCATTCCATCACATTCTGGTGATTCCGACCTTTTATCTCTGCCGTACATATCTCCTTCCTTATCAAAACATGGAATTCACAACTTGTCGATCCAATCCGTCGGTTGGTCACGGAATTCCAACACGATGAGAAACACGTGGACGGTGTCTAAATGAAATCCAACATTGAGTGGGCATCGGTGCTCAACTCCCCCTGAAATGATGGGTCATCAACCTGAAGTGGTAAGATGTCCGGATACTGATATCTCGATGCTCGACACGAATGGAAAGAACGTGAGGAACTCGGGCGACCGGATTGGCCACAAGTGGAATTCAACGACACAATGCAGAGCAATACCAGCCAGTGCTTGCCTGCTTTCACAGCTTCTGTGTCCCATGTCTGTCCCACTTGAGATCGGATCGGTGGGTTATTCTCGAGTCTAGCGTACTTGAGCACTTCAGACGACTCCAGGGGCAGCAAACTACGAGTTCATCCCACAGCAGCATATTGATGTTTTGACAGGGAACACAAACCAAGCACGGTCAGATGAACAGACGCAGGTGAACCGTGGGACAATGTCCACGACCTGAGTGTCATTTTACCAGACCGAGTTGATGGCCAAACACACAGCAGTTTCTGCAACTCAGCGTCACGCCAGATCCAAACCCCAAGCGGTCACTGCAGATGCAGAGATATAATGTAGGTCCCAAAGAAAAGACTGCCGCTCGGACATTACATCTGCAGTGCACGATGTGGTGTGGTATCAGATGCCAGGCATTGACTCGGGAAATAGCACCGTGACATTTTCATATCCGATTCCATCGCCAACAACAACCCCCAATCCACAGCCCTACCCTATTCCCCTGAGCCCTGAACAAAACAAAACAAACGGACTGAACTAAGCCAAGATCAATCCAGCTTCAGGGCAGTTCCTAGCAGTCCCCACCACGGGCATCCACCCGACCCAGGTACGGCCCCACTCCTTCCATTTCCACCGACCTTGATCCGTCCAGGGGAGTCCCCGTTTTTCTCTCCCCATCTCCCCCACCTGTCCCCTCGACAATCTCATGTTTTATCTTTCCAGAATGTCTTGCCTTCTGATGCAGACCTAAACTGTTTCGGGAAATTTCCCAACCAAAACGGGCATGGACTGACATTTCTGTGACAAAAGGGAAAGGGTTTCCTCTTCTCTTCTTCTTCCTCTCCCCCGACGACTTGACTCCTTTTTTGTCTGTTCAGTCCTCCCACTTACACTCGCTTGTTTGCCCCAGTCCTCCCAGTTTTCCCACTTCTCTCTTTCTGTCCTTCGTTTTCCTCCTGTGTCAGTGCTTCCTCCATCGTGCAACTACACTACCACCAACGGAAGCAGCACGCCGGGTTCGTGCTACGGGAAACAAGCACTCGTCACTCGTACTCGATTACCGGCTTTTACACTCGTTTCAAGGCCACCGAGATATACGTGACCACCGACCGCCATCGCCACGAGAGCCAGACAGTCTCAGACCAAATACCATTTCCCTCGCTTTTCCTCCTCGAGACGAGACACGACTTAGGGAACCCTCTCTGACCACTCCTCGCGTCTGCCGCAACACGCGGTCGACCTCCGACACCACAATATCGTACATACACAACCCACATACACAAGACACACATGTCCAAAATGGGGGCAACAATAATACCAGCACCCCACCGGTGCTTTAATATGCGGAACCCTCTCGCCAAGGCACTCGTCCTTTTCATCACAATATCCCTTTTCGGCACTCTAGTCCTACAGCATAGCGGAGACATCGATGTCCGGGCAGCATTCCTTAAGACGGCCAGTACTGCCAAGGACGCCGTATCCTCTCAACGACCACTCGGTAGCAATCACCAACAATCAGGATGGGGAGGAGACAGTGTCCATACTCCGGTCGAGGTGACTGGGAACCACCAGCCAGATCATCCCAACAATCTGGCAAACGTTTCCACCCACGGGAACATGCACTGCGACTACGACATGGACCGTTTGCGGGAATGGAAGAAGAAATACAAGCTTCAAGATCGCTTCGAGTACACACGCCGCTACATCCAAGTCTCGCGCCAGCCCATCGCCCGCAAGTCTCTCACCAAGCTCGACCAAGACTTCCTCTTTGATCACGTCAAGGTTGTTGACGTCAACAAGCACTACCAGCCCGAGGCCTGCCCGGCTCCTCTCGTCGTGCCCGTCTCCCGCTCGCCCTACCCCTCGACCGCCAACGCCTCCGACTTCATGTTCGGCGTCTCCACCACCTACAAGCGCTTCGTCGACCCCAAGACCAACCCGACCAACGAGTGGAAGTACTGGCTTACCGACAACAACGGCACATCCAACGGCGGCAAGCTCTTGCTGATGCTCATGGGTGCCTCTGACTCGGAAATGGCCCACGTGCACGAGCAGCTCACCTCGGTCGGCATCGACGCCGACGTCTACCGCTCCTCGCCCTCCGACGAAATGGCCGTCCGCTATCTGACTCTCGTCCCCACGCTGTACAACCACCACCTCCGCCCCCAGAAGAAGTGGCTCGTGACCTGCGACGACGATACCTTCTTCCCCTCGTTGCACGCTCTGATCGCCCAGTTCGAAACCTACGACCACACCAAGCCCAAGTACATTGGCACCTTCTCCGAAGACTCTAACAACGTCATGCGCCACGGAGAGCAAGCCTTTGGCGGCGCCGGCGTTTTCCTCTCCGTCCCACTTGCTGCCCTCGTCACCGAGAACTTTGCGCAGTGCAAGAGCGACCAGAAGATCAAGGAAGCCAACACGGGCTGGGGCCCCCAGGGTGATGTTTTGCTGAGGAAGTGCATCTACGAACACTCCCCCGTCCGCCTCACGCTTCTGAACTCGCTCTGGCAGCTGGACATGTGGGGTGATCCGTCTGGGTTCTACGAGTCCGGTATCCAGCCCCTTTCTTTGCACCACTACCGCGGCGGAGGCTGGCATAGCGCTTTGCCCTTCCACTACACCAAGGTCTCTCACCTCTGCGGCGAGGAGTGCATGATGCAGCGCTTCCAAACCGCCGACGACTTTGTCATCAGCAACGGGTTCTCGGTGGCGTATTACCCTGAGGGCACCGAGGATCTCGATTTCGACCAGCTTGAGGGGACTTTCCGCTCCGCGCCGGATTACAAGGGCTGGAACTTGGACTTCAAGTTTGGACCGCGGCGCGCGGGGTTGGCGAAGACGGGGAGGAAGTTGAGCTGGGATTTGCAGGAGGCCGAGATCATCTGGGAGGATGAGGAGGAGAAGGGTGCTGAGGGGGCGAAGAAGAGAGATCAGAGTGAGGAGGGGCAAGATGGGGTTGCCAAGCAAGAGAAGAAGAAGGGAGAGAGGAGAAAGGTCAAGGAGGTCAGACAGATTTATGTCCGCAAGCATGACGACTGGAGGTGGAAGCTGGCGGATGGCGCGACGTCCATGAGCAAATTTGATGGCGTGGTGGAGCTTGTTTGGTTGCCTGATATGACGGAGTAAGCCTGTCGTGAGTATTAAGAGGTGAAGGAAAAGTTGATTAACAATAGTATACCTTCTAATGATGATGATGCACTGGGATAGATGTGGAAATGGGCTGTACTGGGATTAGGATAGAGCATCCACAGGGCAGGAAGGTATGCACAGCTACCGGTTAAGATCACAACGTTTTATTATTTTTGTTTGGACAAGAGTTTCCAATTCTTATAACAACAAGTTACTGTTGTTGTATTGTAACATTTGGCATTTGTTCCGAATATCAACTTTTTTACTTTGTACCCTCCTTCGTGAGGTCGTGGAATTCCCGGTAAGCATCGAGCACTAACAGAACCCCATTTATTTCTTAGCCAAATCTGTTAGTTCAGTAACAGCCCAACCCAAAGCCAGTGCCCGGGCCCGAGCCCTCCCGTGCTTACAACCCGACGACCATCACCACCAATGAATGACCAACCACTTGGGCATCTTGATACACCAACACCCAGCAACAGGCTTCCCAATCGATCCCAAAACACCAGCCCAAGCGGCATCGTGGCCCAAGCGGCACCAACGAGAAACAAACAGTCAGCACACATCCCGAGCACATCCCGAGCAAATCGTACCAGCGATCCCAGTATCTCACAGTCCCACCACGAACAGCATGCCCGAGTGAGGTGACCATACCGAACTCTGCTTACTTCCACTTCTGATAAATATCGTACATCTCACTGCATCCAAAGGTTCGGTCCCGAGAATCGTGGAGCGGACGGACAACCCCAACTCGACTCGTACCGTCGAGCCGTCGATCCGTGTACCTCTTGAGGCTGAAGCTGCGAGATAGCGGCACAGAAGTTTAACCGTTGCATCCGATGCTGTTGGTTCCCAGTAGGTACCATGTTGATGGTAAGTAATGTGTAGAGTCGGTGATGCATGGGGGTGATGACGGGAGGTAAGGAAGGCTTGGTTGGACTACATGTCTTCGTACCTCTACCTACCTTGGTGTTTTCTCTTGGAAAGATATGGTGATTGATTGTTTCATTCAATGCCAGATTCCTCCTTGCGAGGTTGCGCCGTTGCGGCCGGTCATCAAATACGAACATGAAGCGACCAAAGCCTCCTTCGTCGACGGTGGTCAAAGCTCAAAGATATCCATCCCCATAGCACATCAAGCACCCGACCAGATAGGTGTGAACCACTCACCCTTCATAAGAACCATCCCATGGTTTCGTCCTCTCCCATCATCTGAACGACGACCGCCACGAACAAGATCCATACCCACTGGGAAAAACTCGGGATCCCGTCCGCTCTGCCCTAGATAAGCCAGCCAGTGAGGGCCAGGTTAGTAGTCGGGTCGGTGACGGTCGGCGAATACCCTGGTGTTGTATGTCTTTTTGCTTTTTGGAAGGTGGGGGGAGGTCGGGGAGAGGATGGTTCTTTCCTTCCATTTTGCCCTTATCACCGGGCCGGGATTGCCAGTCAAAGAAGGAAGGGACGGGGAAAGATCCACCAGATTCAGTTGTATTTGTGCAAGCATGTGTCCCGATCTTCAATCGAACAGGACTGAAGAAGAGACCTTTGCTTGGAAACTAGCCCGTACAACTGATCATTTATGCCGTTGATGCTCCCGAACACTCGCCTCTCGACATAAGAAAAACAAAAAAAAAACAAGGCCGCCATGATACTGCGACCAGCGCAAACATCTAGATACCGGCAGGTTGAGACCTCGATTCCATCCCTACAGTCCATTCGCCCATCACACTTCACTTGATCCCCCGCACTGACTACATACGGTATAGTCCAACATGGCGATACGTTGCATCCAGTACACTCTGATGCTGCCAGCTTCCGTCGAATTCGAGACCTCAAGACTCCCGTCGTCTTGTGAGCGAGCGGATGCCATGCCAAGTAGCAATGCAGGCGGTTTAGCTTACTGCCCCTGTTGCTTCGGCTGCGTCTTCTTCTTCGAGGACTTGGAGGACTTGGACCGTGGAGGACGCTTCAGATAGCGGACATTGGTCCCAACCGCAATCTTCAAGTACGACCCATGTTACACCATCGTTTCCGTCACTTTTCGCGTCAGTTTTACACCTGTTGAGGCCAGGTTAGTTGACTATTTCAAGAATGAAAGGACGGGCGTGCTTTAGTCTGGGCTCTGGAGCTCGTAGTGTGCATGTTCCGGGAACTAAGCATTACATTTTGATCGATGTGCGTAGGTGCGTGGTAATCCTCTCTTATGTCCTAGGATTATCTTGGAAGGGACGGTGGCTCGTAATTGTGTTATGAACGAAGTTTGCTGTTCGTATGGTCGGATTATGTTGCTGCCTCCAAAGGTTGAGATTCCACTAGAGGTAGATGGATCATAGACCTTTATACTCCAAGAATTTCTCGCACAAGGATTCCTGTTGGGACCACCTGCTAGTGAATATTTCTCAAAGAACATGATGTGTTAGCTTGGATGTAAGTTGGTTGTTTCAAGGTCATTATCAGGGTTCTTTCATCGTCTTTTTTTTACACACCTCTGGACTGCCAACGACCCGGACGAATGTTTAGAACCAACAGGCCGATTGCCGCCATGATTGACCTTCTACAACCAACACCCGCCGAACAGCCAACATCTTTACACCAACATGTGCGAGTATCAAGAACAAAGCTTCAAAAACGAGAGGCAAATCCAGAGTTAGACACCTGACAGTTGCTTAGATTAAGGCTACCATCAATGATATGTTGTCCTTCTCGGCCTATACCTCACTTGCGCTAACCAAACCCAAAACCGCTGCACCCCTTCGTTCCCTTCATGTTCTCCGTGTCCCATCCCTAGAGTTCCTCGCTTCATCTATGCCTTGGTTAAATCTCTTCTTCCTCCAAATCGGCATCTCCATCACTTGTAAAACCTCCATCACCCCACAACCCCTTTCTCCGTATCCCCCTCATACCCCTCCCCCCACCCATCACCCTCGCCTCCTTTATTCTTCCTTTTTACTCCTTTTCGCTCCATCCTTATCCGTGAACTCTAGGGGCGCGGGGCGCTTGTTGACCGGACGACTCTCCGGATCCAGACCGTCATCAATCTTATAACCCTCATCATGTGCAGCACCCCCATATTGCCTTCGATTCACGTCCAGGTTGTACTCCGCCCAAACACTCTCAAACACCGACGGCTTGGACCCTTTTTCCTACTTCTTATCCGAGCTGGACGAGCTGGAGGCAGAAGGCTCGTAAGACGACGACTGGGGACAGCTCTTGGAGCCGCAGTCCTTTTTGACCTTGGTGATCCTGGTGCATGTGTTGCAGTTTTCCTTGCCGGAGGTGGAAACGATTTCGCGGACTTCTTCTTCGTGGCACCTGTTGGGTTGGGAGGCAGAGTGTTAGTGTCTGTTCTGGAGAGTTGGGGGATGGGGGCTGAGGAGAGGGGAGGGGGTGGTAGAGATGAGGGTGCTGGACTGACATTTTGGCGGTTGGGTTTGAGGTTAATGGTATTCTTGATGATGATGCGTTTAGCGAATGTTGTTGTTTTGGCTGTGGTAGCGTGGAAGTGATGTTGTTAGTTGTGAATGATGCTGAGATGAAATTGTTCATTTCTCGAGGAGAGGTAGGTGTCTTTATACGCGAGTTGTAACTTCCACTCCTGCCTTCTTCACTTTTCAGTTGTTGATTCCTTCCAGGTTTGCACTTGCCATTGACAAAACTTGATGCATCGCCTCTTCCGAGTCTGAACATGAGAACAAGATGGTAACGACGATGGTTTGGCTTCACGTCGTACATGACACTTCTCTCAGCTCATCGGAACTCGACCAAGAAAGGTTTGCCAAAGCTGAAGCAGGTCCAAATCCAACATGATGCATCGGTTGGAAAGAACGGCCGGTGTTGGGCGAGTGGTCAAGTCAAGAACCATTTGCTTCCAGTCCCGTCTCTATAAAGGCTATGTCGAAGACAAACGCATTCGACATTTCAAGCTTACACACTGAAAGAGATTCTAGACACATAACCTGACGTATTCGAGGTCCCCTTGAGCGGAGTCAGGGCAAACATTGCTGTTCGGATGATGCTGCTGCATTTGCTCAACTTCGTGTTCTTTACTGACAGCTCCATGTCTCCAGTTTGCCCTAGCCAAGGTCTTGTTTCGAGTTACGAGGCCGGATAGTGAGGGGGACGATCATGAAACTACCATCTGCCTGAGTCCAACGGATCGTCAACACACGCATTCCCCTTAAACATCACCCAGTCATGAGCACGCATGACGCCTGGCATTAAGGGGGCTCGAATAGGCAGGGAGTGTGTGTGGGAGAAGCAGCGGAGAATGATGGACATATCATGGTATAAATCCCCTGCCATGACTTGACCTCGAAGGTAATACTAGGTAGTCATTCCCAATCCCACCATCCACATCGTCAAGCCTTTCGACAAGGTAACAGTAAAGGAACCACTCGTCAATTTAGCAAGTCATAACACGCAGATTACAATGTGAGTCTCGGAAGCCGGCCGGTGCGGTGCGGTGAAACTGACAACAACCAAGGTGCACCACCCGAGAAGTCCGCATTCTCATTGCCAGCAACGGCAGGAGCGGCTCCAGCTACATGGTCGAGAAGATCAAGACGGATTGCGGTTCTTCAACCTGCCCCCAGTCATCTGCGTACAATCCGCCTTCCAAGCTCTAACTCTGGAGGTGGACCTGATACACGAGGGAGGGAAGTCCAGAAGAGGGATTTGGAGTCGAATAGATGCGCTGAGTTCCAGAATTAGTCTTCCATTTTCCCGTCCGTAGAAAGATACGGTAAATTGCAGTTCCCGCTATGCTATGCCTTTGCGAGATGTGCCTCCTCTCACCCGCCAAATGATATCCCCAATACATGAACTCCAGTTGTGGACGGCAGCGACTTGGCCCCATCTCCGTTTCCTTTCCTACCCCCATCAACTCACCTCAGCACACAACTACCAGCTACCCAAACCGAATCCCCTGAGAAGGATCCCAAGTAGCGTTTACCGGTCCTGGTTGCCCCTGCTCTTGTTGTTGCTGCTGCCCCTGACCCCCAGGGGAACCGAATTTTATGCCCATGTTGGGTGCCCATGCCCCAGGAGCTACTGGTTTCGGCTGTTGTTGTGGTACGTTGTCTGCCCAGCTTTGGATGTGGGCTTGTTCGACTATTGGCTGATGAGGCTGGATGGGTTCGGGGAAAGGAATCTGCGGTGGTGGTGGGGGTTGTTGGTGTTGGTGTTGTTGATACGAAAAAGATGGTTGGTGCATGTTGAGGGAGGAGAGAGGCGGCATGTTGATTTCCCTGTTGAGAATCGGTTAGCTTCCGGAAAGCAAGACGGGTAGGATGAAAAACAAAGAAGGGTGGAGCGAAACAAAAGACGACATACTCTTCAAGACTCCTCGCATCCCTCCTCCGCTCATTCACCCACCCCCTCACCAACCCCCTCCATTGCTCCACAATCTGGGTCAAATCATTATAAAACTTCCTCCCAACCTCCACGTTGCTCACAATCTCCTTGTACTTGTAATACGCCGCATCCAGCTTCTGGAGCGCCTTTTCTCTTTCTCCATTGCCCCCTCCCGCCCTATCCACCTGCCTCTTCTGCGCCTCAAACTCCTTATTCGCCCTCCTGACCTCCTGTACAATCTTCTCCTGCTCTTGCTTATCCCTTTCCACTGCCTCCAGCTCCGATTCGTATAGCCGGTCGAGGCGTTTCTCGAAGAAGTCTTCAAAGTGCGCTGTTGCGATGGCGGTGGTTGGGAACGCGCGTTCTAAGCGGGCGGCTTCGACGAGGATGTCAGGCTTGATGTCGTCCGCGCGAGACCGGGCGCGCAAAGATTCGACGCGCTTGCGCCGGCGGGACTCGAGACGCTGCACATCGTTGTAGGCGCTTCGCAGCCTTCCGAGGGCCGGCTTCAAGCTCTCGGGGATGTCCGTCCGTCGCGAGTTGGGGATGAAGTCCATTATTGATCGGTCCGACCCAGCAAGAATGGCCAGTGTGTCCTTCACGGCGTTAAACTTGTCGCGGACTACCTGGTCCGAGGCTGTCGAAGAGCCAAAGTAACCCTCAATATCTTGCGCCTGTCGCCAGAGCTTTGCCCCGCCATTGGGGGACGGGTCCTGACGGGATTGCGGGCGGTTCCACCGTTCGGTACCGTACTTGAGACGCAGTCGGTTGTCTTCCTCCTCTTCGGCGAGAAGGAGGGACCGGCCTTCTTCGAAGATGGCCAGGTCCGAAGAGCAGAGCTTGTCAATGTCGGCGAAGCCCTGCTGCAATCGGTAGAGGGAGTCGGCTTGGCGTATCTCGTCGGCGTGTTGGACCAAGGTGCCGGGAAGGCCGAGGGGCTTTTCGAGGGCTTGCAAGGAACCGGGGAGGTTGAGAGAGGAAAGAATCTCGTGAAGTTGGGATGTCATAGACTCGAGCTCGGAGATGATGGAGTTGTTGACAAGCCTGTCGCGACGCTCTTCGTATATGGAAAGGGCCACGTGTACGGCGAAGGGGACGAGCTTGGTGAACAAAGCCGGCCCAAATTCGGCGTTGTGGTCGCCCAGAAACTCGTACGGCTTGGCCACCTGGGGAGGCACGCGGGCGACGGCCATGTTGGCGCGGTCAAGACGCTTGAGCTCGGTCTTGGGCGGCACGATGTGCAGGTAGACCCGGTCGTTGTCGATCTCGGCGCGCTTGAGGTCCTCTTCCAGGCGACGCTTAAGGCCTTGCAGGTCTTCGACGACGGCTTTGCTGAGGTAGCCACCTCGGGTCTCTTTAAGCCCTTCGTTAACGCAGGCGAGGGCGTCCCGTAACCGGGCAATCTCTTCGCCGTATTGTTTCCGTTCGAGACAATCGTTGGCGGCGCGGAACTGGGCGGCGGCGGCGAAGTGGTGGTGTTTGGCGCTCATGTGGTGGATCCAGGCCGAGCTGATGGCCTCGCTGCGCATGGCAGCCTCGCCGGCTTCGTTGTAGAGGTCGGATACACGGGCGGCTAGCTTGGCGATGGAGGCGTCTTTATACCCATCCATGACGGCTTTTTGCCAGTAGCACTCTTGCGCTTCGGCGAGGAAGAGCTGTGTGAGGGACTCGAGGGTGGCTTCGTCCATGTCGTCGGGCGGGTTGGGCATGCGCAGCTCGGGCAGGACTTGGGTCTTGATGTGGGTGAGCACGCCGGCGGCGTGGGAGAACCAGCTGGCAGCGGTCTTGAGGCCTTCGGTGCTGTTGCGGTTGGAAGCCATGGCCAGCTGGGAGTAGAGGGCGGCGAGGTTGTAGAGGACGTTCATCAGCTCGTACTTGAGGTTGTTCTGGACGAGAGGGTGTTCGGTGTGGTAGCCCAGGGCCGGGTACCAGGTGAAGTCGGCGCCGACATCGATGGGGAACTTGCCGCCAATCCACACTATCTGGGCGGCGTAGGTCTGGAGCTTCTTGATGCCACTCGGGTGGGCTTCCCGGACGTTGATGGCGTCGCGGCGCAAAGTATCGATGGTGTCGAGGTCATGGCGGAACATGTCCGGGTGTTGGTCATATTTCTTGGAGATGTACTGCTGGATGGCGCGCGATAGTGACAGTTGGGTCGACTTCCGGAAGGGAAGCGACAGCACGTGGGTGGTTGTCATCCTGGCCGGGCGTGTATGCTGCCAGCGATGGCAGATGTTGTTGTTGACTTTGTTGACTTATTGTTTTGGCGATCGTGTTCGAGGATATCACGAAATGACATAACCCAACCAGCCCGCGCTTGGGAGCTTGTCTTTAGTGGCACCGTCAGCTGCCCCGCCCAAGTCTTAAACGCATATGCCAGAGCTTCACTGTGTACGAACAGGTTCGCTGCAAGGCACATCCAACACAGAGCTACAGCCATCGCTTGAGAATGAGAATCTATTTAATGACTTGTATGAGCTTAAGAAGGAATCAACTGATATTTCTCAAGCTATCGAAACCGGTTACTCTGGATGATAAGTTCCCCTTACATGGCTCAGGCACTCGACTCTGCTGGCTGGAACATCGAGGCCCTGGCATATGCGTTTAAGAAGCACCTTGGTGAAGTGGCCTGTGCACTTCTTCTTCCATCCCACTAACAATTCCCGCCCAGAACATTCAGTTTGTCGTCCCTTTCTCATCTCTCACCATCCCATCCATTGTCGGGTTCACCAAACTCCAATCCCACGTCAACCAACAGATTGGAACTCCATCTGGATGTCTCAACCTCGAACAAAGCCATGACATGACTTTCATCCCTGGAGCACAGCAGGGTCCCTCGTGCCACTGTATCCTTTCCCTCTGTTTATTTTCTTTTCTCAATTGCTTCCCTTGACCTTCCAAACAACCCCATGGTCCATTGCACTGGGACGTGGTCAGCGTCAGACAAGCAGCGTGCACGACAAGCGTGAGACGGATGATGACAGAGACTGGAAGGATCCTGTCAGACAAGGGCGTCCACCAATTACACCAAATGCTTGTATGCCCCAATCTAGGGAAGCGCCTACTCCTAATCCATGGGTAACGCTACAACGGTTCCCGTGCTGACCGGCGCCTTGGATAAAGGAAAATGTGGAGGTTGCGTTGCTGATTGCGGCTCTTTCTGTGTGTTGTTTTCTGTCTCAACGTCAGTCTTCAACTTGGATTTCGGATATCGACAAACATCACGGGTGGAGGGAGACAACGACAACGAACTCTCAGGGAAATCAGGGGCATGCTCCTTAAATGGATCTCGAGTTACATCCACCCTCAGCTTCTTCACATGTCCCGTCATGTTCTTCATATCGACGCATCAACCTGGTCAGCACTAAACTCCCAAGAGGTATACATACTCAGCTCCTACGTACCACCTGGCACCCTTCTACAACTCACCGCATGAGTGGCCATTTGCGTCATGAGGCTGCTCTAGCTGCTCTGCCTTTTCTCGCTAGAGGTACTCTGGCTACTCTCTCACAGTTTCTGGCTGAGCCCTTGCTAACGTTACCTCTCCCAGTGCTCACTCCCTCACCCTATGATCCATCCCTGCGCGGCCCGCCCCGTTTCCCTGGTCCCTGGGTGTCTAGTCCATGGTCCATGGATGGCTGAGATCATGGGGCCCAGAAAGACAATACACCTCCCCGATGTCCGAGTCAAGGAGGAAAAGTACTCCCCCCTCAACAGTAACCATCTCCGCAGCCAATCGCGCCCACATCACCACTGAGAAGCTGAAGAGTTGTACCGCGACCAGAATCCTCCAATCACAACCCCAAGTCGCCCTCCAAAGGGAAAAGCCATCGTCACGACGACAACAATAGAGGCTTGAACCCAAGAAAAGCAGATTCCGACTTCATTCCCCACCAGCCGTCTTGGGTATCAACACCTCCACTGGCCTTCATATCGCTAGCTACTTCGGCCTTGATGCATCTCTCGGTCCCGATGGAAGACGCAGGCGGGGCGCCACCGCAAAGCCTCTTCGCTGCATGTGTGTGATACGGATACCAGCCCGAGAAGGCCTGTCGACGGTTTTCACGTCGGCCTCTTTGATAGGTGGAGGACCTCCACCCATACAGGGTCGCTGCTTAAGCCATTGTGTAACGGAAGATGCCAAAGGCCAGTATCCCCTTCCCACTGCTGACTGCACCCATCCGCGCTCTTAACGCCATTGACGACGGTGCCTACTGTGGAAAGTCACATTGTCCCTTAGACGACAGTCTGCTGTGCTCGAGACTGTCTCGCTGTCAAAGTATGCCAGGGACCACCCATGCCACATCTTCAACCCCAATAGAACAGCCCAAGTGCAATGATTCGGAGCTGAACTCACAGGAGCAGGTCAATTACCAGGCATTTTCATTGATTCAACTGCACCAAGGAAACATACTACGCCAGTGGCTTTTTGGCGAACAAGCTGGCGTTGAGATTATGCCGACTTTCGGGACAATCCCCATGTCGTGCAACACAGTCACCCTTTTTTACTCCCGGCACAGCACACCAAGTGGTCAAGATGCCATAGAGATCCCGGCGACGTCAATGCAGCACTCCAAGCAGGAAATCTTTGGGACTGTAATGGGTGATTGCCGGTCTGCTCACCCAAACTGCTTCCACATCAACACAAGGCACGTGTCGTTCGCCGCTTATGGCCGCACTACGCTTCACCGACCCATATCAGGGTACTTGTTCCTGGACACGGCAGTTACCTCGATCACGAAACGCCTCAGTTGAGCTGAAACCTTTTAAAGATAAAAAGAAAACAAGCGGAGAAAACGGAGAAGCAAGGGGAAGTGCCAAGCTCACATCCGCCATGTCATGGTCACACCGCGTTGCTATCTCGGGTGCAGAAGTTTCTACCTCTGACCATCAAGCGATCATCACCATGATTTGTTGGCCCTATGTTGGTCTCCCCATCGCTTGTCAGCTTCGTTGTGGTCCACGTTGAAACCGGTCCGATCAAGAAGACTCCTACCTACTCTCTTGGGGCGGCGCCCGAGCCAACCATTACTGCCAGCGCAGCCTCACTCATAATGGCCATTGTCGTATCTTTGGACCTGCTGCTCCCCATCTCAGCCGCCGATTGTGCCCTGCACTCATATCCCCCCGTCCTCCTCCCTCCGGGAACGGCCCATTCGGCTCCTCGGGCCCGGGTCTCCCTTGCCTCACCCGAATGAAGTCAGGGATATCGATTCCGCTCGCTGTTTGAAGCCTGAGTAGGCACGCTAACCGAGCATGCAAGTAATCGCAAGGTTCTTGAGAGGTGTACTAGTATGTAAACACCGACCGGAAGGCGTTGTCCCCGTTGCTGGGATCGATATGACGTCCGGGGGGCCTCTGTATAGCAGTGTATCATGAGGTTGTTTCCGCCTTCCGGGTCGTTTATTTATGTCGCATTGGGATCGTGCGGGTTGCTCTCCCGTGTGTGCGCGAATCATAGCCGCGCCTAAAAAGGGTGCATGGTGTGCAAGTTAATTCGCTTCGGTCCTTTGGCACCAATGCCATCCAACAACACAGCTCGCACAGCCCAGGCTACGGACATTCCCCAAAACGTGGTCCTGCCGTCCAGTTCCCGAAAGACGAAAGACGGCATTTGGACCAGGCTACAATTACATCTTTCTTTGGAATTCTTTGCGTCGGGAATACACATAATCCTCTTGTTCACTTTTCAGTGACTACATAGCTCCAACCCCATACCCAGGGAATGCCCCTGTCATATTCCTGCCGCATGCTCCCTGCTATTTTTGACCTAGACATACACTCTCCCTAGACAGCAGCCTCGTCCAATGTTGAAGCTGTCAGAGCGGCTGTGGCGTCCATAAACTGGGAACAGGGAGCAGCAAATGCTCAGAGCGGATTGGACTGCTTGATCCCGAACAGGCAACTCCTCGACTATCAACTGTCTTGACTTCATGTCGTTCAGCAATGGAAGTCTTGAGCCATCCTCGCTTGGCTTTGTGTACCTTGCTGTTTGTACTCCCATCCTCATGCAGTCCATGTAGTGCAAGGAATGCACGACAACAGTTGGGGTGGATGGATGCAAGCGGCAATACCTACACCTACCCTGGAATGCCCAACTCTGCTTCGTGCTGTGCCCGGCCATTGTGCTCGTTACTGCTGTTCCTGCACTGCAAGCTCCTAGCGTTGTGCCCTGTCCGTGATGAGGAGATATACTTGGGCTGAATAAGCATTCTCTCGGGCAGTTACCGTTTGCGGTTTCGCTCTGGTGGCCAAGCAATTTGGAACATTACCTCTAGCCCCTTGTTGGTCGTTTAGATGCCCATATACCTGGTACGGTACTCACGCAGCCATCGCCAAGCTACCTAGCTACCTCTACTCGCTTCCCACGAACCAGGAACTCTTGATACTTCCTGTGCTATGCTGCCATCGTATCAGATCAGCCTGATGAGAACCACTGCGGACTGGCGGACTCTCTCCAAGTCTGACTCCAAGCGAACGACTGTCGACTGGACGACAGACAACCAATCTCTTCTAAAATGGTGCGAACGCCGAAGGAGGGTCTCAATCATGGTCAATGGAAGGAAAAGGCGGGAAGGAGGAAGGGGGGCGTATCTAGTGTACGACCTTGCCCAGTCGCCGCAGTCGATTTGAACTGAAGGGGTGGACTTCTGTTGTGAGTTGTCACCGCTGGGCCCGCACCCAGTCCTCGACTTCCTCTCGTGTCCCTCCCTGCTGGAACAGAGATGTCTCGGTCTCCGTGTGTGTCTTGTGGCTGGAATGCATGGAAAAGATTTAAGCGTGCTACTCCCCGCATCCGACCCTCCCCCATTTTAGACCTAGGTTTCCCTCTTCCACTTCTTTTCTGGGTTGAGTAAAAAGGGGAACACCAAGAGTGCATCTGTCGTCGTTGACTCTTGTCTTTCATCATCTTCATCATCATCCCCACTCGACTCTTTTCCTAATTTGGCCTGACGTCCTTTTCAGCCCTCGGGGTTTTCTTTGTTTGCTACGTCGCTTATAGCCCAAGCGCGCCCCGATCCCATCGATCATATCTCACCCACAGACAACACAGTGAAAGAAAGGCACTGGACTTGGCCACCCCCCCTACTCCGACGCCTCACACTTGTGAGCTACACACAAGACCAGTCCACATAAGACAGGACGGAACGTCCACCTTACCCACATTGTTACCACCCGCCATCATCTGGTTCAGCCCATCATGGAGACATCCAACCTCACCCTCATAATTCTCTACCTCGCCATCCCGTCTCTCCTCATATCAGCCGTGCAGCAAATCCTATCATGGCGTAAGAAAGGCAGCCTGGTGGGCTCTTCGGGGAGCAAAGCCACCTCCAAGTTCCCCGGCCCGCGCCAGTTCCCCCTCGTCGGGCGCATTCACGATCTGCCACGCTTCTCACTCTGGCTCAAGTTCAAGGAGTGGGCGGACGAGTTTGGCCCCATCTACACGACTTCAGTCCCGGACGCCACCTTCGTCATTATATCAGATGAGAAGATTGCCGAGGAGCTCTTGGTGAAACGGGGACATATTTACTCGGGCCGGCCGCAGATTCGGAGCTTGATTGGCCACAAGGAGGGAGTGGTTTATAGTGCTTTGATGGATCGTCATGGTGAGTTCTTTCCCCCTTGATTGACTGAGGTAATCATTTGATGTAATAGGTGTTAATGAGAGAATAGACACCTGGAAATCTCAACGCAAATGGGCCCACGCCGCCATGGCCGCTGCCTACAAGCACCACTTCTACGGGCACGTTGAGTCGGAGATGCGCCGCTTCCTGGTCGTGCTGCTTTTCGATCCGGATCGCTTCCTTGACCACACGCGCGAGTACTGTGGCCGTGTCATGAGCCGCCTGGCCTGGGACGACGCCACGCAAGGCCGCCTGAACGGGGACAGCGCCGACAAGACGCTGCATTGCATGTCCGTTTCGGGACCCATCACCAACACCATGACGCCGTTGTGGTCCTTGCCGGCCAGCATTAACCCATGGTACAAGTACGAAGTCAAGAGAGAGGCAGAGCTGAGGCAATGGTGGTTGGGCCTGTTTAGGAAGGCTAAAGAGAGAATGAGGAAGGGTGAGCTGCCAAGCGATACGTGGGCGTATAGGTATTTTGAGCAGATGCTGCAGGATACGGCGCCATCGATGCCTGCCACCGCCAGAGCCCCAGGTCCGGATGTCAAGAACGCCGACAAGTCCCCTTCCACAGCAGCTCAGGAGGCGTATGAGAAGAAAGACCCACTGGATCAACCCGAAAAGGACGAGACCTTTGCCTCCTGCATGATCGGCTTCCTCAACCTCGTCGGCGTCGTCACCATCTCCGGCCCGCTCAAGTTCTTCCAAATGGCCATGGCTCTGCACCCCGAATGGCAGCGCAAAGCCCAGGCGGAGATCGACGAGGTCTGCGGCAACCGGATGCCGACCATGAAAGACTTTGAGAAGCTGCCCATCCTCAGGGCCTGTCTGAAGGAGACGGTCAGATGGAGGAGCGGAGTCCCGCTCGGCGTGCCACATCAGGCGGAGAGGGATGATGAGTTCAGGGGCGTGAAGATCAAGAAGGGCACGATTGTGCTAGCTTGTGAATGGTATGTTGTTTCCCTGTCCTCCTTCCACCCGTGTCCCAAGCATCATTGCACTAACACTTCCATTAGGACTATCAACCGCAATCCCCAGAAATACCCAGACCCAGAAACTTACAACCCAGCCCGCTACCTTGACCCCGCCTACCCGACCTTCCAAGCGCCCCTAACCCGCTATCCCAACTTCCGCGAAGGATCCTCCATGCACTCCTTCGGCTGGGGCCGGCGTACCTGTCTCGGGCAGAACATTGTCGACGACGAGATGTTCGTATTTGGCGCGGCGCTGCTTTGGGCATTTGATGTCACTCCCAAGACATGTCCGGTGACGGGCAAGGAGGTGCCGATCGATACGCAGAAGACGAATAGTCATGTCATCTTGGAGCCGGTCGATTTCCAGCTGGGGTACAAGGTGAGGGAGGGCAAGAGGGATTTGGTCTTGGAGGGCGGGAAAGAGTTCTTTGGTAAGGTGTAAGACTTTGAAGAAGAAGCAGGTAGAGATGTATGATGGTACCGTGAGGTTGGATGACGGAGGGTTTCTGACTTTCCCTGGATCTTTGTCAGATGGCTCACAGTTGGACATTGTGTTTTACAAGCAAGAGGAGGTCTGGTATGTTCGCAAGAAGGAGTTCTTTGGAGTCTTCGTTTGTGAGGTCAATTACTTCTTTGTCTTCATAGAAGCTGTTCCTACCTTATTACCTAGTGTTATAGTTCCAACTTCCACTTCACAACCTCACCTTTCCATTCATCATTTTGACATATTCTCTCAAACGTGTAGGCAAACAGAAACTTCAAAACATGTAGTTTCATTTGGTCTCGCTTGCTCGATCACCATTGAAACTATCTGATGCTTTGTGTTGGTTGGGCTTCTCCTTCATCCTTCACACATATTGAAGCCATCAGAGCTTGAAGTTCGCAGCACGTACCCCCCTGACAGTCATTAACCAACCAACACTATCCCCTTCCCCGATTACTGACCAAGTCAAGTTAAAGTCCGAAGGCTGACGACATGATGTTCTAAATGGCGTCTAAGCAGCCACTGACATGGCTCGCATGGAAGCAATCATCAAAACCCACCAAAGTGTAAGTAGGGGAAGCAAACAAACAAAGGAAGCAACAATGTCCGCCACACCACGTTTTCCACTGCGCCCCGGTGTTCGATGCTCGATGTTCCATGCTACCAAACATACCTCACCGATGACACAGTGAAATATCAACATCCCGAGACAGGCAGTGACAGGTGGAAATGTCCGCATCCTCGGGTTCTCACATGTTATTGGAGTACTGACTTCTCGAATCGGCACGCTCCCATACAACACACATCTCTGCCAAGACCTTGTGACAAGGCAAGAACGAAGCATACACTGTATGTTTGCTCTTCCCCAGACATTTCTCCAGGCGATGGCTTGCGTCACGGTCTCATGCTGCCTTGAGCACAGCCACCACCCACGACCGCCCACGACCGCCTGCCGCCGGAGAGTACCGCGATTACCGCACCGCTGCCACCGGGGAACTCGGAAGAGCAAATGACAGCGCAAAATACTGTGAAAAAAGCGTCATGTCCTAGAAACAGGCAGAGAAACGAGGGTGGAAAGTTCCGAGATTAAATTTGGAAGAGATCGAATGGTCGCTTGGTGGTAATGGGGTGGTTGCTTGTCTCCTAGGAAACTGGATGAAATTCAGGGGAAACCGGACGGGAATTTTTTGCGGGGAGGAACTTGGATGTTGGAAGGGGAAGGAAGTTTCGACTCAGATCGATCAGATAATCGTAGTAGATAAGGAAGTCATCCGGAATTACCTACTTTTCAAGTCATTTGCATCTGCCGCGTTAGAAGATGCTCACCTCGGACGCATGTTACCTCGTGAACGTAACGGGGAACTGCTGCTGGACTACCTACGGGATAACTCCCGGTCGAGTTGCACAACATGAGTGTCGGTACTGTATAACGAGAACGAGCAAGCATGGACATATAGGGAAGGATCAATGTCGGTACCTACTGAGAAGCAGAGGGCAAGGAATAGGCGATGGAAGATATTCCGGGGAACTAACTGTATGTGCATCCATCCACGTACAATCGTTGTCTGCACTTGAATTTCGGGATCAGGCAGTGAGAAACCCTCAAATACAGTCCAATCAATACTGGTTTGTTTGTTAGCTCGAGAGACCTTGTATCAACTTCCCTAGGCGTTTTCATGTCTAACTGATTCGTTTCGTTCTTTAACCAAAGTGTCATTTGACTTTGAATATAACTACTTTTTCCAAAATTTAATATACCCGTCTTAGAATCTTGTTAATACATGTACCTACCTTAGGTATTCGTCCGCACCTGAGACTCATCAAGGAAAGAGAATGGCGAAATCTCCGATCCCGTCTCAAACTACAACTACCTTACCAGGCAAGCACCTCGAAACGCGAGTTTTGGATCACACGCACGCCTTGATAGACATCAAACCACTTCCGAGCACAGTTAACTGCAACTTGCGATGTTCGTTACCAGTTCACGACACAACTTAACCACATCGCATTTGAAGTTCTGGAATGAAAGAATGGAACACAAAATCAGAGAAAGTTCCAAGTTGACAGATCTGGCGAACTTGATGGAAAGCAGCACCTCACATGGCATGTCATCGCGTGACTAATCGCACGACAGATGTGAATTTGGACTAGTACGAGGGTAAAGGGTATCGAAACTTTCATTAAGTGCAAAATCATCAAACTACAAGCTAAAGATAGGAATTGCTAAATGGTTTCATCCCGTAGGAACTAACTCAAGAGTGAGGATTAGCTCGTATTAAAAGCAAGAAGGAAAGAGCGTCCAAAGGCTAAAGCAACCCGAAAGAAAGAGTATCATTGTACTGCATCCATAGTCCACACTGACCAACCAGTGATTGCTCTACTGCTGACGCTTATGATCACCAACATCAGGCCTGTACACCCCATCTTCGACATACGCAGGCGGCAACTCGTCCGTCACTCCATCAGTCTGGGGAGGATGCGCCTGATGTCCAGGGTACCCAGGCACGGCCGGGCCTGTTGACGAAATCGACCCGAACTCCTGATACGAAGGCGGGGGCGGTTCGGAACCATGGGCATGGGCAGCCTCGGCAGCAGCTTCGGCGGCCTTTGCGCGTGCGGCATCCGATGCCTGTGGTCCGGGAGCGGGTGGTACCACTCCGGCAGTTCCTGTGGATGGGCCAGCCGAGTTGATGTCAAGACCGCGGACGCCGGAGGTTACGCCACTAACTTCAGCCGGGCCGCTTCCGGTGTATGTAGAGGCAGGAGGGGGAGGGGCGTGGTAGGCGTCTGTTGGGTGCTGGTTCAACGGGGAGAAGTGGCCGTGGGCGCCGCCGGGGTATCCCTGGCCCTGAGGGGACTGCTCGGAGAGAAGCTGGGGGTTGTAGAGGTAGCCTCCTGTTCCTGCGGGCGCTGGGGCGGGACCACCAGCTGGGCCGCCGGGAGGCTTGCCAGGAGCGTAATAGCCCTCGGGAGACTGCTCAGACAGAAGCTGAGGTTGGTAGGGCGGCTGTCCCTGGCCGGGGTGCGGCTGCTGCTGCTGCTGCTGCTGCTGCTGAGCAGGGACAGGCTGGACATGATGCTGCGGGATATGTCCCTGAGGCATGTGTACCGTCTGCTGCTGCTGTCCCTGACCCTGCTGACCCCTCCATCCCTCAGCACCCTTCAGAACCTCAAGTAGACCATTGACCACGGGAGGAGCGGGCACCTCGCCCTTGAGGATCTGCTGAACGGTGACTTGTCTACCGTAGAACACGGCGTTGGCATCCTTGCGCTCGGTGATGACGGTACCGTCGACTTGCACGCCGGCGTAAAAGCCGCGCGACTTGACGTAGCTGTAGACGGGCTTTTTGACGGCCTCGACGAATGGGCTGGGCTTGCGGTTCTTGTTGGCTTGCTTGCCGGCCTCCTCTGGGTGGTCCGGGTCGAAATCGGGATTAACAGGCGGGTTGGTGAACTGGGTGTTATCCTGGGAAAGGATGGGCTTGCCATCGGCCGTTGTTGGCCTCGACGAAGGCTTACCATCCTTGCCCTTGCCCTTATCCGTTTTCTGTCCCTGTGGCACGCCCCAGTCCAAAGCACCACCGGCGCCCCATGGCCCTGCGGTAACAGCCAGGTCGCTACCCAGACTGAGACGGGTGCGGGTGAAGGCCTCGAGGGCCTCCTTGGAGTTGATGACAACCACGCAGTCGTAGATGTCCAGACCGACGACAAAACCGGCGCCGATGCTGTGGACGTGGATGCCGGACGGAGGGGACCAGCTGCCGTTGGGGAGACGGGCGATCAGGACACCGGAGCCGCTCGCGCCCGTAACTTGGAAGCCGGCGCGGACGGTGGTAAAGATAGCCAAGCCTTGGGCCTTGGCGATGACCTTGGAAGGAATGGTGAGGAGAACACGCGACTTTTTCTTGGCGGTGGCAGCGTCAACGGGCTTTGTCTCGACGGGGGGCTTGGAGGCGGTTTCGGCGGCTGTAGGCTCGACCTTGTTGGCGACGGGGAAGGTGGTTTGAGGAGGGGCGGTGGTGGGAGCCGCATCGCTGTAGATTCCGTCCTCTGCAAGTGATACGGTTAGCTGTGTGACTGGGGAAAGAGACGGGTGGAAGGGGCACATACTGCAGAAGCTCCTCAAGATACGGGCGGCCTTCTCGACCTCCTTATCCATTGGACCAGGCAAGAAAGCCTCGGAGCCCATCTTGTTGGCTAGGGCGTTGATGGGAGCGGCGGCCTTGGTTCCCCATCCTGCTAGCTTCTGACCCCATGAGAGCTTAACCTTTTCGTCTCCAGCCTTGCCAGAGGAGGTAGGTCTAGGAGGGAACGGGGGCGGGTGTTCGTCGGTCGGGGTAGCGCCGTAGATGTCTTCCTTGTTGGCATTCGGGGGAGGCGCATATTGGGGATGCGATGGGTTGTAGTCGGGAATGGGAACCTCGTCGGGATGGCGAGGTTGTTGGCTCTGAGGAGGGGCTTGTTGAGTTGCGGTAGAGGAAGAGGGAGCTTGGCCGGGAGGAGGGCCAGGAGGAGGAGGGGGGAAGTACTGCGCTTCCAGCTTTCGTTTCTCGTCGTTGCCGCTCATCGTTGTGTCTGTTGCTGTAGGTTCGAGTGTAGATCTAGGGAAACGTGAATATGGTCGAGGTCAAAGGGAAAGAGATGGTGTTGTTGTTATAAGGTATCGTCGGTCGAGGATCAGTCGATGTTGTAGACAGAGCAGCTGTTGCGGGGTGTGTGACTGCGATAAGCAATACAGAAGGGGGCTTAGACACTGTTGTCCACTGGAATTGTGGAATGGTTCAACACGGCAGACAAACAACACTTGAAAGAGGGAAAGGATGACGGGAAAGGCAAGTTGGTTTTCCTGTTTGTTTTTATCTGAAACTGGATTCCTCGAATTCGTAAGCTGTTGTGGCTTTGTCCTCCTCTTGGCTATGGTCTGTTGTTCTCGTGATGGATGGATTCCGTTGCTGTCCATGAGGGTATGGTGATGATGCTGCCCGGCTTGTTGGTGATAATTGTTAGTGCACAGCTCCACGGTCTTATCAGACGAGGTATCGAATATCCGGAAGATAAAACGACATGTACCTTTCTCAAATTCGTTTGCCAAGCCCTATCTCTTGGCGCCAAGTTATGCGTCTCTCAAAAGTCACTCTTATTCAATGCTTTCGTCTCAACTTTACGAAAAGTTACTGCATCGAAGAATTGATATCACCAATAAATTCAGCGCGCCCAAAAGGGGGCTTTTTGCGCGGGTTAGTCTTATATTGGGTTGTGATGAGGTTGATGCAGTGGTTAGAAGAAAGGTTGGCAAAAGTATTGGGACTTGGGGTTTGCCCGCTGGGCGTGGAAAAGGTACATGTCGTTTTATCTTCCGGATGTATGCGTTCCCCAGACGATGGGAGAACTGGTGGGGTCGGGTTACGTAGAGGCTGATGTCATTTCTGTGGCTGAGCAGTGGCTGCCTCCCTTGGTCATCCACAAACGGGGCTTGGCGCAACGGTCTTGGCCCGACAATTGCCTGCCGGCACCTTCTGTCACAAGTGTGACCCTCAATCCTCTCTTCATCGCGTTCAACATGACATCTTCAACTCGACAAGTCAACGGCCGCAGCTGTATGATATGCCCTATCCATTTGCCGCCGAGAGTCTTCATCCACATTCAACACGAATCATTGGAAATGACGACTATCGAGCAAAGCATTGACTCCCTACACGAAGTGGCCACTGGATGTGAAGAGACAAAGACAGTCTCATAGCGGGACATTTACCTGGTCGAATGGTCGTAAGAATAAACCGAACACGTCACGGTTAGTACATCACACCTTGGATATACTCTTTCACGCATCCGCGTCTTTATTATACCTCTGAACTAAAACTCAAGGCAGTTCCTGGGTGGAAGAATCCCTAATAGACTCTGGTCGATATGTTTTTAAATTATTGTAATCCCTATCACAGTTTTGTAACGGCCTTTCCTAACCACAACGAGCGGTATTGGACTATCCGTATTCGGTTTATTCTTACGACCGCTCGCTGGTGTTGACCGCAGTCTTCGCGACGTGCTAGCCTCACGGTGGAAGTCGAGTATTCTCCACATCCGATGGCAGCAACAGACCAAGCGAAAGCATTCGTGAACGCCGTCGCCAAAGCTGGACACGGGGATCGCGGAGCCGAGTCTTCCTCACAGTCTTCTCATCCATGGACTTCAACCTTGAACTGGACACTCGACCATAATTTCATCCCAGACACACAGACCAAGTCAACATGTGATGGGTGTTTCAATCTAGATGTGACCTCAATGGACGATGTCTCGGCCTCATAGGTGGAATATTGACCCTCTCCGCCTGCTTTCCCCGCAGATCTCCAGAGTATCATCCCGGCCAAATCGTAACTGGCAAAATGCGGCATCGTATATCACGGTATAGCTCCTGAGATATAGGGACGGGTTCCAAGCTTGCAACACGAACTTATAAACAGCCAGAATACCCGAACATGTTGACGACTGTTCAGTTGACATGGACCGCCACCACTACTACTCAATATGAGGCTTATAACCATCCTCGCTGGCCTCATCGGCTTCTCTCTCGCCGCTCCAACCAACCAACCCTACGGCGATGCCCTCGACACTCGCGCCCCATGGCCCAACGGCCCCCTCGTAACCTCCGGCCGCTGGATCCGCGATGCCTCCGGCACCAACCTGACCTACGCCGGCGTCAACTGGCCTGGAGCAGCCGACGTCATGATCCCCGAGGGTCTGCAGTACCAATCCATCGCGACCATCGTGTCCAAGATCAAGAGTCTCGGCATGAACGCCATCCGTCTGACCTTCGCCATCCAAATGGTCGACGAGATCTACTCTAACGGAGGGAAGGATATTACCCTGCAAAAGGCCTTCACCCAGGCCCTCGGGTCGACAAACGGCCCCAAGGTGCTCAACCAGGTCTTGGCCAAGAACCCCCAGTTCACGGCGAGTACTACCAGGCTGCAGGTCTTCGACGCGGTGGCGGCCGAGTGTGCGAAGCAGCAGATCTTTGTCCATTTGGATAATCATATCTCCAAGGGCACGTGGTGCTGCTCGACTGGCGATGGAAACAGTTGGTGGGGAGACACATACTTCTCAGCGGCCAACTGGACGAGAGGTCTCGCTTATATGGCTAACCATGTCTGTCTGCCATGACCCCCTTTCCCTTCAATCTTGACCCCCATTGACACCATTGTGACTTGCAGGGCAAACAATGGACATCCCTCATGTCCATCGGCCTCCGCAACGAACCGCGCGAGCCCACCTCCGGCGCAGCCAAATCCACATACAACTGGCAAACCTGGTACACGTACATGAAACAAGGCGCCGAAGCCGTGCACTCCTCGAACCCGGACCTTCTCATCTTTTTGTCTGGCCTATCCTTCGACACCTTCTTGACGCCCGTCGTCCGGGGCACCGCCTTGACTCCGGGGACCGGCAAGTTCAGCTTCAACGACTTCCCCGGGTACGCCAACAAACTCGTCCTCGAACTGCACAACTACGAGAACAGCGCCAACAACTGCAACAACCTGCAGAACAACTTGTACAACAATGGCTTCCAGGCGTTGACGAGTTCTGCGGTAAACCAGTTCCCGGTGATGTTGACCGAGTTTGGGTTCCAGATGGATGCGAGCACGTGGAAGGGCACGTATGCTAGCTGTTTGGCAAGCTATTTGCCCGCGCAGAAGGCTGGCTGGTTTCTCTGGGTTCTGGCGGTAAGCTATTATATCAGGTCAGGCACGCAGGACTTTGATGAAGGTTGGGGGCTGTTGACCCGCGATTGGAGTACGTGGAGGAGTCCGAGTTATGTCAACGGGGCTTTAATTCCCATGGTCAAGAACACCCTCAGCTAGAGGCTCAGCTAAGCAGCAAATACACACACTGTCCCGCCCATCTCCTCAAGTTCACGCCTCCACCTTTTCCTCCTTGCCCTCCTCCTCAGCTTTATAAGGCTCCTCCTCCGCATACACATCCCAATCATACTTCCTCCCCACATGATCTCCCCTCAACTCCCTCTGCCCTCTTCCATACACCTTCTCTCTCGCCGTCCATGCCTCCGCTCCCTCAGGTTCCTGCTCCGGATAAAGGCCCCGTCTCCTCAACTCCGGCACCAACAGCTCCACCACCTCTTCAAACGTTCCCGGAGTCGTCACATACGCGACATTAAACCCATCTATATCCGCCTCGCGAATCCACCTTTCCATCTCATCCGCCACCTGTGCCGCAGTCCCCACTGCCACCGGCCCCAGACCACCAATCGCCGCTCGCTCAGCTACCACGCGAGGCGTCCACTTGGGCACCTCTTCCGAGGGCGTAGTAAAATTATCCAAAATCGACAAAATCTTGTTCTTCTCTTTCGAATCCGACGCCGAAATCTCCTGATCCAGATCCTTAAACTGGCTGATATCGATCCCCGTCCATCCAGCAAAGAGGACCAATCCGCCGATGACGCTCGCATTCTTCCTGGCTTCCTCATATTTCTCCTTTGCCTCCTCCTCCGTGCGTCCAACAATGGGAGTAAACGTCGCAAAGACCTTCAGACTAGCTGGATCGCGACCTTTTTGTCGCGCCAACTCCCTCAGTTTTTTTACTTTTGGGGCCAAGACCGAGGGCGAATGGGAAGATACGAAGACTGCCTCTGCGTGGGTCGTGGCGAACTCGGAGCCTGCTGAGGAGGTGCCGGCTTGGAAGAGGAAGGGGGTGCGTTGTGGAGAGGGCGGGACGATGTGCGGGGTGGAGAGGTGGAAGTATTTCCCGGTGTGGTTGATTTGGCGGACTTGGGAGGGGTCGGTGTAGGTGTCGGAGGAGGGGTTGAGTTGGATGGCGGAGGGGGTCCAGGAGGCGTTCCAGAGTCTGCGTTTGGAGACATGCGTTTAGTCAGAGCCTCTGTGGAAGAAAGGGAGGCAGAGGAAGGGGGCAACGTACTTGTACAACACCCGCAAGTACTCGTCAGCCTGTTCGTATCTCTGGTCATGTTCGATAGGATTGTCAAGGCCAATGGCCTTGAACGCGCTCTTCTTCCAACTCGTCACGATGTTCCACCCAATCCTTCCCTTGGTCAAATGATCAAGCGTCGAAAACCGCTTCGCCAGCAAGAAGGGAGGCTCGAAGGAGGTGGAAGCCGTGATACCAAAAGCGAGGTTCTTCGTGACGGCGGCCATTGCTGAGATGGGCTGTTCAGGACTGCTGTTAGCGGTGTCTCCTTCTCAGGGTAGTCCCATGCTGCAATATCAGCGTCCCTCATCATGGCCACCATGAAATGAAAAAAAAGAACAGAAAAAAAAAAGAAATTTGGTAGTTGGTCAATGATACCCGAAAGGTATCCCCTCGTCGGTTACAGCTCGACCTCGTTAGCCCAGGTAGACTAATGTTGCAGCCATATAGACTACAGGCGTGCCTGAGCGCGGTAGTTGTGTCGAAAGCTGCCACCACGAGGATTCGAACCCGTGGCGTTTTGAGCGGGTATAAGTATGGGTGTACTGTGCGTAGCACCAACTGCCGCTCGACCAACTACCCGCGTTGTTGTTGGGGAACCTTCTTGGGAGCCTATAAGGGGCGGAGGGTGCTGGTGCCTTTGGTTGGGGCTCGATTGGGTGCGTGCCTTTGACCAGACGGCTGTCATCCGATGTTGGCGGATCTTTTACCATCCTTCCCGTTTTTTCATCACGTCTATCCTTCACCCATTCCCTCTCCCAGTCCCCCAGCTCCTTCTTTTCCAGCTGTCTTCCGCTTCACACCAAAGAGCTCGACTTCGACGCACGACTTACAATAACAGGATCCCCCACCGGCCACTGCGCCCCCCTTCTCACACACTCATCCAAGCTGCCCTGATACGTATCATACCCGCCATACGTATCCGCCAGGAACAGCGCGTTGATGCCTCCCTTCTCCAAGAGTTTGGCCAGGTTGATCCAGTAGTCAAGCGACTCGAACTTGGTGGTGGAGCGGTCGGAGGGATTCTTCCATTGTCCTGGGGAAAGATGGCCGGGGGTAAACATGTCGAAGGCATTGAGGAGGATTTGTTTCTTTGGGGTCTGGGTGGCGCCATTGGCCGTGGGGGGCTCATGGGTGTCTGCCATGTTGGGTGGTTGTGAGGCGGCTGTGAGTGGTTCGCGGTGGTGACAAAACGTGGAAGTTCGCGGTTCGGGACGACTTCGACCGTGTCGAGGGATGATATTGACACTCGATGTCAATGGCAGCTGTCGTATCGTTGATGGCTCAGCTCTCTGGAGGGTTCAGACCCCTCATATACCACACAAACCCCTTGCTCAAGCTCTTATCACCGCGATGTCACAACGGGATGTCGACATCGCGGCACCAATCCCTCGGATCACAGTCCCGTGCGGGGGTGCATGTTGTCATCAAGGGGTGGATGGTGCCATGCAGATGGTACCATTGCATCAGAACACCACTCCCGGACGCGAAGCTCGTCATAACACCGGACTTGGCCAAGACCGCTCACCTACGGATTTGGTGCTTTCTGTAATGGGCAGTGACCGATGTCCCTGGTGAAAATTGGTCGAGGCAGCACTCATCACAAAAACATGAACGAGTGACGAGTACAGATTGGAGGGTGCTTTCACTCTCTCGTATCACGGTCTGGACGGAAAGATCCTGCTTCTCCCCGAAGTTTGTGCCGAACAGTGAATGAGAAGCCTCCCATCACCACATAAGGGCTGGGCTCAACGGCCCTCACAGGTTGTTGACCAAGTCCAAGTATCATCCGGACAGATTATGGTCTGGACAGTGAACCTTCACACAGGCGGGGGTTTTTATGCGGCTCGCGATCGTGCTTCTACTGATTCACCGATAGTCAAATCGCCAAACTCTCCGGATTATGTTCTATCTACAGTGCAGCCCACCTCTACAAGGCTGCGGCTCCTCCAGCGTGTCCTAACCACTGTTCTCCGGAGTCACATTCACCTCCTCCTGTCCCTTCTCCGAATTGGATGCCGTTGTAGATCCAGTCTCAGCGTTCTGCTCAGCATCAACCGCGGGTTTACTATCGAAACCTGTTAGCTTGGCTCCCACAACTTCCTCTGCGGACAACTTAACTTTGATCTCTTCAGAGCAACATTCAAGAATTGAGCCGTAATGATCAAGCAAATGGCATTTGCCAACACAAACGAGTACCCCTTCTTGAACTGGGGTGCCTCCTTGGTCGGGAACGTCAAAAGCTGCGTCCAAGCGGTCGTGCTCTGCGCCACCGTGTTCAGCAACACTATGGCAAACGACCTTTTCGCCGATGACTTCCCCATAACGGCATTAATCCATCCGTACAACACCGCCGACATGGCCACGGACGAGTACGTCGTCATGAACGCGAACCAGAGCGCCGACTCGGGGACGTTCCAGATGACCAGAATAACCAGACCGATGATGTTCCAGATATGAGCAATCGTAATCGCCCACGCCGGCCCCACCACCAGATCCGAGATGAAGCAGATAAACAGGACATAAAAGATGCCGATGGCCGGACTGATGGTTCCCAGCTCGTTGACCTTGGACTGGCTGTACCGTCCCAGACTCTTCAACCAAAGCAAGTACCCTCCAGCCGAGTAATTGATGCTCCCGTTCCAGAAGAAGATATCCAGCACAAGCAGCGCCCAAAACTTCCAGTTGTTTGCCAGACTCTCCAGTGTCGACAGCTTGAACTTGGGATGAATCACCGAATGTCCCACCCTCGCCAGCCTCTCCTTCGCAATCTGCACATCCTCGTCCTTCAAGAACCACTTGTTCGGATGCTCCGGCGTGCCAGGCAAGATGAAGTACCCCAAAATTCCCACGGGAATGGTGACGAGCGCGCAAATTATGTACATCCAGCGCCAACCGGCCAAGCCGTTCACCCCCTCCAACCTCGCGCTCGCCCCAGACTGAATCAATCCAGCAGTCAGCGTCCCCAGCGTCAACCCGGTATAAAACACGCCTCCCCTCCTGCTAATCTCATCACCACGATACCAGCTCCCAAAGATGTAATGCATAGCCGGGTAAAACGCGGCTTCGAACCAGCCGATCAGGAACCGGTAGGCAGCCATCTGGCCGAAGGAGTTGGCGCGGTATTGGGCCAGAGTGAAGAAACCCCAGGCGATGTCGAGGAAGGGAATCGTCCAGTGCATGGGCAGGTAGGTGAAGAGGAACATGAAGGGGATTTGGCCGACGACGGCGCCGACGGTGTAGAGCGTTTGCAGCTGGACGAGCTCGTTGCCGTGGAAACCGAGGTCTTCTTTGAGGCCGGCTACGTAGGCGTTGTCTGTGGAGTGGTTTGTTAGCTGGGAGTTGATGTGGAGGAAGTGGCTACCTCTACCAAAAAAGGAGGCTTCGGGGCAGAGCACAGAAGGGGATTGACGTACTGAGATTGGCCTGGTCAATGTACTTGATCCAGTACGCAAGGAAGGCGTAGGGCACGATGAGCAGGTCGAGCTTCATGATGAGGCGCCGCTCGCGAGGGGTGTCGCTGTCGGCGAACCATTTGATGTGGTACCATTTCCGTTTGACGGTGTCGAATTGGTGGTGGACCGCCATTGTGTTGGTCTTGGACTTCAAAGTCCGCTTCAGGCTCTTTCCGAAGTCTGGCGTTGAAGTTGAACGGACAGCACGAGCGACTTGTCACCTTCTAAACCAAAACAACAAGCCAAAAGGTGAACAAGATCTGGATATGGTTGTCTTTAAACACACAAAGGAGCGTTACAACAATACCTATCTATCTACCACCCAGGGATCTGGTCTAGACGAGACGCCAAGTGTTCCCGCCACGCAGGTTGATAACACCATAACGTTGGGTGTGTACCGACGGGACGGACGACCCTGGGAATGACTGATGGTGTGCAGCCTCGACCTGAAACTGCCGTACGCCCAGCCCGACGAACTGGATTGTGCAAAGGACCAAACAATTGCGGCATTGAAAGAGATCTTGACGAGGCAATCGTCTTTGACCCTGAGCAGAGCCAGCCACGTGGATTCCGTCCAGTTGGGACTTCGCTAGCCCTATAGAGATGAACCTCCGAACCCAACTCTCAAAACTTCCTGTCGACGATATCATCCATTTCTGGAGATCAACTACCGAGATCGCTTAAACCGCCAAAGACTCGATCTCCTTGTCACCGCTCGAGTGTCTCGCCAAAATCCAAGAGGAGAGAGAGCGAAGTACCGGATTTGCAAGTTCAGGCGTGGGATGTCGCAAGCGCTAATCACCATCACGTATGTATCTTCATCGAGGAAGGAGCGCTATCACCTACAGCGCTGGATGGGTGACAGGGCCAAGTCCCATTCGAGAGTGACTGAAGGAACAATGGTCGTCTGTTTACAGGGACGTTCCAGCCCCTGGAAGAAGAGTGGGGTGCACAATGGGGGTCCGGGTTAGGGTTGACAGAAGCTCCCCTTCCCATTTCCTGTCCCTCACACTTGCCGTGGACACTCGCCTTTGTTGTCGCCATTTCGACAGTTATCGCAATGCAACTAACTCGAAACGGAGGAAGTAGCAGCCAATAATGGTTTTGCCAATTTCTTTTTGCCTTTTACTTCTCAAACACGCAGTGAAATCCGCTAATAAATAACCCCTTATGTCACAGGGTTAGCCTACCTATGACCTGCCCAGCGCTAAGCATTACTATTACGATGTACTAGAGTGCCTCGGCATAGTTCAAAACTATACCGTCCGGTTACGTACGTAGATACGTAACCTCGGGCTAGCTCCAAAGCTCTCGCCTATATAGCTAGCCCTCTACGTACACCTCCTTTCCCCTCCTCTATATAATAATACATATTTTACCCTACCCCTAATTATACCTCTACTCCGTAATAGTTTATTATACCTCTTTAGCGCTACGCGTGTAAATAGGACTTTAAAACTCGGCCTATTATCGAAGTACAAGCGTAGGCTTTATCCTTCTTTTAATTAAATAAAAATTTATATTTTTATAAATACTATAAGGAAACTCTAATCCGTTTATTTAAAGACGGGGTCCGCTTATAATATCCGTAATTCCTATCGACTAATTCAATAGGCGATATCGAATTCTTAGAGGTATTAGTATTTAATATTACCCTTATAAATAACCTTATTGCAATTACCGCTATTAACTCCCTTCAAATTACCGACCCGTATAACGCCGATTTCTATAAAACCTTTTAAATAATTCTTATTACTTCTAATGGCCTCCCTACTTCTATAAGCGAAAAATAATACGCTACTAATCTCTCTATTAATACCGTTTTCTACAATACTTCTTTCTCTTTTAGCCGTTTATTTAATATCGATTCCGTCGTTGCCTTCGTCTAATTCTAATCTATTTAAGAAGAGTTCTAATCTTTTTACGAAGCGTATACCTAATTTAAAATTAAGAACGCTCGCCTTTTAAATAATAGCGCTCTCTTTAAAGAAAAGTATTCTATCCTTAAGAAAACCTATATTAATACTAATTAATATATTAGCGAACTCGGATTAGATAATAAAGCCCTCTAATAGGCCTTTAACTCTACTATTAAAACTATTAAATCCCTATAGAAGAAGTTTAAACGTATTAATTCTATAGCTTTTATTTTTAAAAACGTTATAATATTTATTTCTATTATCGACGGTCTTATAAACTGCTCCTCCTATATTTATATTAAACCTTTTAATAGCGAAAGTAAAAACCCTTTAAAGAAGGCTAAGAAATATTATATTTAGTATATAAGGATTACCTTTATTTAGTTAAATAACCCTTTGTTCTTTTTTAATAAGCGTAAGAAGTTTTTGTTTATTGCTAAATCCTTTGAAAACGCCCCCTTTTCCGCCTATAAAACGGTTCTATTCTATATCGTCGATTTCGATTTAGATAAAGAGAAATAGAAATAGAAGATTACTAACGCTTTTATTAAAAAAGAATTTAATATTAAATATAATAATAATAACCTAATTACCCTCGTCCGCCGTAAATTAAATAATTTTATTATAGGTAAGAATATACGCTAGTCCGACTTTAAAAATTAATAGATTTAAATTATCGACCGTTATAATTTCAACGACGTTATAAAGGTTTATTTCTTCAAAAATAAAATTAATAATAAGGTTCGTACTACTCTTACTATATAAATTCCTTAACTTTTAGGTTCGGATTACTCTAAGTAATTTACCCTAATCTATACCCTCGCTTAATAATTCGAAAATAATACCTACTATTTTAAAATTAATAATCCTTTTTATAAATTTTATAACCCTACTTCTAGCGCGGCTTCTTCTTCTACGGCTATTTATATTACGATTAATTATAGCGGCGACGCTATAGATTTCGATAAATTATCCGCTACTAATATTATAATCCGTACTATAATTCTTTAAAACGTTTTTAATTTCTATATAAAATCTAGCGCTTATACCCGTTATAAACGCTCTAATTACTATTCCTCCGCTTATTACAATAAAATAAACTTCTATAAGGAATTCCCTCCTTCTACCCGTAATAGCGGCCGTAGCCGTAGTAAAAGAGGTAGGGGCGGCTCCTATAGTAATTATAATTAGTAATCCGGCTAGTCCGAATACGGTTAATAATTTAAATATAGTTAATAATTTTACTAAGTTAACGCTATAATCCCTAACGGCACTTAATTAATTCCCTAATATTAATAAGGCTTTATTAGCCCCCTCTTAGGTAATAAATAAGGAGTTATCGATTAAGGAAATATATAACCTCCTTGCTAAATTATATTTAGAAGCCGGAACCTATAAGAAGAAAAGGAAATATCCCTATATTATTTAATATTATAAAGATAAATAAATCTTCTATAAATAGCCGTTATAAATAATTAAATACTTTGAACTTCTCTATTTACCTTTCTAATAAGCTACGTAAATTATACTATTCTATTCTTATTAATAATAATTATATTACTCTTAATTTTATTAACCGTTCCTTTATTTACCGCTACTATTTATTAATTTACTACTTTACTACCCCTAAAATCCTTTACCTCGTTAATAGAAGGGAAGTAAAAAGCGGTAATATTACTTATTTCTCCCGGCTTACTATATAAGTAGAATTATACTACAAAATTATCGATCTCTTTATTTACAACTTCGCCCCTAATAACCCGATTATCCTCGGCTACCCTTAATTTATTTATTATTCGCCAACGATTTCGTAGCCCTTTAATACCTTCTCTTTTACTTCTACTTATAAAGCCCGCGGCTATTTATTAACCGGTTTATATTAGGATTTACGCTGCGCCCTATTTTTATAAACGGCCTTCTAACCCCCTAATTTAAAAGTAATAAAAATTAGTATAATAGTATACCGTATTCTTATAGTCGAAAATACTGAAGACGAAGGCAATTCTTACTTTCCTTCGCTAATTGAAATTATTACTTAAACCCTCCTAATTGAAAAGGTTATTCGAACCCTCCTAATTATAAAGCCTACTCCTCCAACTCTAAATATAAACCCTTCCCTAGCTTTAATTATAGACCCCGACTTAACCTTAATAATATTACGCCGTACTTTTCTAACCTTTCTAATCTAATAAGCCTTTCGTTACCGTTTTAAATAAATTATTAACCGGTTTAGCCTTAAACCTATCGGTCGTACCCTTATAAACCCGGGCTAAGCGCTTATACTTTCAATAACCTCCTTCGCTCTCCCCTACCTTCCTTCCTTTCTTTATAGCCCTATTAATTCCGAAAATATTAAAGAGTTTTTAACGCCTAATTTTTTCGAATTCGCTAACTATTTTAAATTTTAAATTATTCGAATAATTTAAACCAATATAGAAGAAAATATTAAATATATATATAATAAGGAATAAGCGGAGGATAGTCTTAATAAATTAGAGCCCTCCGCTCTTAGCGACGAATTAATAATTTAAATTATCGAATAAGTCCTCTTCGGTTATAATTAATAATATAAGAAACTTTTTAATTCTAATTTCTACTTATAAATTAATACCCTCGTAGGTTAGGGTATAGAAGTAGCCCTCTATATTACTTAAATTTCAAACTCTATTCCCCTCGATAGTATAAACGGGGATTTTACTAAATATAAAGGGGTTATTAACAAATACTTTATAATTAACGGTATCGCCCTCAATAAAATTACTTCCGAAAATATTAATACTTTCTACAAAAAAATAAATAAGCCCTATAAAACCGACGACTAAATCCGGACTAAACTCCCTAATTAATACTAGTACTATATAAATACCTTCTATTAAATTATAATTAAAATATTCCCCTCTAACCGCGCTTACAATTTTAAAATCGAATTCAAACCCGGAATAGAAGCGCCCGCAATGCGCGGCCGCACTTTCAACCTAGACGAACTTAATATTATTAAATAATAAATTGACGATAACCTCTAAAAGAAGTTCATTCGGCCTTCTTAATCCTAAGCCTCCTCCTTAATTCTCTTTATTAAAAAACCGGGAGGCGGAGTCTATATTTATATTAATTACTATAATATTAATAATATTATATTTAAATCCTACTACCCCTTTCTTTTAATTAAGGAGATATTTAATATTATTTGCTACGCTAAAATTTTTACTAAATTCAATATTATCGTTACTTTTAACTATATTCGTATAAAGGAAGGCTATAAATAGTTTATTACTTTTATTACCCGCTTTAATCTCTTCGAAAGTCTCGTCGTCCCCTTCGGCCTTTAGGGCGCCCCCGGCGCCTTCTAGAACTATATTAATAATATTTTTTATAATATATTTAATATTTATATTACTACTTACTTCGACGACGTTTTTATTTATTCGGATAATAAATAGGACTATAAATACTATATCAACGACGTTTTTAAACGGTTAATAAAAGTAGGCTTTAGTATAAATATTAATAAATACGAATTCTATATTAAACGTATTAAGTATTTAGAATTTATTATTATACCGGACGGTATCGAAATAGACTTAGAGAAGGTTAAGGCCGTTATTAAATAGTAAGCTCTAGAATTTAAGAAGTCCTTCTAATCTTTCCTCGGCTTTATAAACTTTTACCGACGGTTTATATATTCCTTCTCTTTAATTGCGGCCCCCCTCTATAAATTAACTACGAAAGACGCCCTATAAATTTAGACCGACCGTTACTAAGCCGTATTCAACTCCCTTAAATAAATTTTTACTAGCGGCCCTATTTTTAAAATCTATAACTAAATTAAGAAGATTATAGTAGAAATAAATACTTTAAATTAGGTTATAGGCGGTATACTCTCTTAGTATAATAATAAAAGTATTTTATACCCTATCGCCTACTTTTCGGCTAAGTATAATATATAAGAATATAATTATAATATCTACGATAAAGAATTCCTCGCTATTATTAAAGCCCTCGAAGAATAGCGCTCCGAGTTCGAAAGTGTTTAAATTCCCTTTAATATTCTTAATAACTATAAAAATCTCGTTATTTTTATAACGAATAAGTAATTTATCTAACTATCACGGGGCAAGGCCAAAGGTAGGGGGTAGGTTGGATATGCGTAGTTGTACGAAGAGAGGGAAAGAGAGGTATACGCAGGTCTAGCGATATAGGGCATAGTACGAAGGCTATGCCCAGAGCTTAGACTAGTCGCACGTGTATACGTACGTAATATGCTATTGGCTAATAGTAGTAATAGCATAGTACGAAGCTTAATTACCTATAGTAGGAGCCGTACGTATGCAAGGCAATTACGGCTAATCCTATAATACTACTTCCCTATAAAAGAAGCTCTAGAGCTTTAAAATTTATATATATATAAAATAATAAATTATCCCCCTCAATCTCCGTCTTTAAATTCCTCTACCTATAAATAAGGCCCGTCTTCGAAATCCTCCGTTCGTAATTCCTGGATCCTCCTTATATCCCTAAATTCCTCCGCAATTTAATTATCGTTACCCTACTAGTAAGTCCCTACTTCTAATTTATCTACTATATTCTTCGTAAAGAGCCTCTTCCCTTACTATATTTCTAATAACCTCTTAAAAATCTTCCTAAAAGCTTCGTCCAATTTCCTTATATCCTCTTCGGATAATATTTCTAATTCGTAAAGGATTGTTACGATCGTTAGGGTTAGTATCTAGGACGGGGCTACTTATTTCCCGGTCGCAATATCCGTAATAGTAGTATTAATCTACTCCTTTAAATCGGCAATACGTTTAGAGTGTTTCGGGGGCGGGGTAAGGGCTAAGGTTCGGGGTATGCGGGGCGCTAGAATTAATATTTAGGGTACTAGAGCCGGTACCGGGGTCTATTCTTACAATATAATTATAATTTCTAATTACTATTTAATTTTTAATAGGATAGGTACTTCGGGGTAATTATTATAGAAGGTAATAATAACTTTCCTCGTATTAATTATATTAGTAATCGGTTCCTCAATAGGGTCGTAGTAAATTTATATTACCGTATAGAATTAATAATAATTACCCCCCCTTTATCTATAATTAAAAAATTTATCGAATTCCTATTCTAATACCTTTTTATAATTATTAATTTTAATTATTACCCTACCTTCGTTAACGCGTATATTTCCCTAAATAATAATTTAATTAAGTAAGCCTTCTTTATAAGGTTTAATTATAGAAATATAAAATACCGGGGAATACTGTATATTAACGGGCAAAATAAATTTAATGTTGTAAAAATATACTTATTCGATTTTAAAGGAGCCTTCCTAATGGGGGTATAATTTATTATATAGGCGGCCGTTAGCTAAATTAATCGTATTTAGTAATACTAAATCCCTAGGGTAATACTTTAGCGCGTCGGACCGCTTTTTATTAGTATTTACTTTGTAATAATCCTATACTTTCTTTGTTAAAGTACGTACATAATTTTAAATAGCTTCAAATCGAACTACTAATTCGTAAATTTTCAAATATTCCTTTTATTAAACTAGAAATAGTTAGGATAAAATAATTAATAACGGCTCAATACCTATTTGTAAATAAAAACCGTAGTTAGCGAAGAATAGGGTAATTCCTATAATTTCTAAAATTATATTATTATTAACGAATTCCGCTAATAGCAACTATTTAGCCTAATCTATTTATACCTAATTTATAAAGACCTGTAAATACTATTCTATTTTTATATTAATATATTTTATTTAGGCGTTCGTTTAAAAGTAGAAAACGGAGTTTAATAACTTCTTAATTACTAATTTCTTATAAACGGTAGCCTAAAATAACGAAACGAATTAAAAGCCGCGGTCTAAAACTACGGTATCGGGCAATTTATATAGAATATATATCCTATTAATAAACCGGTCGGTTAATTCCTCTACCTCTATCGTTTTAATAGTAATATAATACTGCATTTTAATAAAGTAATCTACTACGATAATAATATATTTAAACTTCTAATTTAAATATAGACTTTTTAGGAAAGGGGAAATATAATCGACGGAAATATCTTTCTATAATACGAAAGCGGCTAATATAGGTTTTAAATAATTTATTTTAATTCTCCGCAACGCTTTAATCTTTAAATAAATTAAATAATCTTTATAATAAGCTTTTACAACTTCCGCTATATTAGATTAATATTAATATTCGTTTATTTATACCTAAGTTTTATCTTTACTAAGGTATCTTACTATTAATAACGAATAGGCGTAATAAATTAACTATAAATAAGTAATTATATCGTCTAAATTAATAAATACTCTTCCCCTATAATACGCTTTACTTCTTATTATAGAATACTTTATAAATATTACTTTTAATTTCTTTTTAATATAAAGGCGCTATTCTAATCGGTTAGGATTTCGCAAGTAAATAATTACTTCCTATATTAATATAAATTAAATATAACTTTCCTTAATAATATTGTCCGTAGATTTATTTAATTCTTCGAAGGCGTTTAATATTAGTAAAAAAACCTCTTCGTCGACGTTTAATTCCTCGATATTCGTAACCGATAAAATTTCGAAGTAATTATCTTCGAAGCGGGTAAAGTTAATTAATTTATAATTCCTAATTTTTAAATAGTAGTCCTCTATATCTAACGGTACGTTTTTAAGTTTCTTATTTAAAGCGTTAGGGCGAAGGTTCTTCGAACTTAAAGTATAACGAATTAAAAAATTAAATCGAAATAAGAATTATAATTAACGTATATAGTGGGGAATTAATTATTTATTTGTAGTAAAAGTTTTTAAATTCTTATAATTTATTATAATATTGAACGGCTATTATACTCCCTTTAACTCTAGCCTCTACTCCTCTAAAACTTTAACGATAATTAATAATTCTTTATTATAAATATTATAATTATATTCTACGGTAGTATATTTCGACGAAAAGTAGGCTACGGGGTAGAATATACCGTCGTTACTATATTAGGAAAAAATTCCTTTAAAAGCCCAATTAGAAGTATCGGTTTTAATTATAGTCTTCTTAAACTAATTATAAATGCGTAAAGTAAATCTACTAATAAAAATTATTTTTAACGTTTCGAAAATGGATTATTAAGCCGCGGTCTATTTCTATTCGGTATCCTACTTTATAAAATCGTATAGAAGCGCGGCTATAATTAAAAATCCTTTAATAAAACGTCGGTAAAAGTTAATAAAGCTTAGGAAACTCTATAAGAATTTTTTAAAGGTAGGGGGCTATTAATTGGTAATAGCTTTAATCTTTTTGGGGTCTATTTTAATGCCTTTAAGCGTAATAATTAACCTAAAATATTTAGTTTTTTTAGTATAAAATTCGTACTTATTAATATCGACCTATAAGCCCGCTTTAATTAATTGGTTAAAGACGTTGTTTACGTAGCGTTCGTAATCCGCTTCGTTATTAAAGAAGATTAAAATATCGTCGAAATAAATAATCGTATATATATTTAAAATATTATATAGGATATTATTAATATAGTTCTAAAAAGTATTAGGAATTCCTTATAGCCCGAACGGGTATATTAAAGACTTAAATAAATTAAAGCGGGTAATAAAGGCGGTTAACTATTTATATCCTTCCGCTACGCGAATATAATTAAAAGCGGTGATAATATTAAACTTAGTAAAAATCTTTACCTTATAAATAGTATTAAGGGTTTTTTTAATTAAAGGAAGTAAATAATAGCTTTTAAAAATAATATTATTAATACTTCTATAATTTATATAAATTCGTACACTTCTATTTAGTTTCTTTATAAATAAGATTTAGGAAGCGGCCTCCGATTACGATAGGCGGATAAAACTAATTTTTAAATTATTATCGATCTATTTTTTAATAATATTTAATTCGTCGGGGTTAAAGGGTTTAAATTTAATATACGGCGTTTATTCGCTTAGCTTTAATTCGATTTTAAAATTATAGGAATAGTAGGGGAGAATAACCGTAGCCTTCTTAAATTTAAATACGTTAATATATTTCTAATATTAATTAAGAAACTTCTTTTTAATTTATATATCGGTCTTAGGGGGTTTATTAACCTTCTTATAGAATTTAGCGGCATCCTTTTCGGTAATCCTAGCGATTTTAATAGCTTTTTTGTATTATTAGGAATTTTTTTCCAATTTACCGTTAAAGTAAACCTTATTAGCAATTTTAATAGTATAGATAGCGACTTTAAACCCCTTATTAGCGTAAATATTAATTTAAAAATAAAAACGTTTACCTAATAGCTTTTTATATTTAGAGCCTTTACCGTTTATAATTTCTTATATTATCTCTTTAATAAATAAATTTATTAATCCTATTCCTATCCTTACCCTTCTATTAACAACGCCTTTATCGTCTCTTTATTCTTTAGGCTCTAAAATACCTTCCTTTACCTCTTTAACCCGGGCTTCCTCCTCCGCCTTAACTTCTTCTATAATTTCGTTAATTTCTACGTATAAAGTATAGAAAATTCGAAATTTATACGTTTCGTAAAGCCAATTGAAATTAATTGCTATTAGGTCCTTAATATCCGCTAAATTAATTGGGTCGTTCGAATAATAAGTTCGACGAATAGGAATACGGTAGTCCGCGTTAGGCTTCCGTTAGTTAATAATAAAGCGGTAAATTACGGGTTTAGTTTTAGGAGCGGGGTCTGTAATTAATAGGATATTAGAACGTACTTCGCGGGCCTCTAACCGTACGAATCGTTATTTTATAACGCGCCTTATTCGCTAAGTAGGCGATAGGCGGTTCGTAGTTTTAAAGTCGAAATCTTCGATAATTACTAAGGTATATTCGTTTTCTAAGTAAAATATCGTCTTATCTTTAAATTTATCCTCTACTGTTAGGGCGGGAAGGGTAGTAATTTAATATATAACCTCGCGGCGTTTCGTATAATTTTAAACTTTAAATATTTAATAAAAGGAAAAAAATAAGTTAGTAAGTAAATAACGGCTAGCGTATATTTCCGTAAATATAATTAAGCTATTTAGTTAAGATATTAAGGGGTTATAAAGTTTGAGTTATAATATATTTAAAATTATTAAATAATTTATTATTAAATTATATATTAGTATTACAATTATTTCGGTATAATAACCGATTTAAAGACGGACTTCGCAATAGTAAGTAATAAAATCCTTAGGGACGCCGTTGGTTAAATATAAAGCCTTTAATTTAAGGAATTTTAATAACGGTATAATATAGCGAGTAATAAAATTATAATTAATAAAAGCGAGCGTTAAATACCTATTATTAACTAAGGTAGTATATTTATTTCGTTAATTACGTAGTTTATAAATAATATAAGTAGAAAGAAGGATAGAATTATTATTATAATTATTTAAAATAGAATTCTTTAATTAAATTACTTTTAAATTTATTAAATCTAAATTTATATCCTCCTTTTTTATTACCGTTATAAATAACGGCCTTTCCGTATAATTTAGTAGGGAGGTTATATATTTCCCTTGCTATATTTAATAGCGAGGGGAATTGGAGTAACGGTTAGGGTAGTTATAGTAGTGGGAGCGGCGGCGGCGTTTCTAATGCTTATAGTATTAATGCGAATGCTATTACTGTAATTAGTCTAGCTTATTACCGGTCTACTGCTATTATTATTTTTACGGCCGCTACCGCGATTACGGTTACGGTAGTTACGTTCCCTCTCCGCCCTAAAGATACTAATATTAATACTATTACAATAATCGATAGCCTAATAACTAAAATTACTGTAACGTTTATATAAATTATTTTGTACGCGGTAATTAATAATAATTTTATTGATTATACGTACTAAAAAAACGTCGAAGGCGGATATAGTATTTAAATTTATAGTATTACCGCCTTAATTAATAGTATATTTAAAGGCGGAACTATTATTATTACCGCTAGAATTAGAATCGGAGCCGCCGGAATTATTTTTATAGAACGGGACGGTAATTTTATTACGCTAATTATAATCTTCGAAGTTAGTACCGAACGTATAATATAAGGTAAATTACTTATTATAATCGTTAAGGGCGGGGAGTTCTTATTAGTAAGTAATAACGTTACGAATTTCGTCGATAATCTTTATTTTTAAATAATAAGTCTTTATCGAATTATTTAAATTATAACGGTTAATGAGGGTAGTAAATTTATTTTCGAAATTAAATTACTTTTAACCCTTAAATATTTTTAAAATTTCGAAATTATAACGCAATTTAAGAATAAAATCTATACAGTCGTATTTAATATCGAAGAAAGCGAATAAAAGTTCGCCAATCTTCTATTTCTACTTCTTTTTATCGGCCTCCTTTAATATTAGTATAATTTAAAGAAATAGGGTATAAAAGGCAACGCTTCCTAAATATAATAGGACTTAAGCGAATTTATAACGTTCGTTTTAATTAAAATACTAAGTATTTTAGAATTAATAAAATTCGATTTTCGTACGCTAAATATAATAAAATTCAATACGTTTAACGGCTATACTACCCTCGCCAATATAAGCCTTAGGGTCCTTATTAATCCTCGACTTTAGGGTAAATATAATATTAACCTTATTATTTAATTCTAAATTAAACTCGGGCGGGTCGGTAGACTAGAAAGGGTCGGTTAAATCTATCGGGTCTATATACTAATAAAGGGACTTCCTAAACTCTTTAATAATAGCGTTCTTCTTACGAAAATTAATAATATAATTCTTTCTCAGCTAATTATTAGCCTCGTTAGCGATAACGAATTCGGATATAATATTAATAAGCTTACTCTAAGTAATAGTAAACTATTTCTCGAAAAGAGCAATCTTATTATTAAAATTAGAAATAATTATATTTTATTTTACTAATTATATTATATTGTCGGCGAGCGTATCGTTAGCAATTACGACGAAGGAGTTCGCTATAATAATATCTTAATTAATAAGCCGGATAAGGGCGGTAATAACGTATAAGAAAATATAATAATTAATAAATTTAGAAGCGGTATCGAAATCGCCTTATTCAATTATAGCGCCGGGATTAGGGCTACCGTTAAGCGACTTTATAATATTCTTAAAGAATTATTTATAAAAAGGGTTAATAATTAAACCGATAATAAAAATAGTAACGTCTACGTCGGTAACGGACAATATTAATTAATTCGATTAATAGGGGGAAAAATTACTACCTTATAGCTAAATTAGGTGGGCGCTACCTTGTAAACGCTATTACAATCGTAGTACAATATAATATTATTACTTATTAAATTTAAAGTCAAACCTTTGGCGCAATACAACCGGGACTATCGTAATGCGAAATAATCGCGGGCACGTCGGAAATTCTTACGACGGCGGCGATTAAATAAATAAAGTTGTACGCTCGCAGCATAATAATAAGTACAACTAACTATCATAGGGCAAGGCCAAAAGTAGGGGGTAAGTTGGATATACGTAATTGTATAAAGAGAAGGAAAGAGAGGTGTGCGTAGGTTTGGCGATATAGGGTATAGTATAAAGGCTATGCCCAGAGCTCAGACTAGTCGCACGTGTATACGTACGTGATGTGCCATTGGCCAATAGTAGTAATAGTACGGTACGAGGTTCAACTGCCTATAGTAGGAGCCGTGCGTGTATAAGGTAGTTACGGCTAATCTTGTAATATTAACGGTATATATATTAATCCTAATTCCTCTTATAGTTCAACTTCTTAATTTACTATACCCTTAACCTTTAGAACCTTCGCCTAAACGTTTTTAATTGTAAACCTAACGACTGCCCTACGGGCGTAAAAAACGACCGCTTCGCCGCCCGCTAGAGACAATTCTTCGATTTTTCCTAATTCGAAGAAAGTTATTTTAAAATTAATAACCCTACGGCTACTTTTAACCTATATTTCTTCGGCTTTAACGACTTCGATAACTAATTAATTAATAACCTTATTTATATTAATTATAAAACCTCCCTATTTCTATAAGAGTTTATAATTTACTTATCGGATAAATCCCTTCGCTACTAGCCGCTATCGATCTGCAAAATTTTTAATTGCGCTTTCTCTAAATATTACGTCCTTTCTAATAGAGTAGCGAAATAGCGTAATCGTATTATTATTAACCCCGAGGATAAGGAATTTCAATTCTAATTAATTAATTAGTAGTACAATTCGCTTAGCGTAGAGTACCCGGGCAAGGATATTATATACGATTTGTTCGTTCGCGAATTCTTTTAAGAGGGTATATATTATAACGTTTATCTCTTCTATAAAGGATGCCTCCTATACGTAAAGACGAAGTTTTTTAAATATAGTTCTATAGGTTTTTTTAAATTTACCGCTATTTTCCTAGCCCTATAGAAGGATATTTTAATCGACTATATTATTCCGCTACCGCCTAACGAATACTTCGGGTAAACCTTTTATTATATTGCTATTATTATAGACCGGTTAATAAAAATATAGTACTATATCCCCTATATTACCTTTGAAGCGGAGGAATTCGCCGATTGTTTTATTAATTATATCTACTCTTTATACAGCCTACTTAATACTATTATATTTAATAGAAATTCCTAATTTATTTCCTATTTTTAAACTACCCTTTATAACCGCTTCTTTATTATATATAAATTTAATTCCGCTTTCTACTTTTAAATTAATACCTAAACCGAATATATTAATACGGATATAAAATAATTCTTATACTTCTATATTAATTAGGTATAAATAAATTAGGTAAAGTAATTCCTATTCGTAGAGTTTTCGGGTAATAATATTATTTCCTCTTCTATAGGCATCTCCCTATTTTTTACTAATTATAACTACTACTTTCGTATAAATACCGAGCCTTATTCCCCGCCGCCCCCCAACCTCTCCCCCGCTTAATTAAAAGAGTATTATAAAATTATTAAACTCGCCGACTATTTTTAAAAGATTTAAGATTTCGTCTTCTAATAGACCTATTATATTTAGGAATAGTATAAAGCTAATACTAATAAGTATTATATAAATTTAAATAAATATTAAGTAGACGATTTAATTTTCTTCGATATTATTAACTTCGTTAATAGCCGTTCCTATTAGAAATTCTCCTTCCGCTAAGAGGGCCCCTTCTACATTATTAAGGCTAATTCTTATTAGGTTTACTTCGACCTTCCGGCTAATATAAAATATTCGCTAATTTTCTATATTTTTATAATCCAACGTTAGATCGGCCGAGGCCTCCCTAACTAAAATATCTCCTTAAACGTTATTATTAATAATAGCCGTATTATAATACGAATAAATAATAGTATAAACGTAGTCGAATAGGATTTTAAACGCCTAATCGACTATAATTAATTCGGTAAGAACCGCTACTAGTATTATTAAATTAAGTAGAAAAGGGATTACCCCCTTATATAGGAGCCTAAGAACTATATTATCGATTGCGAGGAAAGGGTTTTAGAATTCTATTACGACTACCCCTAAACCCCTATACCCTTAGAAGTCCGCTTCTAACCTAATTACTAATTATAAACGGACCTTACCGAATTAAAAACGGATTCGGACTTAGATTTGGACTTAGGCAATCCTAAACCCCTATAGTATTACTTAACCCCTAAATTATACCGCTACCCCGCCCCCGGGCCTCCCTAACGCTATTTATCCCGCTTATAGCAACCGCCCGAAATTATTACCGCCGCTACTTTATCCTAGTACGAAGAAGAAGGCTTTATAAATGTAATAATATAGATTTTAAAAAAATTATTAGACGTTTAGAAAAAGGGGAATAGTATATAACTAGATTTTTCTTCGCTAAATAAACGGAGGGGGGAAATAGTATTATAGGGTTAATTTACCTATAACCTGCCCAACGCTGAGTATTACTATTACAATATATTAGAATGCTTCGGTATAGCTTAAAATTATACCGTCCGGTTACGTACGTAGATACGTAACCTCGGGCTGGCTCTAAGGCTCTCGCCTATATAGCCAGCCCTCTACGCACACCTCCTTTCCCCTCCTCCGCACAACAACACATATCTTACCCTACCCCTAACTATGCCTCTGCCCCGTGATACCTTATCCAGCAACATCAATCAGGATAAGCCAACCAAGTGGGTCCCCCTTCCCTTCGCTAACAACAACAGTCCAAGGTACAAAGATGGCGTCATCCAACCTCCATCTCACCTCAGACACGCGCAAGACGCGATCAGCATCCTTTCAGCCCTAGTTCAGCAACCGAAGCCACCGCAACCACCGGTCTTCGGAGGAGCAATCAGTGGGGGTTACACGCACCCAGAAGCACCAGATTGGCAAAACGACAGGCAGTGATATTCGCCGACCATCGACCCCGCGAATGGTGTTATGCTTGGAACGCTTGACGTGTTTTGGTCAACCTTCGGAATTGGCGTGGGCGGCAATCACAACCCGAGATTCGAACGCGAGATACGGGAAGGAACGATACACCGCGGATACGGTACTACCAGGCGCGATGCATGGCGATAACGTCCCAGTTTCGGCAAGAGGCCCAGGAGAGGGGAAGTGATGGCAACGGAGGAGTGTCGATGATGTGATGTCGAATCGTGTGAGGGCGTGTTCTGTGGTGTCGTGTCGGCTCGAATCACTCACATATACTTGACTTGTTGCGTCTGCGTGCTGTTCGTGCTTTGTTCGTTTGGATTGCTGCTCGACTTTACGGAGAAAGACGACATCCACACTACTCACATTCACAATGTCAACAACAACTGAAGCGAACGTAAACGGTGAGGTCGTACCGGTGGTGGAAAAGCTCGGCGAACTCTCAGTGTCAGAACAAGAAGTGGCCACTTCCTCATCACCAAGCACAAGTGAGCCCAGCACGCCGGGCACACCGGAGACTTCAGTCAGCTCTCAACCTCAGTACAACTTCATCCCTTTTGAGCCACACCCGGGGTACCCCAAGTCTCGCATCAGCATCATCAACAGGTTCATTGACCAACCACGAGAAGTCCGGGTTGCTGTTATCGGTGGTGGTCTTTCTGGCATTCTTGCTGGTGTTTTGCTTCCAGCCAAGGTCCCCAACATCAAGTTGACTATCTATGAGAAGAACCATGACTTTGTGAGTAAACCCTCAGTTCTCCTTCCCTTTCACTGAGCTTCTCAGCTTACACATTACCAGGGAGGTACTTGGCTCGAAAATGTCTACCCCGGAGTGCGATGTGACATCCCCTCCCACGTCTACCAGTCAACCTTTGAGCCCAAGATTGACTGGAGCGACCAATTCGCTGGCGGCGCCGAGATTCGGGACTACTGGCAAGGCGTAGCAAAGAAGCACAACGTATACCAATACGCACGCTTCCACACCAAAGTCGAAGGCCTCAACTGGAACGACTCCGAGTCCGTCTGGGAGGTAACCATCAAGAACCTTCAAACCGGCCAGACCACCACCGAAAAAGCTGACAGCGTCATCACCGCCATCGGCCGCTTCAACGCCTGGAAGCTTCCGGACTACCCCGGCATCGCCGACTACAAGGGCGTTCTACGTCATGCTTCACACTGGGACTCATCCTTCGATCCATCCGGCAAGGCCGTAGCTGTCATCGGCAACGGCGCCAGCGGTATCCAGCTCGTCGCAAACCTTCAACCCTCCGTCGCTCGACTGGACCACTATGCCCGTAACCCGACCTGGATCGCAGCCTCCTGGGCGGGCGACGTCCGGCAAGCCGGGCCTCAGCCCTACTCAGACGAGCAGATCGCCCTGTTCAAGTCTGACCCAGACGCCTACCTCAAGTTCCGCAAAGATATGGAAGACAAGTACTGGCGCCGCTTCAACGCTTTCTTCCGCGGTAGCAAAGACAGCACCGAGCTGCGCGAGCGCTTCACGCAAATCATGCACGAGCGACTAGCCAAGAAGCCTGAGCTGATTGAGCATATCGTCCCTGACTTCTCGCCCAACTGCCGCCGTCTTACCCCGGGACCCGGTTACCTCGAAGCCATCTCCGAGCCGAACGTGGAGTACATCCGCACGCGCATCCGTCGCTTCACTGAAACCGGCATCGAAACCGAGGATGGCAAAGAGCGGAAGGTGGACGCCATCTTCTGCGCCACGGGCGCCAACGTCTCGCAGGTTATCCCCTTTCCCGTCGTTGCCAAGGGCAAGAACCTCCAGGATGTGTGGAACCCTGAGCTAAAAGGCAAGAGCGACGAGCACCACGGCTTCCCCTACACCTACCTCGGCGTGGCCACGCCCGGCTTTCCGAACCTGTTCTTCCTGCAAGGGCCGCACGGCACGGGACCGAGCGGGACAGTCCCGCACAGCGCTGAGACGCAGCTTACGCTGCTGGCGAAGATCCTACGGAAGGTGGGGAGGGAGGGCATCAAGAGCATTACCCCTTCCAGAAAAGCAGCGGATGACTTTGTCGAGTACTCGGACGCCTTCTTCTCTTCTACGGTGTTGACAGATAACTGCAGCTCTTGGTACAATGGCGGCAGGCCGGGAGCGAGGATTCATGGCATTTGGCCGGGCAGCGCAGGACATTTGACGGTGGTGAGGCAGAATCCTAGGTGGGAGGATTGGGAGTATGAGTATCTGGGGGAGACGGGCAATAGGTTTCAGTGGTACTTGGGCAATGGGTGGACGAGTAGGGAGGCGGATCCGCAGTCGGATATGACGCCGTATTTGAGGAGGCCGGGGGAGAAGGTGGAGTTGAGGGATGTGCATGAGAGTTGGTGGAATTTGCCATGATTGTCTGTATTATCGTTGTTTCTGGGTTGATTTTGGATGCATTGTGCTTCAAGTTTCTACGGTTTGGATAACATCGCCCTCTGGACATGACAGTCTGGAAGTTTACAGCCCTAAGATGAGCAAGTGCAAACGATGATCAAGCAGGTGCGGCCAGCCTCTTGCTCTTCAAGTGAGTCTCATTCTCGGAGAAACGGTGCCCCGAGGGTGATACCTGCCAGTATTCCAATCTGGTCTACACTAGTCATCAACAGCCAACATGAAGTGGTAGCCACCGGATCTCAGACCGATCTAGGAGCGGATCTCACTCACATCCCTTCCGGAAGTCTTGCCGTTCGGCATATGCATGCAGTTAGCGCCGTCGAGGTGTTCATGCCGTCGAGACCACGAAGGTTTCTGTCGAAGCCAAACATCAAGCCAAGAAGTCTCTTCCGCGGACAAGACATCCTTTGGTCCAGGCACATCTCGAGTTCCAGGGTCCAGACAAACTCATGACCCCCAACAACAACACCATCACACATCACTTTCACCAAATGCGGATCCCATTTGCAAATCACAGTTGAATCCTGCAATCCACGATCTTCGAAGCACTCAAGCACGTTTTTAACCCAGTCTCTGGCGAAAAAGACGGAAAGGGAACTAGTCCTCACCACAATAGAGTCAAACAGCTATTGCGTGCTCCCCTGGCATCTTTGCAACACGCTTGACCAACCCTTCTAGGGCCGATTGGCACCGTCTGCCATTGTGAGCCGCGTATCTTGGCAAGCTGACCTCTCCGATTCCACGGAGACAGCACGGAGACGAACTGAACTGTAACATCAACCAGACCGGGACTTTCAGCGGTCTGCAACGTGAAGTCCACAATCCACAATCAGAGTGGGATTGTAGCTCATCGTTGGTGATGCAACATGGAGGGGCAGGATTTTCATGCATGCATTGTGCGGCAGTGGAGGAAGGGAAGGAGGGAAGTGAAAGGAGGAAGGGATAAATACATTGGGTTGTTTACTTCCCACATCTTGGCTCTTATTTACAGCATTGTGTTAGAGCTTTGATCCTCTTCGTCTGTTACCTCTGAAGAACGGACTTTGAACAGCAGGGCGACAAGACACACAAAGCCAACAAGATGGTGTCCTCCAGTCTTCCGGACGAGTTTCCCTCTGGCTTGCAGCACCGGGATATGAGTGAAGTCGAACCTCCAAAAGACCAGCAACATCCAGGTATGTCCATTTGAAGCTCCATCCTTCTGTCTCTTCACCATGGGAACGGAATGAACACTAACACCGTCTTACAGTAAAATGGTACCGGTCATCAATGTTCAACATCACCATCGTCGGTCTCTGCAGTTTCTCATGCCCCGGCATCTGGTCCGCCATGAACTCACTCGGCGCCGGCGGAGCCGCTTCTCCTAATCTCATCAACGCCGCCAACGCCATCACTTTCTGTCTCATGGTACTCTCCAGCTACCTGTCCAGTGCGTTGATGTACTTTGTTGGCGTCAAGGGTGCTTTGATCTTTGGCTGGTATGTCCCTCCCCATATTCTCCCCGCCATCATCCCCCTTCTGACACCCACACAGCATCGGCTACGCCCCCTTCGCCGCCGGCCTCTACACCAACAACCGCTACGGCAACGAATGGCTCGTCCTCTTCGGCGCCGCCCTCTGCGGTATCTCGGCCGGCGTCTTCTGGGCCGCCGAGGCCTCCATCGCCATGGCCTACCCCGAGCCCTGGAACCGTGGCAAGGCTTTGGGATACTGGCTTTCTTTCAAGCTCTTCGGTCAGATGCTGGGCGGCGCCATCAATCTCGGTCTCAACGCCAGCAACGACCAAGCCGGCCAGGTGTCCTATACCGTGTTCTTAGTGTTCATCGCCATCCAAGCTGCTGGCCCGTTCATCGGCTTCTTGCTCAACAGTCCCGACAAAGTAGAACGGAAGGACGGCAAGAAAGTGGACTTGACGATCACTCAGAATCCATGGTTGGAGATTAAGGCTACCACCAAGCTTTTCTTCACCAAGAAATTCCTTCTCCTTCTCCTCTGGATCGGCAACGCCGTCTTCTCAGAGTCTGTCTTCTTCACCTACTTGGCCATGTGGTTCTCTGTCCGCTCGCGAGCTCTGGGATCGTTGATGTCGGGTATTGTTCCCGTTATTGGCGGAAACATCCTGGGATATTGGTTGGATCGGAATAGCATCTCGCTGAAGATCAGGAGCAGAGCGGCGTTCTGGACGCTGGTGGTCATCCAGGGCGCGTGGTGGACGTGGGCAACGGTGTTGGTGACGAGGTTCAAGGAGACGAAGCCGACTTTTGATTGGACTACGCCTGGGTTTGGAGCAGCGTTTGGGGTGTTTGTGTTTCTGGCCATGGGCTTTCAGCTTAACTATCTGTTCTTGTGAGTTTTCTTTCAGCTGTTTCTGACTTGGTGGTTGATGTACTAACAACTGGAACAGGTACTTCATCGTCCACAACATTGCCGAGAGTGATGAGGAGATCATCCGCTATGCTGCCCTCATCCGCGGTACTGAGTCCGCTTGGGAGGCCCTGAGCTACGGACTGGAGTCCTTGACTCTGTTCACTGAGGCTGGCGGTGTGTACATGAGCTTTGCCATATGGGCAGTGGCTATCTACCCTGCTTGGCATCTGCTCAGACACTTCGGCGTTCATAGGCCTTTGGTGGGAGACGAATCATACCCGGCGAGCATCGAACGAGTGGATGAGAAGGGCGTGATTAGTTCGGGAACAAGTTCGGGTGATGAGGCCGGTAATGAGAAGACGGTTAAGACATAATGATGGGAAGACAAAAGCTACCTCTACGAAGATACCTGACCTTATGTAGCACGAAGTAATATCAGTTCATTTTCATTTGCAACATGAACCACGCATCATCTCCCATAGTGTACAACTGTACATGTCGAATTGGGCTGACTTGAAGTATACAAGCCGAGTTTTCATGTACAGAACGAAGTAAGAAGCAGGTTTCATATAATAATACCGAAGAGGTGCATGTTTGTAACATCATTCAAATTCCTGTCCTCGGTCCAGGCTAGTGGCTCAATGTCTCGAAAGGCCAGGGGCACGAGTGTCACTCATGGAAAAGGCTACAAACAAACGGGCTTGATTCTGGATCTGAAGTTGTCCTCTCACATACCATTCTACTCGTCTTTAGCTACTCTACACAGTTGTACCAACTATACCTTCGTAATTTATCAGCTCGTCGATCGATACCTTCCAACAGGTTATGAGCCCAGGTTTACTACGGTAACCTTTCAATCAATCACTTAGGACATGGCTATGCATTATGGCTTAGTGATTGTTTAAACTGCGGCCTCTAACACTGACAGCAATGGGGGGTCCCAAGTGATTGCATTAACCTCGGCTCCAATTAATTGGGCTTGAAGTTTGAAAGGTTACTGTAGTGAACCTGGGCTCATAACCTATTGGAAAGTATCGATCGACGAGCTGATAAATTACGAAGGTATAGTTGGTACAACTGTGTAGAGTAGCTAAGGTTACCGTAGTAAACCTGGGCTCATAACCTGTTGGAAGGTATCGATCGACGAGCTGATAAATTACGAAGGTATGGTTGGTATGACTATGTAGAGTAGTCAAAGACGAACAGAATGGTATGTGGTATATGTGGAAAGGTAGTATATCGGTAGAGATATTGATAAGTGTCTTATCTCCTTCTAATTTTTCTTTCCTTCGAGGGAAGCCCTCTTCATATAGACTTTTGGGGCCATATGGTCATTGTATGACGAAACCGTTGCTACTGTTGGAATCGTCATCCTTTGCTCATTCTAACGGTAGTCTGGTTGTTCTCGTACATCAGTCGTGGAACTCGGAATCTGAGTCCGAATTCTAATGTCTTCTCAGACTTCTTCTTTCAACTATACCCCATATAGACATTATATGACGAAGCCGTTTGCACGGTCGGAAACGTCAGTTTCCAGTCATTCTAATGGTGGTACGTATGTCCTTGTACAACTGACGTCGAGGCCGGAATCCCGATTTGAAGTTTGTACTCCAAATTTTCTTCTAGAATTTTCTTCTACTTTTTCTTCCGGGATGATGCTTGCTTCTAACCGGACCTTTTCTCCGGCCGGACTTTTTGAAACGAAAACAAAAGTAAGACAAGAGGAACATGTTTTGAGATCCCTCGTCTGCCTCTTACTATAAAGAACGTGGATCCTTTCCAGAAGGCAGGAGATGGAGTCAGTCCTTTTGATATGCTTTGTGCGCTACCCGGCAGTTTGCCGGAGGTGTGGGAGGGGGTGAAGATGGATTGGGACGAGGAGATAAAGAGCAAGTTTGGGGGGGGGGAGGTGAAGGGGTTACTGGAGGGAATCAGGACGGCTCCGAGGAACTCGTGAATCTTAAGGCGGCCATGACTTCCAGGCAGTTACTGCGCTCACTGGACCCAGGTAGGTCAACCTCAACACGGGTGAACATGTGCAGATGTTGATAACTTTTCTTTACAAAACCAGAGGCAACCATGCATATTACCACAACGTTATTACGAAGATCCCGAAGAGTGTCCCATTTTCTTTCCTTCTCCCAACCTTGCGTAGCCCAAAACCCAGTCCCATGCAGTCACTACCACCTCCATGCCACTGTCTATTCAGCAACCCTAACAACCAGTTTCCCACCACTAATCTCCCCTCTTCTCATCCTATCCAGTCCATTGTTGATATTCCCCAACCCTTGCTCAACATCGATAATCTCTGGTGCCTTGACCAACCCCTCTGCCAACAGCCTCTCCAACCACTGACACAATGTCCCACCAACTTCGGGAACTTCGTGAAACAGCTTGATCGGCACCGTGTGGAACATAGTTCCCTCGGGTGCTTGCTGCTTCGGCAGACCAGTAAGACCAATCAAGTGCGCTCCCAGAAGAGTCTCCTCCTTGGGTGTGCCAGGTGGGGAGGGCGGCGTCTCGTCGGCTGGTAGAGGAGGAGAGTCGATGTTGTCGGGGGAAAGGGCATGAAGCAGCGAAGTAGCAGATTCCCGACCGCGGGTGTCTACACCAAAGCGGAGTTTGCCAGTGAGGTTCTGGCGGATGATCTGCACCGCCCTTTCAGGGTCGTGGCTGTCCACCAGCAAGTCGGCCTTCAGTACCTCGTGGTTCGATAGCCTCAAGCCATGCTTAGCCTTATCAACGATCGTAACAACCTTCAGTCCGGCGAGCTTAGCCAACTGAATCATCAGGTTGGCACTTGTTGAACTTCCACCCCAAACGGCTACCCAATCACCTGCCTTGGCCCTTTCATGGGAACGAATCCCCTCCAGACATTCGGTTCGGATGTCCTCTGCTAGAGACTCCTGGGGAACGGAGGAGCGGAGAAGGGAGAAGAGGTCAGGGCCGGAGAGGATAGAGGAGAAGTCGACGCCCATGCAGACGCCGAGGGAAAGGGCGGCGGCGACGAAGGCCACGCCGAGAGTGGAACCCTCTTCGGGGGAGAGGGAGGGTGGGATGCGGACGGTGTTGTAGTCGAAGGAGATGACGTATTGTTGATACGCGGCTTTGCGGAGGTCACGGTAGTCGGTGGAGATGGCGAGGACCTAAGAGGTGTTAGTGGTGCGCCATGGGATGAGACCTTGACGGGAGAAGACGATGGGGCGGGATGAACGGTAAGGGAGATGAAAGTGACATGATGGGATGGGCTGAAAGCGACATACCCTATCCCTTGGCTTAAACCTCGACTTTTTCCCAGAAGTCGAAACAACTTCACCTGCCAACTCACGACCAGAGATGTATGGTAGTTCAGGGATGGCAAAGTTAAAGTCACTTCATGAGTGTTAGCGGCCGACTCCCCCCCAAACATGGGACGATGTGAAGAAACTCACGGTGCCTTCCAATCAATGGGATTAAGCCCAATGGCCTGTGTCCTCACAAGCACATCGTGCTCCCCCTCTAATTGTGGGACGGGATAGTCCTCTGTGAGCTGGTATGGTTGCTTTGCCGCGTGCAGCAAGAGCACTGTCTGCTTCTCTGGTGTCGGTAGAGGCTCCATGTCTCTGGTACTGGTGCCGTGGTTGCCGCTGCCGATGACAATGTCGTCTTCCGGTAGTTGTTCTTGCTGTTCAACGTGTTGTGCCTGCGGCTTCTGGCTGTTCTTGGTAGGTGACGAGCTGTTTTTGCGGAGCTTCTGCAGGGACAAACGTTTGATGAAAGACATGATGTTGGCTCAAGGTGCGGCTCAAGGTGCTTGCGTCATCCAGGGTCGAAGTGTAGCAATCGAGTAGTGTTTAAGTAGTGCGTCGGAGTACAAGACTGGTACTTAAGTGACTTCGGGTTCGTTGTTCCTGGCGTGTTGACTTGTTGTACTATAGCAAACAATCTGAAGGGTCGAAAGTTACAAGAATTTATAAACCCTCTGAAACGGAAGGGAAAATCGACGGTCTTGTCAGATGGGAACTAGCCACCGATTGACCGAATAGAAGCCAACAGGAACACTCCGGATCATGTCCGTCGAGTGCCTGACAATCCGGCCTAGTGTTGGATTGCGCCATATCGGTCGGATTCGACTCAATTGATGTGTGCATGTCTTGGGAAGAGCCAAAGGCTGCCGTTGGGCAACCACCACAGCCCGTTGCCCACCTTGATTGCAGCTCGGCAGCTCATCCAGTCTCACTGTGGTATAGGAAGGACAATGGACCCCCACTCTTGTTGTTGGTGCCATCATCGCCAACGGTAGAACGGGTACCGATAATCGGGAGCAGGGGCAACAAGTCGCATGCAGTGCAGACTGCAGACTGCAGAGTGTCCTCTGCTCCGCGATGTCGTGCAAGCGCAAGGGGGGGACCGCGATGGCTGTCAATGTCCCGTCGGCAGCGCCAATCCCTCGGGTATCATTACAAAGGTGCTATCTCCGTAGTGAGTCTAGCGATGCTGACAATGAGTTAGGGCGAGTTGTAGTGTCAGGAACAATGAAGCACTTGGCGAGAGGTCGGGGTTGCTGCCGTGCTGATGAGCACCATCCCCGCGTCAATCACGCAATCGCCTCAACCGTTTTCGAGCACGACACCAGTAACGAACTCGGCAACGCGGTAGCAATATCGACTATCACGACACTCTTTGACATCTTTGAGTGATTGATAGCGTCTTGGTAAAGCAGTTTGGGTGTCCCTTATAATGGTGAATCGCCTTGGTCGTCATTGATCGTTTGTTTTGTTTAAATCTGGGCAAAAGTCAACAAACCCCTTTTGCGGAATCCTTGGCGACATCAACGGGCTCAGATTTCAACGACGTGCATCAACAACCACTTGAGCACAAAGTGAAACAAATCCTCACAGTCCATTCACTGAGACACGTCAGCAGCCATGTCCAACCCAACAACAGGCGAGTCAGGCCAAACTAGGCCCAAGAAGAAGCTCATCATCAATGCCTTCGTCGAGATGTGTAAGTCGGCTATCCACTCCATGACCCCAGCCACTCCGGCCCACTTGACCCCTTTTCGGCGCTGTCAATCATGGAGCAAGAAAACAAACAACAAGACTTCTTTGAAGCGGATCAATGACTTCAACTTCACTTTGCCATCAATAACCCTGTGTTCACCTTAAACACTGTGATCCCATCCACCGACTTCACCATCAAACAAACCCACTAACTCCTCCAGGCTCCGGTCACCAATCTCCCGGCCTCTGGCGCCACCCCTCCGACCAGTCCCACAACTTCACTTCTGTCCAACACTGGGTCGAGCTCGCCAAACTTCTCGAATCCGCCAAGTTCCACGGCATCTTCATCGCCGACGTCCTCGGCGGCTACGACGTCTACCGGAATTCCCTTACCCCCGCCATCGTCTCCGGCGCGCAATGGCCCGTCAACGAGCCCTTGTCGGTAGTCCCCGCCATGGCGGCCGCCACGAAATCTCTCGGTTTCGGTGTCACTGTTAGCACCAGCTACGAGGCTCCTTACCACCTACACCGCCGCCTGGCGACGGTTGATCACTTGACCAACGGCAGACTGGGCTGGAACATTGTGACGAGTTACTTGGACAGCGCTGCACGCAACATCGCGGGACGGGAAAAGCAGGTGGCGCATGATGAGCGCTACGAACAAGCGGAGGAGTACCTGCGGGTGATGTACAAGCTTTTTGCTTCCTCCTGGCGGGACGACGCGGTTGTGCTCGATCGCGAGAAGGGAGTGTACACCGACCCAGAGGCCGTGAGGCAGATCAACCATGAGGGCAAGTTCTTTTCGGTTCCCGGGCCGGCGATCGTTCAGCCCACCCCCCAAAGAGTGCCGCTTCTGTTGCAGGCTGGAACCTCTAAAGCTGGCAAGCTCTTCGCGGCGCAGCACGCCGAAGCCATATTCGTGAGCTCGCACGCGCCGCAGGTTTGTGCGAAGAATATTGCTGAGGTGAGGCAGTTGGCCCGGGAGAAGTTCGGAAGAGATGGAAACAAGATCAAGGTCTTGAGTCTGGTCACGCCGATTCTGGGTAGGACGGAAGAGGAAGCGAAGGAGAAGTTGGCCGATTACAGGAAGTATGCGAGCACGGAAGGTGCGTTGGCCTTGTTTGGTGGGTGGACGGGCATGGATTTGAGCAAGTATGGGGATGACGAGGAGTTGAGGGAGGTTGAGAGCAATGCTGTGAGGTGAGTTTATCTTCGTTCTCATTTCTTTGGGGAGATGATGGTTTTCTGACTTGAGATCAGGTCGACCGTGGACGCATACGCCAGGTTCTCGCCCCCTGGCTCAAAGTGGACAAAGCACACCGTTGCAGAGCACGTCTCGATTGGCGGAAACGGTCCCATCATCGTTGGCACACCAGAACAAGTGGCTGATGGCCTTGAGGCGTGGATAAACGAGGCCGATGTTGATGGCTTCAACTTTGTAAGTGATCCGTCCCAGATATCCATGGACTGTACCAGAACTAACGCCCACTCAGGCATATGCCCTCTTCCCCGGGTCTTTCCAGGATATTATCGATCTTCTGCTCCCCGAGTTGCGGAAGCGTGGTCTCTTCTGGGACGATTACGCTGTCCCCGGCGGAACATACCGTGAGAACTTCTATGGTGTTCAAGGCCAGAAGTATCCGTTGGAGGAGCACATCGCGTCCAAGTACCAGTGGAAAGCCGGTGTGCCATCTGAGGAGCACAAGATTCCGGAGTGAAAATCCAAGCATAGCCGTTAAAGTTGCCACGGAAACGAAAGCAGCATGTGTTGAACCAGAACCCAGCTTCAGCTTTACCAAGGTGTGGACATCGTTCTCCACATGGGACATCATGTACATAAGCCCGTGAACTTTACGTTCACTCCCTTCCTCACTTCCTCTTCAATCAGTCAACTTCTTCACCAAGTCGTCTTCCTTCCCTTCGCCTCGCTTCAACAGCATGTATATTTTCAATTGGTCCTCTATCGTCGCAATCCACAATCCTACCATGTTACCGCTTTTCCTGTTCAGGTGGGAATATCTAACAGAAAACGATGTTCGATGTCTTCATAATGACGAAGGAGGACATCAGGGTCCTTGGTGTTTATAAGGCGACGAATGATGACATCTGGGTCCTCGGATGTATTCTTCAGATACGCCCAGATTTCTCCCCGGGCGCGCGTGATTTTGATCCATTTCAAACGGGCCTTGAGCTCGATAGACATCATCGCGTTGTCCATCAACCATAATCGGTCCTCGGAGTTTCCATTGTCTGGAATTGATCGCATAGTCTCATCCGACGGATGCATGGCTTTAATGGAGCGGTCCAGGTAGTCGATCCTTTCCGCGGACAATGTTCTGTACAACATGTTTGTCCAAATGTATTCCCAATATTCAACCCTTTCTCCCGAATGAAGTGACGGGGAATATTTCTTCGCCAAAATATATCCCCTATCCGTTTTTTCCTGTTCCGTTGATCGATTTGGGATGGCCCGCATCGTGTGCCGACGCAGATAAGCCACAGCGTATGCCATAAGAGGGTATCGAAGCACATCGAGAAGATCATCATCGATGGATATATCAACGGCCAGAATATGATCCAAGCAAACTGTTGCCCACACTTGGTAAGCGTCTCCAAGTTTCGACAACCCAGACCAAGTATACTTGTTACCGCTTTTTCCAAGCAGATAGTCGCGAACAGATTCGTGGATGAACTGAACGGTTGGTTTGTCGGTATCTTGCCACCCATAATATGGATGTACTTTGCTCAGTTTGCTGGGTCGCGTGACTTGCGCCAGTCCGCGGGAAGAACTGTTCACCCAGCGCTGCAAGGCTTCTGGGGACATGGGTGGCTTATTCCTGTCCCACCGCTGTAGAGGGCCTTGAGGTTCCTTTGCGCGCTGGATAGCAACAAACAGCTCGGCAGGCTCAAGAACTTGTTCTGCACGCAAAACCAATTGGAAAAGGAGGACGAGTTCCTCGTTATCACCTTCATCGTTGGTCAATACTTTCTCAAAGACTGCATGCAAATCGGCAGGAATCTCCTCAAGCCGCTTTCGTAAGGCCAGAACATTCCCCCTGGCGTATTCTCGGTTCAGCATATCGACAACAAGCACGACCCACAAGAAGATGCCCGAACATTTCCGGAGAAGCTCGGCCTTAATCTCCTCCGCCTGTGCTGCCCCAACGTAAAGCTTGGCCTCGATATAGCGAGCTATGTCTTCGTCATGATTCTGTTGGAGTTCCAGAATTACATCAACTCCCTTCCGAGAAGTGACGGATGGATAATGCCGACTGGCGAAGCAAATCTTGAGGTCGATGTCCTGAGTGTCGGCCAAGTCCGCCAGGTCTTCGAAAAAGGATACCATTTTCCGGACCTCGTCCTCCTCGCACTCATCCAATGCGTCGATCCAGATTTCGATAGCTTGACCGTGTGCCATTTTTATCGCTCGTGTGAGTGTTTGCGTAAGTGATCCGACGGTCCAGTTATCCTTGAGTATATACTCGGATCCCGTATTGCCTAGATGGTCTAGGGAGGGCCAAAGCTCCTCCCTGCCATCCAACAAAGCGAACAGAAGCCCCCTATAGCAACCAATAGTGGTGTGTTCCAATTGGACGCCTCTTGCGTTGAAGAAGAATGATAGAATTATCTTCGTAGACCCTTCGGGCTGTCTCGTTGAATGCAGGTATTTCATCAGAGTTGACTTGCCTGTGCCTGGTTTCCCTTTGATCCACAAAAACCAAGAACTCGGTGAGTGTCTTCCAGGCTTCTGCCAGTCAAGGTACTCCTGCTTTGACAGGAACCATTGACAGGTGTCTCCATAAGTAACTTCGATATTGATGGATCTCGCGCCAAGTCTGTCAAACTTGAGACTTTGAACCAGTTTCCGTCTCAACTCCATTTTGTCTTTGGGTTCATCGCCCGGGTCCATAACAGATGCTGCGACTGGTATTGATGCTGGCTGTGGCAATGGTGATGTCAACTTTTTAGGCTGATCGCTCGTCTGGGTGAATGGTTTCGTTGGTACGCCGTCATGTGCGTTGACAAAAGAGAATTCTTCGAGCGTAATGTGGACTGTCTGCGTCTGGAGTGATGGAGACAACTTGCGGATCTGAGATCCAGTTGGATGACGAACCTCTTTGAGGACCTCTTGCAAGCAACTGGCCACCTTTTCATACTCAGGGTCACTTAAGCCATAAAAGCGGCACATGTCCATGTGGTTGTCGCTGATTCGTCTTGGTGTTTCCCTCACAGGTGGTCCTAAGCGAGACGAATGATCCTCAACAACCTGAGCCTGGAATTAGCTTCAGCTGGAGAGAGTTGTGGGTCAGTTGCTTACCTTTCTGCTGAACAGACTTGACACGCCATATTCCTCCTGGAAAGTGTAGACGATCCAGCCTCGTTGTGCTGCGAGCGTCTTGAAGTCGTCCAAACTCAGTTGTTTCTGCAGGTTGTTCACGTTGGGCATCAGAGCGTCGACGATATGGACATTGACATCGACGCCAAGTCGAAGAGCAGAGCCAGAGAGGAGACGATGGAAAGAACTTCGCGGATCCGCGCCACGATGCGGCGTGCCAAAGAACATGATGGCGACAGTGGAGCGGAAGATATCTTCGTAGCGGCCGGTACTGGCTTGATCATTCTGATACTGACTGGCCAGAGTGAGGGCTTCTCTGACAACTAGCCCACCCAAGCTGTGTGCGACGAAGACCAGCGGGCGAGGTCCTTTCGCATCCGGCGGTCTCTTATCCCTCAATTGCTCCAAGAGTTCCCGAGCATGGTCTTGAACGGTGTTTTTGCTGATCTGACCTTGAGAGAAATGTCGTATTTTTGTATCGTAGCCAAAAGTCATGACCCTGGCAGATGGTAGCGTTGTTGGGACCAGGTCCTTTGGCCAGTAGACGTCCGCAGTCTGTCCGTCGTTGTGAACATTGTGGCTCGGGGCATCGTTGTTTGCTTTCCTTCTCTTCTCGGCCTTCTTCTTGTCCAGGGTCCAAGTTAACCTCGGATGGCCGGTGAAGCCATGGATGAAGATGATGCTGCAAACCGCGTTAAAAAGTGTACCCCGAGCCACGGTTATTGATGGATGAGATTGGAGTGGCGGACTTACTCAAGCTCGGGCGTGACATCGCTCGGTTCAAAGAGCAGCGAGATACCCTGGGCTCTGACCATCGTTGCTAACTGCGGAAGAGCATGCCTGAAGGTAGGTTATGTATGCCAACGAGGCAGCGCTTGGAAGAGGCTTGATGCTATGTCGAAAATCCCCAATTCTTTCATATGAGAATGGGCATGTTGAAGGTTGACGGTTGAAGGCCTGAAGCGGGGGCACCATCCTATCAATTGGGTTGTCAGTCACAGCAAGGTTACATCTGTCCTTGAATGGTCAGATAGCTGCCCAGCTGCAGCCTGTACCGTGTGAACGTACCTGGAAACTGTAGCGGGCAGCTATTGGTCGTTGTGTGAGAAATGCGAACAACCGACTGAGAGGCTTGGGTATATAGTATATTGATTGGAGGGCTGAGGAGGACGAAAAGGAAAGAGGGGAAACAGAGGGGGAGGACTGCATCATGCATGAGGCTCGGTCTTTGCTGATGGCACTGACCAAAGGATGGTGGAGGACAAGACGCTTTTCATTGAAGAATCATAGAGGTAAGTACTTGGAGGCAAAGAGGGTAAATGGTTGAACAATTGGGAGGGTTATGCTGGACGGCTGGTGAATGTCGGTTGCTTTGGACGGGCGTCATGTGCGAAGATTGTCGAGGGAAAAGAATATCCGGATGGCTCGAGGAACGGAGATGAAGGAAGCCGAAAGCAAGAAAAATGGGGGAAAATTTGGACAAGCGTCAACGACCTGGGACCGACCCTCGTGGACTTCGTGCCCGGACGCGGTACATGCTTCGCCGGTGGGGGACGAGTTCCGATTCTGGCCGTGGCCTGCACTGCTTATCTTTCAGTCGGGTCAGCTCTTTCCATCGACGTGAGAATAACACATGATGGTAGTGAGAAAGGAACATACCTCAAGATTGCAGAATGCCATACCGAGTCCAAATGGCGCCCAGGCTCACTACGACAGGTGACACACCAATCACAGAGCAAATACCAACGCCAAATCCATTACACATAAACCCATAACATACAATTACTACAAGATCTTCTTACAACTTCTTCAAGTCTTCATCCATCATTAACCCATCAAATCATTCCCAATCCCGTACCCCAACGTCCACCCATCTAACCAAGACAAACCCAAGTAATCACCCTGCCTCCCGCACTCCCGTTTGTCCCATCTTTTGCTTCCTCTCTCACTCTCACTCTCTACCTCCCCTAGAAATTATAGTACCTAGGCTCATCAAAAACATGATAATGATGCCCCCTAACACCCTCTCCCCTAAACAACGCCGGGAACCTCCACCCCTCCGGCACCTGCTGTTCCTCCGCTCTCCTATCCCTCTCTTCCTTGCTCGCCGCCAAAACCCTGCCCTTATCCCCCTCATCTTTGGGCACGACGAACTTGGCAACCTGCAACTCCGTATCTGTAATGGTTGACCTGCTCACGCGGGCGTAGCCCGTGCGGCGGAGGTTCTTGTAAAGGATATACTCGCACCACCGGTCCCAGTCTGTGTAATCGACATCGTGCATGCCTGAGACGTCGGAGACGTATGTGTTGTAGTTCCCTTCTAGCGGCTTGGTGACGAGGTAAGAGAGCAGAACGGCGGGCCGGTCGGCCGGGATGGAACCCATGAGTTTGGCGAGGTATTCGGATTGAAGACGACGGTCTTCGGGGTCTTCTTCTTGGCCGGAGTGGAAAACGAAGACGTCCACTAGGGAGTCGTAGACATCGAGCGTAGCGTGGATGGCGGGAGCGAGCTCGCCCACGGGAGAGGGGAGCAAGTGGTGGGTGGAGTTGAGAATCGGGAACTTGGAGAGCAAAGCGGCGCCCCACGTGTGCTTGTTGGGACCCGGGCCGTAGTCGACGTACATACCGAGATCCTCGGCAAGGAACTGGGTGGTATCGCGATTGCCCATGATGATCCGCTGGAGATCAGATTCCAAAAGGCCGATGACATCGACTTCCAATTCCTTGATGAGGTCGCGCATGCGGTACTCAGAAGACCACTGGTCGTTGTCGAGCGAGAAGTGAATAGTCCAAATGCCGGCCGTGAAGAGGCGGTCGTCAGCGTGGTAGGGCTTGTAGTCATACGACGGGAAGCGGAGGAAGTTGGCGACGAGGAAAAGGATGTTGAGGAGGCCGAGGATGCCAACGTGGTACTTGCGGTGGCCGAACGAAGAGCTGCGACGGTCGGTGGAAGCAGCGTATTTGCGGCTGGCTTGTCCCGAAACCAGGTCAAAAACACCGGCGCCGATGGTGAGCATGGTAGCGATCATGATCCAATCGGTGTGCTCGCGGACGTAGGGGCCACCAGGGACGAAAGCGTAGGCAACAACCCAAACGTGGAAGAGGACAAGGAGGTTGTAGAACAGGAAACCGACACCGAAAGTGACAGCTGGGTTCTTCTTGGCAGCCTTGCTGATCAAGGGCACGGCGATGGCCATGAGGTAGGTGGTCAGGATCAAGGCGCCATAGTAGCCGAACCACTGCTCATACAAGGTGAGCATAGCAGCACCAACGCAGGCAACACCGTATGCGGTCCAGTTGGTAACCATGCCAGGCCTGAAGACACCAATGAGGAGACCGCCGGTCATGGCGGCAATGGTGTAATAGGCATGGACGTTGGAGACAGGGCCACGGACAGGGAAGCCACCCCAAACCCAGAGGATCATGGTGCTGGTATCCGAGAGCAGGGAGTGGATAGCGAAGAAGAGACCACCAATGCCAAAGGCGGAAAGGAGGGAAGAGCCATTCTTCTGCTCGTTGATATCCCAGCTGTTAAGGGGAGCCTTGCGAGTGAACCTGAGCACAGCCAAGACAGCAAGAACAAGACCGGTACCGTTCCACCCACCGTTCTCGGCGTGCATGATGGGCCAGATGGGGTTGTTGGTGTACCAGGCGAACTTGGCAACAGAGGACATGAGAAGACCGGCGAGCCAAGCAACGACGCGGATCTCGAGCCTGGAAGGGTGCACAGAGTCCGAAGACCAAGTGGCAGCCCAGGCAAGGCAGCCCATAAAGACACCGAAACCGACGGTGAAGAGGCGGTAGACGGGGTCGTGGACCTTGTAGGCCACTAAACCAGCAAGCGAGAGGACATGGAAGAGGCGCTGGTTGTTGACAACGAGGGAGCGCAAAGGCCGAATGCCGAGGAAGACGGGGGCAATGGTGGCCATGACGAAGGCTTCATAGCCAGAGATACCCATGTGCCAGAGAGGGAAGTCTACAAAGATCAGTATGCTTAGCTGAGCAGGGAGATTTGAACCTTGACTTACACCAAATGACAAGACCCAAGCTGGTCAGGGTAGACCAGAAGACGAACTACAACCATGTTAGACAGAACTTCTCCAAGGGCTTGTGGTATATGGTATTGTACGTACGCCATGGTAAACATCGGCGGCAATGTCGAGAGCGTGGCCCAGGTTGAAGCCTGCAGAGTATACGCCAGCAGTGGCCTTCTCCTTCCTGTGTACCAATTTTATTAGTGTCTTGGTCGCGCTGAAACACGGGAACGGGAGGAGCGGAAAGGGACAATGGCTTGCTTACTCTTTCTCCAGCACGGCAGTAGGAACGGACGAGGTGTTGGCACTATTCAGAAAGTCGGTTTTAGAATCTGGCTTGTCTTTTTGATTTGGGCATTGCACACATGGTTGTGTATGTACAGAAGCGCGCAAAAACAGAGAACAGAGGCTTATCGTGGGAGCCATTGGACGTACCCCTTGCTCGCGCCCTTGACATCCTTGACAACCACCTCGAACGTGTCAAAGTCCAAAGCAGTTACCGCATCAAAGGCAACATCGAAGAGAATGAGGGACCATTCGAAGAAGGCGTAAACGGTGTAGGCTGTACGGCGCATAGGCGCAAAGGTTAGCGCATTGTGTTCCGTTTGGCGCAAGAGTGTCTCCGGGACTGGGACCTACCTCCGGCCACGCGGTGGACCTTGTGCTGGATAAAGAAGTAGACCAAGGGAATCAGGGTGCCAAAGAAGCTACCGGCAATCCACTTCCTGTACTTGATCGCCTTTGCGTTCGGAGGGCTAAGCGCAATGCAACCGGTGGTCCAAGGGATCGTAAAGACGATGTACGAGATCATGAGGATATCGTGCCAGTCATGGTCGTCGGTCGAGGTGATGTAAGTCCAGCCGCCGCAAGTAAGAGTTCGGATGACACCGCAAAGCGCAATCGCCTTGGGGAGAACACGGCCGGGCTTGGCAGTCAAGAGATACCAGAGTCCAACAAGGGCGAATCTCGGACCTGCCGGACATTAGTATGGCGGCGCAAGGCGCATTGTGTGGTGTGAGGGATTGTATTGTAGAGCGTACCGGAAGTGATGGCGATAAAGATCATAAAGACGGATCGTTCGGGATATCGGTCGCCAATGGTGGCAGAGACGGAGGGAAACCACTCGTCAGGGTAGCCATACCACTCGTTCTTCACGATCTTGTGGTAGTGGAGGGCGCATCCGATGATGAGGGCGCTAAAGAAGGCAGCTGGTGTCGCATTGGGAGGTGTTAGCATACATGTGACATGCCGGGGTTGCTGGGAATAGCCTCTAGCACCGCAAGTAAACAATGACATACCATAGGCAACGACAGTGTGTGTCCAGCTGATCCATTGGCCGTTGAAGGAGAGCACGACGCCGGCGTCCTTGTCCTTGTACTTGGACGACGCCATGGTGGCAGACTGGCAGTTGTTGTGTCGCGGCGGAGATATCGCGGGCTTGGAGCTTCAACTTGTCGCGCAACTTCCAGTTTGGCTGGATTCTCCAAGAAAGATTGGCAATGGAGGGGTCGGATCCGGAGTTAGTGGGATTTGGTGGACAACATGTCAGGGCCTCTGATCGCCAATCGAGTAAACACAATGACGAGCCACGAAGAGGGTGAGGCCAGAAAGGAAGAAAAAAAGAGAGAAAAGAGAGAAAAGAGAAAAAAAGACAAGACACTGAAGGGAAGCTCGGCATGGTCCGATGACAAACTGCCTCTGAAAAAGAGACAAGACGCCAAAGCGCAGGATCGCGATTCAGGTCCCTGTCAACTTAATCCCGTCGCTAACAGCCCTGACGAGTACGGGACGATTGGCGACCTTCGATTGGCGAATTAATTGTTAGTGCCTCTCATAAGCCAGGCCATGAGCGGGATCTCCCAATGTCACTTCCACACTCGGTTAACATGGCCGGGGTACCGCCAAGACCACTAGTCCCGGACAGGGCACTCGGACCACTTCAACTTTCCGTGTGCAACAGCGCCAGAGACCACCACAAACGGCCCCAAAACCGAGGCACGTCAGTGGTGACAGTGGCCGCCCAGCCCGCCCTTCCCGAAAACCGAATGGTGCATCGTGTGAAAGATCCGGAGTGCCAAGACAAACCCCAACCTTCTCCAAGGAATTCCAAGCCGCTCACGTCAACAAAAAGAGGAAAGAGAAGAGAAAAAAGTCATGAAACCCGAGTGCAACATTGATTGTCGTGGTGGGGTAACCTTGCACAAGCGAGCACAGACCAACGGTTTCGGTGAACGCACGGTGAACAACTGCAGCAATGCAATCGATTGAACCACCCTTGTCTGCAGCCCGGTCTCCACTAAAAAGTTTCTGTCCCACCCGGCCTGTGCAACTGCAGACAACTGCAAAGTGCAACTCCATTTGTTTTGTTTGGTGATACCGAGATAACATCAACGACCATATCAACACCGGGAACAGGCAGCCTTTAAGCACTTCAACTACCACGACAGCACTCTGCTACGATCACCAATACCACATTACCATCCAACGATCGGTCATAGTTAATCCGACACCATGGGTAGCGTCGCGGAAAAGGCACGCTTCTACCTCGAACGGGCAGCTCCCCAGCTCCGCGAGTTCGAGGACAAGGAAATCTTCAACAAGGTTAGTCCATTCCTACCAACCCTGCTCTCTATCTTTCATCTTTGACGATGCCTCTAACACCCTTTACCAACAGAATGAAATCCGCTCCCTCGTCACTAAACGCTCCGACTTCGAGCACCTCGTCCTCTCCCCAGGCACCAAACCCTCCGACTTCCTCTCCTACGTCCAATGGGAGCGATCCATGGACCGTCTCCGCGCCAAGCGCTGCAAACGTCTCAAGATCCGTGGTTCCAACCCCCGCCCCTCCGAGGCCCGCGTCTTCGGCATCTTCGAGCGCGCCGTCATGAAACACCCCGGATGCATCCCGCTCTGGATCGCCTACCTCGACTTTGCCGCCGAGATCAAGGCCACGAAGCGGTGGCGCCGGGTTATCACCAAGGCCATCCGTATGCACCCGAGGAGCGCAGTGCTGTGGACGATGGCGGGACGCAATGCGGCGGTGCACGGCGATATGGAGAGGGCGAGGGCGTATTTCCTAAGAGGGTGCAGGTTCTGTACTGGGGAGGTTAGCCTGTGGGTGGAGTATGCGAGGTGCGAGATGGAGTGGTTGGCGAGGATAGAGGCCAAGAAGGGCGGGAAGGGAGTGCGGAGGGGAGTCAACCCGATCGAAGCTATCAAGGCTACCGAGGGGACTGAGATCGAGGGCGATCATATTGCGCTGGACGACTCGGACGAGGATGACGAACTCGACGGTGACGAACTCATCTTGCCCGACCCCGATGCTGGCGAGAAGAAGAAGAAACCCGTCTTCGACGCCGAAGCCACCCGCAAGCTCGAGCAATCGCCCGCTCTCTCGGGCGCCATCCCAATGGCTATCTTCGACATTGCCAAGAAGCAGCCGTTCTACGCCGCTGCAGCATGCGAAGCTTTCTTCGACATGTTCGCCACTTTTGGCCATGTCTCTTGCCAATCCAAGATTACCCAGCACGTGCTGTCGGCTATGGAGGAAAGCTTCCCCAAGTCGGCGTGCACTGCGAGCTGCTTTATCAGGCAACCCCTTATTGGCGTGGATATCAACACGCCGGAGTTCCCCAAGGCTTTGCGCGAGTCGTTGGCCAGGTTGCGCAAGGCTTATGCGGAGCAGACGGAGGAGAAGAAGGCGCTTGCTGGGAAGATTGTGGATTGGGCCAGCAAGATCCTGGAGATCGAGAGCTTGGATCCTGCGATCAGGACGGTGTTGGAGGCTACGAAAAAGGGGTTGGAGGCGGAGTTGGGACAGGAGAAGGCTTAGAGGTAGAATTGGCTGATGATACCCATGAAAGAGTAATTAGTTCCGTCGTTGATTTTTGCATTATATGGTTGGTTCATCATTCGAGTCCGTGTTGTTTCTCCTCTTGGTTTCGTGACTGTGTGATCCATTCCAATTTGATATCTGGAACTCTATCCTGATCTGATGCCAGTATGCTTCAAAGCGCGTCATCAAAGGGGGTATCAACAACTTCACTCCCTCTTCTCATTTTTTCCCCTTCCTTCTCTTTCCCTTCCCTCTCTTTTCCCTCCCATATCACCGCATCATTCCCCTTATTTCTCCCCCCTCCCCGTCCTCCCCCCCGCCTTCTCCATCAAAAACTCCCACTCCCCCTCCCCAACCCGACAAACACTCAACCTCCCCATCCTCAACAACTCCATCCCCTCCAACTTTCCCCCTTTCTCTCCCCACCCTCTCAACTCCTTCAACCCCAACTCCCGTTCAAACTTCTCCCTAAACTCCACATGCACCAAACACCACGGATTCTCCTTCCCCTGCTCTTCCTTGGCCTTCTTAGCCTTCGGATCGTAATAAGCCGCTTTCGGGTCCAAAGCCGTCCAATCCTCCTCTGCTTCGCGCACAATCTCCATGACGCCTACGATTCCTGGAGAAGGGCAGTTACTGTGGTAGAAGAAGGCGAGGTCGCCAAGTTTCATGGAGCGAAGGTTGTTGCGCGCTGAGTAGTTGCGGATGCCGTCCCAGGGTTCGGGGGAGTGCCGGGAGGCGAGGTCGTCGATGGAGAAGTGCACGTCGTGGCCGTTCTCGAGACGGGGGAGGGGTTCGGCTTTTAGGAGCCAGTATTGGCGGGCTGTGGTGGTGGTGGGAGGTTTGGCTGCCACTGGGGGTTGGGAAGGGGATGGGGTGGGTTTGGTGGTGGTGCGGGGGCGCTTGGTTGGTGGTTGTTCCTGTGAGGAAGGGTTAGCCATGGGAATGGAAGCTTTGAGTGAAGGTGGTTATAGATGGCATTGGGGTAGTAGTGTTGTCATGATGAAATCTGGCGTTGTTGAAACATGTGAACTCGAGGTGCAAGTGAAGTGAAAGTGAAGACATCAAGCATTCCTCGCGACGCGACTCATCAGCTCTTCCGTGTCACGCTTACCTCCACTTTCTCCTCTTCCTTCTCCTCTTCTTTAACAGCAGCTAGTTTCCTACCACCCTTCTTCCCAGTAGTGACTGCTTTGGACTTCTCCTCCTTCACAGCCGCCACAACCTCCTCGGTTGGCTCAACACCCTTGCTCAATCGCGAAGAGCGGCGACGCGTCGCCTGCTCAGCCTCAGGCTCAGGCTCGGCGTGAGTCGATTTCCTTTTGGGCATATTGACTGAAAATGTTTTTGAGATCCGGTTTGGTGTGATATTGGATTGCAAAAGAGTAGCGGTTTGGGGAATTGTGGGAAGTCGTGGTTTTGATGTCAAGTGGAAGGGTTGACGTTGAGTTTGACGTTGGATGTTGTTGGTGCCAAGACTTTGGGGCATGGATGGATTGAGCAGCAGAAAATTGCTGGGGTGGAGGGAAGCTGCTTCGTGACGGGACAAGCTTCGGAGAAAGTTGTGCCTCATTCTCATGGGAAAAACCAGAAGTCAAGCAATTCAAGGCTAATTTCTTTCTCGGTGTTTTTTTTTCGTGAGTTTTGATTTTTGAACGTCTGAAATCTGAATTGTTCATCGGTCCAGGAATGACAGGTTGCACGGACCATCAAGGAAGTTCATTGTAAGAATAAGATCTTCCATAAGCAAAGAATTGTCAAGAACAGCGTTGTCATGGGGGGATAATTGTTCGTTTTCTGCGAGTTTCATGAAACTTGATCATTAGTATAGCTGGAGGTAGCAAGTCTCAGAGACTGTCCCTGCCGATGTTCGGAATGCCGGTCGAGTTGCCGGTCCCGGCCCCACACCTCCGGCCGTACCCCACTTATCCGGTCCGAGCCTCCAGGTGGACGAGAAGCATGCTGGAGCGGTCAACCAAGCCCATTTCCGTGTGTATTCCCCCAGGTACATTTTGCAAGTCATCTTCGTAGCACCGAAAGTCAACAAGAGGCACAAGACACTTCCGAGAGCGCTTGTATGACCTTAAAGTGTGTGGATGGTGGGACAAGTCGGACAGACGTCGTGCATAGCTGACCCAAAGCGGAACAATATGGTGGAAGTCTTGTTCTGGAAGAGGAGCTGGTGAGGAAAAGAAAACTTACAATGACCCGCGGCAGTGAGATAGAGAGATTCGAAAATGGGAATGCCACGCAGAGAAGCTTGAATCGTCAGACCATTTGATCTTCCAGGTAAGTGTGAGTGGGATGCCGAAGTGGTCGTAAAAATAAACCGAACATGGACAGTCCAATACGACTCGCTTTGGCTAGGAAAGGCCGTTTCAAAACTGTAATAGGGATCACAATAAGTTGTAAACACATCGGCCAGACTTACTTAGGGATTCCTCCCTATAGGAACTACCTAGAATTTAGGGTTAAAGGTATATTAAAAGTGCTGGGATGCGTGATAAGAATATACCTAAGTTGTACTGTACTGACCGTGACGTGTTCGGTTTATTTTTACGACCACTTCGGATGCCAATAACTCGAGAACCACGTTCTGTTTGTTGAAGAATGCACATAGAGTTATCCAAGATGAAAGCCGGGGATTGAGAACAGCAATCAGGTGCCTCATCGAGCAATATCGGTTAATATGCTGGAAATTTCCATCACTTTTGTAAGTTCTGATTCTCGGACGATCGTCGAGACTCGACAAGGGCCCGTTTAGGTACCGTAACAGCCGCTGTCAAATCGTATGGAATGATGCTTCCTGGATGCTTTGACGAAGACGATGAAGCGACCAGGTAAAACCGGGTCATCCATTGTGTCGGGTTCAGGTAGCTGGGATTGGAGGGCGTGGCTGTTGGGTCACAAACGCAAGGTACGCCGGCGATGTGCGTGTTGCCCGGCCCTTGAAGGAGACTCCACTGCCGAGTTTCACTTGCGTTGCCATGTGATGCTTCTCAATGAAGAATTAAGGCAAGTGAGCACGAATCAAATAAAAATCAGGCGTGACAACTGGGAGGAAAAGGAAGAATGGAATGAAATGGGACGATTCAAAAGTTGTCGGGCAGATGACGAGGGGATTGCATGTTCGCCAGATGTCTTCCCGCCCGACCCTGTGCTAGGGCGGGGGTTTTTAGCTCCCGCACATAGCGGGCATTGCTCGTGGTGCGAAAGGGGTGAGTGACTCTGCCACCGAAAGCAGCAGAACATTAAATGGCTCGATCGCCCACCTTTCTGTCAATTCTTTCTCCTCTTTCCATCCTTTTTCGTCTCTTCAGACCCTTCTTTCCATCATTTCCTCTTTTCGGATGTTTACCGACCATCGTTGTGGATTGATTGACGACAGATTCCATCACCGCTAACACCGACCATGTACCCTCTTCCAGCGGAAATTGTTAGTGCAGATGGTCACTTGGAGCAATTGAACGACACGGCATCTCTGGATACGAAGGAGACCAGCGAAGGACACATCGACAACGACAACTGTTTTACAAGCGAATTCATCTTGGTCGATGACTTCACAGCACGGAGAATTGCCAGGAAAACCGATAAAATCCATCAGGCACATGGCGTCGCGTGGGCTGCCCAACTCCCCATGGCCGTGTATCCGGCAGTGTGATGCGGGTGACCAGTCCAGGTACCTTGTCCACCAACACCAACGCCTGGCCCATCGAGCCCATGTGGAGGGATGAGGACACACAAACCCCAGCACAACCTGAAAAGGGAAACCACCAACGTTCAGATATTCGCTATCAATCGACCACCTTCACTTTCATCACGAGAGAGATGGTTTCCAAACTCAAATAACAAACAACCCGTCATTGGGCATGGAAATGGAACTTCGACATGAAAACCAATTCGGGCATGTTGATCAGGCGGTGGACACAAAAATCCAGTTCTGCCGGGCTTCAACTTGGTGGCTGGTGGGGTACGCAGCATGTACCGAAGCGCACGGCAAGCGGGAGAGACGACGTGACGAGATGACGGAGCCAGCTGCAGCGGTCAAGCGACTTGAAGAAAAGAACTATAAAGAGGAGGAATGAACCCTTTCTTTGGGCAAGGAACGTCCATTTCTCATCCTACTGCCATTTTAGCTTGACACGAGGAACTCAAACAGCGATAAAACAACCGGATATGAACGGAACTGCTCTCGTCTTTTCGGCCGGAATTCAGACACCACCATGGACAGCATTAATCACTTCGACACTGAGTGCCAATTGCTTCAAGAGCCCGAAAACATGGCCACTCCTCGGATCTCAGACATCGGCCATGGACTCACCTCTCGGACCTTTATTGTCAGAGGAAAAAGACAAACACAGAGCAGGATAGGATAATGGATGAAAATCCATGACCCCACGGGAACACTGGGTTTTGTTTCGACATCGACCTTCACGATGGCTACGACCGCCGCTATGACATTGAGACTTGGCTCACGGAAATCGCCCGGGATGTCCATGAGGCGATTTGTTTCGACATTGCCGGAAAATCCATGTCAAGATGTCACAGCTGGGAAGTTTGGGGAAACATGAGTTGTGCATTCCGTTGCCATCTTGCTCACAGGAAGAAAAGTTGGTACGGCCTGCTAGTGAAGTACGGGAGGTCACACCAACACCTGCAGCTTACAAAGGTATCTCACTAGCTGTCATCATGGTTGGCCATGATTGGCCTTGCTGACTATGGCTGCGCTAGCCTGTTGTGAAACTTGGAAATGACTTTCTTGGTCGGGGGGCTGACCAGACTCACCACTGAAGCAGCATCTTCTTGCTGCTCTCACTTTGACTGCAGCTTTTTCCTCCACAGTCGTAAGCTGGACGGACAGCTGGCTGGACACCATCAAGAATACAACCGACCAGACCATAGGAGAGCAAACCGCGACCGCGCTTGAGCAACCACCCTTACCTACACCAGCTGCTGGTAACATACAGACCGCAGGTAAGAGCCTGGTCTCGTTATTATTACTTCTATCCTTTCTGTCTGCGTATCGCTTCGGACATAGTCAACTACACCCACCGGCTTCAGAGCTACAGCCTTGTGATCTTTTGGCATTGGATATTCCTGATTGACCCCGGCATACTGGAGCTCAACGATCACATAGACTTTGTGTTTGTTAGCCCCTATACCTCTGGTCCGCTTCCATGGCTCGTTTGAAAGTAGCACAACGGTCTCTGTCAGGGACACTCAACATCACATTGTCGTGTAAAACTCCCAGCCCTCATCATCGGTTTCCGATAGCAGTTCCAGTCATCAAGTTCTTACATCCCCTTTTCACAACCCGAGTCTCTGGAGACACCTGAAAACCTCACCCAATCCAAGTGGACGCTTAAGACACAGCACAAGAAAATATGAGGTTCCAAGAAGTGAAACATTTCGCAGAGTTGTCAAGTGTTTCTTGGGTGTGAAAACCAGCCCTCGGTTAAACCAAGGCCGAGTTGTTGATCAAGTGAACCGACTTGTGCTGAGATTCCCCTTTCAGTCATCTCATCCAATGTTCACGATTGTTGAATGGCAGCACTCTGGTGTGTGTTCCTCGGTGTTCAGTGACACTTTCCCCTTGGTTGGTTGCACTCGGGCTCATAGCCTCATAGAGCTCCTTGCCAGTTGCCGAATTGGAGAACCAACTGGCGGGCATTCCCGAAATACTGCTAGTCAGCTGTCAGCCAGCCTCTCCCAGCAGTCAGCACTCCGAGTCAGCACTGCCCCCCTGCCGTCTCAGTAGAGGTCAAGAACGGTAGCAAGAGCCGACAAGACCCAAAAAGTGACGGGATCGTTGTTGCGCACGGGCGTGATTCTGTCCAGCCAGAAACCGACTTGACACTCTCTTGCTTCCAGTCTCCTACAATCAATCAGTTGTTGCTGCCACTGCGCTCACCCAAGCACCAAGCACCGCACCGCACCCACCCAAGCGACCAAGCACCCAGTCCCGGAGCAAAGTGCCAGTCGGTCCCAGTCTCCCAGTCTCGCTCGCCAGTCCGCCGCAGTCCCAGTCCGCAGTCCAAGTCCCAGTTCCCCGTCCCCCGTTCCCGACCACGCAAGAGCCCCAACCCGCGACGCGACTGCGACTGAAGTGCTCCATCGCGACCAGCCTCTGCCGTGTCACTACACGCCCTATTCTCATCAATCAGTTCCTCAATAGGCCATGCTGGTGCCCTAGCATATGCCTTGCTGACCCTTGAACCGAAGGAAAACACGCGGTAACAGCTGATGGGTTCGACGGTGACCGTTCCGATTCCCACACTTGCCACTACTAACCGCCGCCGCCGCCCACACCACCTCGACTACCTCGACTACCTCGACCTCGACCTCGACCACACGATCCATCACCACACCACCTACACCCTCGTCCAGCTCCAGCTCCAACCATACCCGACATGAGCTCCTGGATGAACGATGCCGCAGTCCAGAACCACAATGGCAACGGCTACCCCCACCTCAATGTCAACGCCAACGTCAACCTCAACGACCCGGCCGCCATGACCAACAACATGGCCGCCGCCGGCGTGATCGACCCGGCCGCCTTCATGGCCGCTGCCAATCCCCAGGTCGCCGCTCAGTTCAACGTCAACCCGGGAAACACCATCAACCCCGCCCAGTTTGCGAACCCCCAGATGCTCGCCATGCAGAACGGCCCCATGCGCAATGCCTCGCCCGCCTTTAACAACGCCATGTACCAGACGAACCCCATCATCCCCTCCAAGCGCCCCCGGCCGAGGGAGGATAGTATAGGCCAATCGCCGCGCCAGGCCCCCGGCATGATTCCGACCTCACGCGCCGACACTCCCCAGCAGTCGCAGTTTCAAGGGTTTCAACAGCAGCCCGGTATGGGCCAGCCACCGACAGGGCAGCCAAATCCATATCCCCATCTGCAACCGAACGGCTCCGCGAATGCGACGCCTTCGCCCATAATGAGCAACCAGATGCGCCCCGGCAGCGTACCCCAGCGAGTGGCCACGGCCTCACCACATCCCTTCTCGCCCGCCGCGCAACAGTTCCCGCAGAACTCGCCCATACCGTCCGACCACGGCGGCACGCCTCAGCCCAACTACATGCAGCAGAACTTCGCCCAAAACTTCAACCCCCAGCAGTTCGCGCAAGCGCAAGCGTCAGCACGACCGAGCCCGTCGCCGAACCCCATGGCCAACCAGATGATGCAGCAGCAGATGGCCGGGATGCCGCAACAGCTACAGATGCAGGGACAGCTACATGGTCAGATGCCCGGGCAAATACCGGGACAGATGGGCGGACAGATGGGCGGACAAATGCCAGGGCAAATGGGAGGTCAAATGGGAGGCCAAATGGGAGGACAGATGCCGGGACAGATGGCCGGTCAGATGCCGGGTCAAATGCCTGGTCAGATGCCAAGTCAGATGGTCGGCCAGATGCCAGGACAAATGCCAGGACAAATGCCTAGCCAGATGGCCGGCCAGATGCAAGGCCAGATGTTCCCCCAACATATGCAACAAATGCCCCAGCCCAGAAACGCCATGGAGCAGCAACGGCTGATGTACCAGATGCAACTTCAACGAAACATGCAAATGCAACAACAGATGGCCGGCCAGAACATGATGCAACCACACAATGCGGCTCAAGCTCAGGCGCAACATGCTCACGTTCAACAAGCTCAAGCTGAAGCGCGAGCTCAGGCGGCGCATCGTAACTTAATGGCTGCCAGAGGACAGATGGTTCCCGCGGTAATGCGCCCCCAGCAGGGGATTCCTCAACAACAGCAACAGCACCCACAGCAGCAGCCTGTTGGAAGGGGGGACCCCAATTCGTTCCTCAAGAACTTGACGGCGTTCATGAACAGCAAAAACATGCATTTGGAGATAAGCCCGGTTGTTGAAGGTCGCCCAGTAAACTTGGCCTCCCTATTTCAGCTTGTATACCACAAATTCGGAGGGTATCGCAACGTGACGCAGTCGAATGGTTGGCCGCAAATCACACAGATGCTCGGGTATCCTGTCCAGCATGTGCCTAATGCGCCGCAACATATCAAGACTGTTTACGAACGGAATATTCTAAAGTTCGAAGAGGCATGGACGGCACAACAGCGGGCTAGGCAGGCTATTATGCCCAATCCGCAAAACATGCAGCAAGCTCAACCCATGAAGCCGATGCCACCAGGGCAGATGCCCCCAAACCAGATGATGCCAGCCGGGCCACAGCCACCTATACAACCAGGTCAGATGCAGTCACCTATGAAGCCCCCAGTTGCGCAACAACCGAATGTCAATGGCTTTCCTGGGCCGCATCCCGGGCAACAACAAGCGAACGCCGGCCCGATGGGCCACCCGCGAAACAGCCTCTCGAGGAGCTCACAGCCTACACCAACAGCAGAAGAGTTCCCAATGCCGTCGCCGGCTCACAGCAAGGCTGGAAGCATGTCGATGCCAGGGTCTGCCCACCCAGAGAACCAGGCGATGCCAGGGCAGGGGGTTGAGGCCGCGCCTGGGTTCCCTAAACCAACGCGGGACCCAGAGATCTACATACCTTGTTCGAGAGAGGTTACCACATATGGCGGCGTGGATCTTGGCTCGGTAGAACATTTTGCGGAACAGTTAAGGAAGTTCAAGCCAGATGTTCCCCATCTTACCGATCTAGGCAACATCGACGTACATGCTCTAACGAAGAGTATCCAAAGTGGCATCCACGGCGAAGTGCGGCTTGCTTTGGATGTGCTCGGGACAGTATCAGCCACATCACCAGAAAGCGGCAAGCAAGACCCTCCTCAGCCATATCTGCCGCTTGACCTTCGACACTGTGACGACCTGGTAGAAACACTGATAGAATGCGCTGAGGAGCAAGTTGATCTGCTAGCCGAAAACTCGGAAGAAGCCTCCGACGAGATTACCATCACCTCCTACGAAGATGTCGTCCGCGCCTGCCGCATCGAGAAATTCGCCCTCCGGAGCGTCCCCCTCTTTGGGTCCCAAGAGTACGAGCTCGACCACGCCGCCGACAGGCTAATAGCCATCACCACTATCCTACGCAACCTCTCTTTCCTCGAGGAGAATCAGGCCTGTCTCGCCGATGAGTCCGTCATCCGTTTCCTGTGCATGGCCATCCGCTACCTCGGCACGCGCGAGATGTTGCTCCGCACGCAGGTCAACACTCTGGACTTTATGAAAGACCTGGTCATCCTGCTCTCCAACATCACGCGCTGCGTGGAGATGCCAGGGAGGGAACAAGCCTTTTGCCTGCTCCAGTTCCTCCTTGCTTTCGCTCCCTCGCCAGCTCCAAGCATGTCTCCCTCACCCGACGGCAACGATTCTGACCCGGGAATCCTCTTCTTCACGCCTTACGACCCCTCCCTTCACCCATACCTCCCCCACGCAATCGACTCGCTCGCCAAACTCTTAGCCCGCGACGAGCCGAACAGGACGTACTACAAAACCATATTCGCCAGCGAATCCCCCTCTCCTGGTCAAAGTTCACCAGCAGACCTGCTAATAACCCGCACCTTCGCCCTCGCCATCTCGCCCATCCCGGACCTTTCCGCCCCCAACACGCGCCCCGCGAACATTCCTTCCTTAATCGAAGTCAGGAAGCCGTTCCTCATGCAAGGTCTTCTAGCCGCCGACATTCTCGCCTCCATCACCCCCGACGGTCCCGTCGGAGCCGGAGCCGGTGCCGACGCAGCCGAAAACGGACCAGCTGCTGCTGCTGCCAGCGGTGGGGTCAATGTTGCCAGAGTATGGCTCTCCTGCGGCAACGGCCTCGTGCAAAACCTCTTCCACTTGGTCCGCCAACTAAGCATGCAATACGAGTCCCAACCCGTCGGTCCCGTCAGGCCTACAGGGCGCGGCGGCGGTGCGAATAACCAGCAACATAACAACAAGCGGGATGCGGATCTGGTGTACATCGTCAGCTTGGCCGTCAGTATGCTTAGGAAGTTGGGGGAGAAGGCTGCGAAGGATTCATCATCGCCTTCGGGTAGTAGCAGGTATCGGAATGGCGGCGCGATGGTGGATAATAGGATGGAAGGAATAGAAGAAGGGGAGGAACAAAGTAAATGGGAAGGATGGCAGAGGCAAGATGGCCTGCCGGCGTGTGCGGTATTGCCTGCTGGTAAGGATACGTTGCTGGGGGCGCTGCAGATGGGCGCGGCGGAATGGGGGAAGGAGGGTATGTTGAAGGATTTGGTTGCTTTTTGTGGGTTGGGGGAGTGAATGGTTTTTTTTTTAGTCTTTGAATGAATCGGGTTTGATCGGTAAATGGGGTCTTTTATAAGGGGTTGCATGCTATGCTGTTGGGAGGGATGAGGGGGTGCATGATGCAATGGAGATGCAATGGAGATGCAAAGGGGTTGCAGGAGAAGGAAGATGCGTGGCGATGAGATGCGGGAGACGCGGGAGACGGATATGTGACATGGATAAGGAAAAGCAAGTGAAGTGAAGAAAGAACAGGGAGAAGAAGCGAGAACTTAAGTGGAAAGGAGTGGAGGATAGGTAGGGGTGGGAACCAATCGAAGAAGAAGAACAGAGAGAGAGAAAAAAAAAACCGTACATAATAGAGGAGTTTTTGCCTTGCTTTGTCTGTCTTGTCTGAAGAGCAGGCGGTTTGTCAGTTTTTAATGTCAATAAATATTATGGCTTTGGATGGGATAGGCTGGTTGCCTCTAAGGAGTTTTGCGAAGTCTTGGTTGATGAAGCAAGCGAAGAGTTTAAAGAGGAGCTTAACTTACCGCACCACCCCTTTTGTCTACGCGCACCATATTTTGACTTGGCGCACCACTTACTCCACTCTGGCACCTGCATGGCAGCTGACATAAAAGATCCGCTGTTTCGTATGGTAAATTTCCACGAAAGAATGTTCCAAACATTCATGCGCATTTGCACCGCCAAAAGCTTCAATATTGCAGGGCGCTCGTCGCCAAATCTCCAAGGCACTCGTCGCCAAATCTCTAGGGCACTTATTCGGCCATTCTACCTATTGCGAAACTTGCAACGCTAGCTAGGCACATCGCTAGAATCTCTAGCTCTAAACTACAATATAAAGTCTTCAACAACTAATTTCTCTTCCATAGCACCGGCCAATATAGTTGCGCTCATTGGAATTGAATTCCTCGTCTCTTATTTTTAGGTGGTTGCACTTTTGGCTCTTCGTACTTTGTCAGGGTTTGTGGACAATGTTGGGGACGTTGGGAAGACTGAAATTTACAGCCGAAAACGACCCGCTTTAATATCAGGTGTAGAGGGTGCGCCAAGTCAAAACATGGTGCGCGTAGACAAAAGGGGTGGTGCGGTAAGTTAAGCTCTTAAAGAGAGTTAAAATAGGAGTTGGCATTGATTGTGCATACCAATCAGCAGGGCTTTGTGTATCATCCGGACTTTATGGACCGTGAACCTGGATCAAGCAAATGTGACATTGAAAGTTTATTTGTACAGAAGCTCTGCTTGAGCCTTTTGGTCCCCTCCTCTACCTCTACCTCTACCTTCACCGAACCATGTGCTCTCCAAGCTCATAACTTGAACGGCAGGCAGGCTTCTTCTGAATATAGACAGCTAGGTACCATTCGACCGCCTTTTGTATATCCTTTACCCCTTCCTTACAATCCCGCTTGGTGATACATGGTCTCAACATGTGGTATATTCCTCCATCGTACACATCACCCCCTTCCATTTACCCCTTGGTGGCGGCCTCTCCGGGCAGCCGAGGACCCTCCCTGTATGCGATGACCACTCGGTAATCCTCGTCCCGTGACATGGAGCATCAGAGTCCCTCCAAACACACGGGTCCCAGCAAGCGGCCCTGTCCGTGGTCTAGAGCAGCAATTGTTTCCTCCTCGAGTTTTCGGTCTCGGTGATGGGTTGGTCCTCGTCATGTTGTGTTGGCCTGTGGCTGAACGGCCCCCCCCCCCCCCCCCCCCCCCCCCCCAGAGGTCTATATCCGCAACATATTCCTCGTTTAGAAGCCCAAGCCGTCCAGGAACTTGACGACTTCCTCTCTGCGGTGTCCCTGTTTTTGTTTATATTCCGTTAGCATCAGTTCCTTTCCGCTCCAAGCTTTACTCTCTTCATGCTTCCCCGATCACACCTCCTCTGTTCCCCCATCTCTTTTTCCTTTTTTGCCCGTTTTCCCTGATCTCTAAACCTCTGCAACTGGTATTTCCCTGTCTTCCCTTCCCCCCTTTCTCTTCTGTCTCCCCCATCCCATCTCCTTCCCGTTGCCCCTTCTCCCTGCTTTTCTTTCCCGTCTCCTTCCATCCTTTCCCTCCCCCCTCGCACATGTAACAGCAAACAGAAATCAAAACTCACATCAACCTCCAAATGTCCCGTCGGCACCTTCACCCGCACCAGCTTCTCCTCCAGCCCCAAGAACTGCGCAAGATCTCTGCGCAAGGCCTGGCTATCACCTTGCACCTTCTTGATCTGCGTAAGCTTCTTGTTGCCACCGCGCTTGGCGAGGTGGTACACGGGCAGACGCTGGGTCCAGGCGCGGCCTACTAGGTAGGGCTTGCGCACGGCAACGGGTTTCGTCGATTCTGTTGGCGCGGCAGCGGTGGTGGTCTGGGTCTGGATAGGTGTGGTGGGTTGTGTGGTGGGCGTGGAGATGGTGGGCTGCTGCTGGGTTGGTGTCGTTGTTGTTGGTTGTTGCGATGCGCCGGCGGCGGCGGAGGAGGAGTAGAATCGGGGTTGGAAGGCGGGAAGGGCGGCGGCGGCGCGGACGGTGAGGGTCGTCGCGGGCTGGGCGATGGCCCGGGAGAGGCCGAGGAAGGTTGGGCGGAACATGGTTGTTGTGTTTTGTTGTCTGGTGTGGTTGCGGTAGAGAAAGAATGAAGGAAGGCTGTCGCGAAAGTTGGGAGGTCGAATCGAGACCGGGTTCGGTCGCAACGGGATCTGATAAGCTTGGCTGGGATCTGGAGTTGACTGGACTGGACTGGACCTCGCTGCGGCCGAAAGGTCCCCGTTTCGGTTCGCGTTCAATTGCTGGCTCGCTGGAGTCGGATCGGTCCCGCGTCCCGTGGGCCGTGTCCTCCGCGCGGCGGGTCGGTGTCGTTCTGGAAATTTGGTCGGTAATCGGCAGAATTATTGACCGCCCGGGGGTCCCCGCCTGCTCTGCCGTCCGGATGGTGCGCCGAGCGGGAGGGATGAAGTGCTGAAAGTTCGCTGAAGCTCCAGGCCTTGTGGTGTTCTAGACTCACCCCTCCGTGGCGCGCCTAGAAGTGACACCGCATTCAGCTGCAATTGTGAATTGGGCGAAAACACAGAGGCACAATTTGATGGCCCGTGCTTCTTGTCACTGAACCGCATTTTCCCAATTTTCGACCCCACCAAAGATTGACGGGGCCACCACTGGACGGCCACTCCGCAGAGTTCACAAAGAGAAATTTGGCGGATCGCATATCGAAAGCGCCTGCAACCTGGAGACACGCCCTTCCATATTCCTCTTTCCTTTCTGATAGTCGACCGACCCTCCCCCYCCCCCCGGCCCTATCTTATCCCACCGTAATACCCCCCCTCTCCAGGCCTCGACTCGACCCGACCCGACTTGACCTTGTCGTCCACTGCGTGTCTGTCTGTCATCACCACCATCAACATCATCACCACCACCACCACCACCCATACACAGACACACACACACATCCAAGATGGCTTCCACATCCCCCGCCACCACCAACGGCGACGCCGCGCCCGCCAACTATGACCTCGTCCTCAAGCTCGCCCCCCATCTCGACCGCCACATGGTCTTCCCCCTCCTCGAGTTCAACGCCGGCCGCCTTGGGGAAGATGAGACCGACAAGGCTCGCGAGATCCTCGCCGCCAAGTACGCCCTCCTCAAGAAGACCAACATGACCGACTACGTCGCCAACCTCTACTGCGAGCTCGAGGGCCTTAAGGAGCCCCCCGCCGAGTACGCCGAGCGCCGCCAAAAGGTCTTCCACCAGCTCGAGAAGTACGAGCAGGAGACGGCCAAGATCACCGAGCTGCTGCAGCGCGACGATGTCGTCAACAACCTGCGCTCCGACAAGGTGGCCAACTTGGAGTTTTTGAAGAAGGAGCACGACGTACGTTTACTTATATATATATCCACCAGTACATGGCTGTACATGTCTAACCATATCCTGTGCACAGGTCACCATCGACATGGTCGACGCCCTCTACGACTTCGGCCAGCTCCAGTACTCCTGCGGCAACTACGCCGACGCCTCCGAGCTCCTCTACCGCTTCCGCGTCCTCTCCACCGACAACGAAAAGGTCTCGTACGCCACATGGGGTCGTCTCGCCTGCGAGATCCTCAGCATGAGCTGGGAGTCCGCCATGGAGGAGCTGCAAAAGGTGCGCGAGAGCATCGACACCAGGCTCGCCAACAACCCCCTTGCTCAGCTCCAGCACCGCACCCAGCTCGTCCACTGGGCCCTCTTCCCCCTCTTCAACTACGACAAGGCCCGTGAGCCCCTCCTCGACCTCTTCTTCAACGCCGGCTTCATCAACACCATCCAGGCCAACGCGCCCTGGATCCTCCGCTATCTCACCGTCGCCGTCATCACCAACCGCGGCCGCGCGAAGAACGCCGGTGTCCAGCAGAAGCAGATGAAGGACATTGTTCGCATCGTTAAGCAGGAGGCCTACGAGTACCAGGACCCCATCACCCGCTTCGTCCACGCCCTGTGCATCGACTTTGATTTCGAGGAGGCCCAGCACCAGCTCGTGCTCGCCGAGGAGGTCCTTAGGAACGACTTCTTCCTGCTCGCCCACGCCGACGACTTTGTCGACTCGGCCCGCCACCTCATCTTCGAGAGCTACTGCAAGATCCACTCCCGCATCTCGCTCAAGGACCTCAGCGCCCGCCTGGGCCTCAACAACGACGACGCCGAGAAGTGGATCGTCAACCTCATTCGCGACACCCGCCTCGATGCCAAGATCGACTACAAGGAGGGCACCGTTGTCATGAACCACCCCCCGAGCTCGGTGTACCAGCAGGTTATTGAGCGCACCAAGGGTGGTTTCTTCAGGACGCAGGTCCTGACTGCTGCTGTTGCCAGATAGGAGGCTAAAGATAGCGGCAGTGGGGGACTAACTGATGGTGGCGGCAAAAGGATACCCGGGTCGACACGGCGGAAAAAGAGGGACGAGGAGAGGACTGGGGAGGATTGATTGTGGCATGGGCTCGATCGCAAGGCATGGAAGCGGCACTGATTTGTTCGTCGAATTTTGTGACCGAAATCACCGCCCACGATTGGAACGCTCCGGACATCAAGTGGCCAGGATAACTCAGCCGCTTCATGGCAGGCGAACTGCTTCAGCGTAATGGGCTTCAACTTGACCAGGACGAGTCTCGGATAGATCCCCTCCCTTCCAGCCTTTTTTTATCCCAGCGCAATAAGAGGATTAGAAAGTGGGGATCCAAAAAAAGGATTAGCGATGCATTTCGAAGAATAGACCTTTTTTTTTCCGTTTTCTTCTGCTTGATAGTCTGTCTGTCTATCTCTCAGCGTTTGGGATTTGTCGCTATTTCTCGTGTGGGCATGGACTCGGGTGGTAGAGGTAGAGGTAGCAAGGGAATCAGGACAATGGAAGGAGGTTTCACGTCATGACAACAATAACCGGTGTAATTATACCTCATTAGTGTGTGTTTTCTTTTTACAGGCTTCTCATCAGGCGTATCAAAATGGTTATGGCTCATTCATGCTTTCAGTTCGCTTACCAATCGTCCGGTCCGGGTTGCCTTCCCCTTCCGTAATATCATTCATCACTCGGTATAATCTCTGTCACGGCAGCTCAGCTGTGATCTACCAGCAAAAGCTGTGATGACTAGTCTAACTGTTGAGGTATGCTCCTTCCCTTCCTCCCTTCGTCTTCTTGGCATGGCGGGAGGTCTCGTCGCTCACGAATCATCTTTTTACCTAGGCAGGTACTCTTCATATGACAGCCAGCCCTGCCCGCCCCGGTTATTCCACGGGACAAAGACTTTCACTCCTTCCTCTGTGTTCATATTTTCCCTCTTTTCATCTTCCTTCTCGTTTCGTCTTCAAGTTCCTCAAGCCGACCAAAAGATAAGCACTGCAGGGCAGGTCACGGCTAGAATCGGAACTCCGTCCCCCACCGGCGAAGCATGTGCCGCGTCCGGCCGGGCACGAAGTCCAGGCCGTTGCCCGACGCTTGTCCCGCAAATCTTCACCCATTTTTCTTGTTTTCGGCTTCCTTCGTGCCTGTCTCTCTTCTTCGAGCCCACAGTTCCCACCCCGAGCCACCATGCCCGCCGGGCGCCGGCCGCATGCTTCACCCAATATAGTCGCATCTCGGATAAGGTACTGTGCAGTCACAAGCTGGCGTTGAGGAGAGTGAGCCACAGCTGACGGGCTTCTAGAGCAGGCGCAATTTCCTCGATTACTGCAGGCATCCAGAGTCCCAGGTCATCCGGTCAGTTGGCGAGCCATGTAACAGCGCCCCCCGCTTCCCGACGCCACATGGCAGTCGAGCGCGTGTCAGGCAGCATTGAAACTGACCGCGGAGCCTCCTCGCCAGAGAACTCAGCTCTCCTTACGAAACTGATTGCACCGGCATCCAGAGCTCCAAAGGGTTCGTGGACCGCCCCCAGTTAACAGTGCCATCGAGACGACTACCACAAGCGTCAATTTTGCGGAAGCCGTAGCCACGTTCGACCTTGGCTTGCTGGTGGTACCTATCAGCCAAGCCAAAATGGTTTTTCTGACCGGGGCATCACTATTCTCTACGAGCCCTCCCCCCCTCAGAAGCCCGAGCTCGAGTAAGTTTCTTCGCTTTCCATGTCGTTGCTTCCTGGGTCCTGAGCCGCGTGCTAACTGCTGATTTTGAACAGCATCGTCTTCTTACACGGCCTTAACGGTCATCCAAAGACGACATGGACTCTAACTCTGAAGTCCGGTGACGTATATTGGCCCCAAGACCACCTGCCCAAAGCGATTCCGACCGCTAGGATTTTTACATTCGGCTACGACATAAAGATCCGGCATATCCTGGGAGGCCCAGTCAGCCAGAACACAATCCAGGACCATGCCCGCGAACTTCTGGCACATTTGAAAGATGCTAGAAGCGCCGAAGACGCAAAACGACGTCCCCTGATCTTTGCTGCGCACAGCGCCGGAGGGTTAGTCGTGCGAGAAGCACTTACCACCGTCCGCAAAAACATCGGGGCTGGTAGTGGGAGATATGAAGAGATTCTAGAGTCGACTATCTCCGTGTTGTTCTTCGGAACACCGCACCTCGGTGCGGAGCCGCGAAGCACCATTCATCGGTTCGCTGCGTCCGTCCTAAGAATAATCGGTTTCAGAGATCCGGTGCAGGTAGTGGACGCTTTACTACCCGATTCAGCACTTCAGAACCCGAGGCTTGAGGAGTTCAAGAAGCTGGTCACCGAAACAGGGTTGACCATCTACACGTTCCAAGAAGAGTATGGAATTCAAGTCCTTGGTGGGAAAAAGGTTCGTTTCATTCTCTGTCTCTTCTCCTACCTCGAGAAATCACCAGTAAGCTAATTGGGCGTTGGGTACCTAGGTGGTCGAAGATTGGTCATCCGCTCTGGGCGTCGAAACCGAAATTCGCCGACACATTGGCGCTAACCATATGGACATGTGTCGGTTTCACTGCGGGCAAGATGATGTCGAATACCAGAAGGTGGTCAAGGCCTGTTGTGATAATAGCCCGAACACCTCACGCATAAGACATTACACCTTCGGCATCCTTTTGCAGGCATCCATAGGTGTTTATTACACCTCGTGGTCGAAATTCAAGACTTATTCTGCATCAGACAATTCCTAATAGACTCTAGCCGATGTGCTTTCAACTCACCACCAGGCATATCGCAGCTTTGCAACGGCCTTTCTTGAACAGAGCGAGCGGTATTGGACTGTCTATATTCGGTTTATTCTTACGACCACTCGGCCGTCTCGGTAGCACTTCTCACTGCCGGAATCTCTCCCAAGTTCGCCGTTGGGGTTACATCCACATCTACACGTCTGCGCCACACGATCACAGGTGGCGGGCGGCCTGTCGGATGCCCTCCAATCGTCGGGTGCTGAGCCTCAACCCACTAATCCCCAAAGAGCGTGATGCAGATCCTACATATCAGGCTTTCGGGCACGCTTCAATTGGGCTTGGGCCTTTCGTGGAACGCGGGGAAGGTTTGCGGTTTTCAGAACGAACCTTTTCGCATCGGCCATTCAGCGTATCTCATATCGATATCGCCGTCGCCCGGAAGCACGAACACCTCGGTGCGAGCTGTCTGGCCTCATTGTTTCAGCACACACACGTCCCCTGCAATCTTTACACATCAATGCTGGTTTGTTTCTCGGCTTGGTATTCCGAATGAGACTGGGCCTATCCCAACCCGCCCATAAGACAGTAAGGACACCCTGAACTGTCTACTTGTCGACCGAGGACGCATCATCACTTCATGAAAACACATAAGTTTATGTAAGGAACACCAGAAACAGTTGACCAAAGGTCTCAAGCTAACGGACTTTCCAGGGTGTATTGTGTTCTCAGTGTCGTTGGAACCCAAACCCACATCGCTAGTTCGCTATTCACATGCGTTCATTAACTGAACCAAGATGATTTACGACCGTGGTATAACTGTTCTTCATGAACCAAGCAATGCAGAAGTGGAGTAGGTCAAGCACCATGTGTTCTAGTTGCTGCGCCCGTGTCCTCATCAATACGTACCTGACTGCTAACCGAATGCTGCACATAGTATCGTCTTCGTACACGGGTTTACTGGTCATCCCGTGTCGACTTGGACGCTCGATGCCGCGAAAGTCAAGAAGAGGACGAATAATAGGAAGGAAAGACCTGGAGGTGCCGTTTTCTGGCCGCAAGATCTCCTTCCGATAACTGTACCGACCGCTAGGATACTCACATACGGATACGACACCAAAATTCGCCACTTCCTCCAGGGGCAGATAAGTAAAAATACGCTTCAAGACCATGCGTGGGACTTGTTATGCGAGTTGGAGTCCCAAAGAAGGTCCTCCCAGAATGCATCCCGTCCATTGGTCTTTGTCGCCCACAGCTTGGGCGGTGTGGTGGTTAGGGACGCTCTCAGACAAGCCAGCCATCGTCACGCTACCCACCCTCACCACCATGCTCTCTTTATCTCTACCATCTCAATCATGTTCTTCGGCACCCCTCATCGAGGTGCCGATCCTCGGAGCGGCTTGCACCGCATCCTCTCGGCTTCTGCCATCGGGGTTGGGGTGAAGGTTAACAAGCATATCATGGACACTCTGCTTCCAACCTTTGGGAGACCAACCGACGTCGATAATTTCAAGATACTGGCATGGGAAGCAAAATGGACCATCTACTCATTCCAAGAAGAAACCGGCGTTGGCCTCCTTTTTGGTAAAAAGGTTTGCTTCGCCCAACTTTTCTCTTGCATCACCATATTCTGTTCACGGAGCTAATCTCTCTAGCATAGGTGGTCGAGGACAATTCATCTTACCTTGGCCCGCCCGTAGCTGAGACTATTCAGCACATCAGTGATAACCATATGGACATGTGTCGTTTCCACGGGCTGGACGATCCCGGCTATCTCAAAGTTGCGGCAGCCTTTCAACGCATCTTAGCCACTAACGACACTTCGGTGGGCACAACGCTACATGCACTAACGTCCGAGACCTTTCCATCAACATCACCCACGATACATGTATCGTCCGAGACCTTCCTATCAACATCGAATCTTAAGGGTAGGATATACATCGGACCTGGGGGCGAAGAAGATGCCGAACTGAAGGAAAAAAATCAATTGGTTGCCTTGCTCAAATTCGACGAGCTTGGTGCCAGAATGCATGACATCCAACCCGCTCAGATGCAAACATGCCAATGGTTCCTCACCACACCAGAGTATGCCAAATGGAATGAAGGCAATCAAGGATTGTCTTACTCTGGCTTTCTTTGGATTAAAGGAAAGCCGGGTACAGGAAAATCGACCTTGATGAAGTATCTGTACTCCATCCATTCCCGTCAAGCCAGTTGCACGGTGATATCTTTCTTTTTTAACGCCAGAGGCGCGGAACTAGAGAGATCTACTCTTGGTTGCTATCGAACGCTCCTATTTCTGCTGCTTGACGGCCGACAGGAATTATGGAAAGCATTGGATCATCTTGACAAAGCAGGCCGCTCCTACATCGTGAGCAACGGATGGAATATCGGATTTCTTACCGAGACGTTCAAAATCGCCGTAGAACTCCTGGCAAAACAACAGCCCGTCGAATGTTGGATAGATGCCCTGGATGAGTGCCAAGACTCAGAGGTTGAACAGATGGTCTCTTTCTTCGAGGACCTGGATGAGTTTATGCTATCAAAGGGACTGCCCTTTAGGGTTTGTTTTGCGTCACGGCACTATCCGACCATCGTTGCGAAGAAGGCCATTGAGATCGTACTGGAGAAAGAAGAATATCATGAACTCGATATTTCGACGTACATTGAAGCCAGACTTCGATTGGGGAATTCTGTTCACAAATCAGAAGTTCAAAGCAAACTCTTGAAAATGTCTTCCAGCATTTTCCTCTGGGTTGTATTGGTCATACCAATTCTCAACCGGGAGTACGCGAGGGGTAACATCTCAGCGCTCAGGAAGCGCCTGGATGAGATTCCTCCTGGCTTAGACGCTCTGTTCAGTTCCATCTTAACCAGAGATCAAGAGGATATGCAAGAGCTCCTTCATTGTTTGCATTGGATTCTTTTCTCAACACGCCCACTCGCACCGCTGGAGTTGTATACTGCCATTAGGCTGAGTGGCGAATGTCCTTCAAAAGCAAATCCCGCGACAGCCAACTTACGCAGCTCTACTCCGGTAACTTCCCACGAGGATGAAATGTCCAATGAAGACTTGCATCATTACGTGGACAGCGTCTCCAAAGGACTCGCAGAGGTAACGAGTTCTGATACTGTCCAATTCATACATGAGTCAGTCGGAGACTTCTTGTTGGGCAAAAGCGGTAGATACGATCTCCTGTCGAGAATCGAAGGTTTCCATTTTGGTAATCCCGGAGACATTCACGAAAGCCTGAAACAAGTCTGCATCGACTATATTCTGACAGCGAACTCGGCAGCATTTTCAGATGAATCTTCAGAGGCTCCCGACTCAACAGCGAATCACCCTTTCCTTGATTATGCTGTTATGAATGTTTTACGTCATTGTGATCAAGCCTACCACTATGGCGTGTCGCAGGATGTCTTTCTGCTCAATTTCCCTATCCAAATCTGGACTCAACTTTACAACGCTTTGGATGTGCAAAAGTGGCACGGGTGCATCATATCACAGGAATTGCCTTCTATGCTCTACCTTCTCGCCCAGTTTGATGCTCATCACTTACTCCACGATCATCTAGAACTTGGCCAACAGTTCAAGTTTAGTTGTGGAGTCTACGGTTATCCGTGGATAGTCGCTGCTGAGAGGAAGAATATTGAGTCCCTTCGACACCTCGTCAACGCTACCGCTGCAAGCCCTTCATCTCATGTCACTTCTCGAGAAGTCGCCTCTTTTCTCGACAGAATGAAGGATGTTTTCAGATACAAGTTTGTCCCGGATCTAAATGAAGGGAATGATGCTGTGATAGCGTTCCGTCTTGCGGCCTTTGGCCATGGGCCTCTTCTGGAGAGCTTTCTTGTACAAGTTGGCTCACGATACTGCGAGTGCCAGGCAACGCCCAGAAACTTCCAGCCAGGTTCACAACTTTGTCGTACAAAGGTCCAAAGCCTGGTAAACATCCCTTTCAAAAGCCGTTACTCGGATTCAGAACTGCACGGCCGTACCGCCATTTCTTTTGCGACCACTGCAGAAGCTTTACATGTGCTTTTAGCCTACGGGGCCGATCCAAACGTTCAAGATATAGAGGGTTCGACCCCGCTGCACAACGCCAGAATTGAGATTAAGCTAGCCATCTGCTCGGTGCAACAAGTCCAGCTCAAGCTCCCTCGCTCAATATGCTCCGTTGAGTCAGCGCTGGAAAACAGCAGCCACACGACAGATCATTTGGATGGTTTGATTCCACCTCTTTCCCCTCGGTTTACGAGTATCAACATCCGGGACGCACAGGGCCGAACGGCTTTCTATGAAGCAGCAGCAAGTGGTGCCGCCAAATTAGCCCAGCTATTGATGGACACGTTTCCTGACATTGACATCCATCTACAGGATAATGACTCCCGGTCGCCACTTTACGCGGCAGCCGAATCTAGAGATGTGGAGACCGTTAAGCTATTATTAAGCATTTCGTCAGAGCCGGAACTTCAGGATCTAAATAGGCCAGACAAAGAAGGCAGGACCGTTGCATCTTACCTAGCTGAAGGTCAGCACGTGGAACTTCTTCATGTACTTCTTGGAAGGATCCCCCACCTAGCTCTAGACACACCGGATCAAAGAGGTTGGACACCTTTGCGAACAGCGTTGTGGAGAGTCTTTAACGGGGTCCCGAACCTGGAAGTTATAAAGTTTTTGCTTGCAACGGGACAGGTCAATCCTTTTCATGCAGATTTGCGTGGATTGAGTCCCTTTGCAAGGGCAAAACAACGGTTTAGAAATGGGGAGCGTGATGGCACAAGCCTGCCGATAGCGACAAGAAGGGAATTACTGCTTGAAATGATTAAAACAGCAGAGAACAAAGAGGTCATGGGCAAGTTCCCGTTCGAAGATGAGGATCTCTTGCGAATTGAGGAAGAGATAGCGGAAGCCCGGAAGATGGTTGAGGAATGGGATTTCATGATTCGTACCTTACGGCAGGGAGGACGCCCAAAGAAGACAGAGAAGAACACGGGTTGGCTGAAACTGAAGGGAAGATCGTGGAACTACGACGGATGGAAGGGGAGGGCTTGAAAGAGATGGTACCGGGATCATGGGGGAACAAATGCTATGTTCGACGAGAGATTATGAGTTTTGGTATACAATCTAATGCTGGTTTGTTTGTTAACTGGGTACTCCTTGTATTTTGCACGAAATCTATCCTGAACTATCCCAAACCTTGAAAGGGCGTTTTGAAATGATTAAGTATTAATTGGGAATGCTTAGGTACGGATCAAAAATACAATCACAAGACGTAACATGACATATTCAGCATCGGAGTAAGCATATTCAAGATAGAGCGGGCTTCAATTATGGTACGAGACGCATGAATTAGATATGAAAACGCTTAGGGAAGTTGACCAATGGTCTCGAGTTAACAAACAAACCAGTATTGGACTGTATACGTATCGAAACGGAGTTCATAAGTATACCACATGGATGCTGGCCAACGGCCGGTGCCGAATCAGTCGAAAGGCCATAGACCCCGGGCCTTACTTGGGGTTTGGGACAAACGCGTTTTCGCGAGCTGCTCAACCGTCGAGACGATAGCGCTGCTGACAGTTATGAACAAGTCAACCGTCCAGTTCTCAGAGTCATGTCAACATTAAGTAAGCAAACCGAGCTGATAAGGCCATAGAGTCTCTGAATCCATGACAGATAAGCTCCCTCCATATCACAGTTTCCATCGTGTAGAGGTAGGTAAAAGTCATTCTCCATCAAGCAAGCGCACTTCCTTCACTCCATCTCCGGCGTCGCTCCTTTTCTCGGCGAAGAAGTTGGGCTTCTTGGCTGGAAAGTGAACTTAACACCTCGGGGTTGGGGGAACCCTCATGCTTGCTTCGGCAGGCAAGGGATTTGTTTTGCACAACGACAAGACATCCTCATGTTTTGCCGTCTTCCTTATTGTATTGAAGTGGGTGGGTCTTGCCTCAGGGGTACGCCCACGAAGTAAACAAACGTAGGACACAACGAACGAAGGGCAGCCATTGCCATTCACAGTAGTGCAAAACTGACCAACAAAAGCAACCACGAAGAAATTTAAGGTCTTTGAAGTAGATGGATTGTTCCTTCCGTTCGTCCCCCTTTCCCACTTGGCATAATGATGACCACTGGCGGCCGCTGCTGACCACCGCGCCGGAAACAAAGGCCGTCGTGTAACCCTAACCCGGATCCAATTGCCTCGCTTGGCTTCCAGGAGCATCTCGCAAATCAACAGCAAGAGATATGATGACGATGACCAAAGTGAAACCCGCCGACTGCCAAAGATGGGAAAGTTCAAAGGTGAGGAGAACGGTGGAAAACAGAAATGCAAGAGACGTGATTCGGTCTCTGGTCATCTCTCTTGCCTGGACCAAGATCGAGCTTGGCTGCGTTCACCCCTAGCCTCCATATGCCGTCCCTCTCTGTCCAATAGGAAGACAAGGAATGGTCAGCATTTCCAAGCGCACCCCAGGGTAAAAGTGACATGGATCACCTTTCACATCACCTTCCAGCTTCCTCAGCTTCTGATATCAAACGCAAACGCCCTTTGCTGTTTCTTCTTTCGCCAGCTTGCAATTTCCATTTATCCATTATTCATCGAACCTTTCCTTCCCATCTCAAATACCGGAAACACCCAAACACCAATTTCTACCATCGCAAATCACAAACCACAAACCACAATCTTCAACCAAAACATCACCGACCCGACCAACAGTCCAACAACAACAACACCATGACCCCATCACCAGAAACATCGCCACTCCTCGGCCCAAGACCCACAACAACCGACCTCCCCCCCTCAGAATACGAACCACACAAACCCCGTCCCGGCTCAATCCGCAGCATGCGCTCCTCCGTCACAGCCGCCGCCGGGCCCTGCCCGCGCCAACAACTGCCCAAATCCTCCGATTCCGCCTCCTCCTCGTCCAAAAAATCCAACACCTTCGACGGTCTCTTCCGGGACATCATCCTCGGTTTCTCCGACGGCCTCACGGTCCCCTTTGCACTAACCGCCGGTCTTTCCACCCTCGGCAGCACCAAACTCGTCATCATGGGCGGTCTCGCCGAGTTGTTCTCCGGTATGATCAGCATGGGCTTGGGCGCCTACCTGGCCGGGGTAACGGAAAGACAGCACTGGGAGGCTGAGCACGCTAGGAAGGCGTGGGAGGTTTCGAATCTGCCGCAGTTGGAGCAGTCGGAGATTTTGGCCATCCTCGAAGACGATTACGGTGTGTCACGCGCCACAGCCGCAGCGCTGGTGCAGGACCTCTGCCGAAAGGGGAATGAGGAGAATCTTGTCCGGTTCCTCATGGATCTCGAGTTGCGCATGATGGAACCGGACCTCAACCGGGCGTGGGTCAGTGCGGGCGTGATGGGCCTCAGTTACTTTGTGGGGGGACTGATTCCCATGGTGCCGTACTTCTTTATGGAGAAAGCGGGGGAGGCGTTGTGGGTGTCGGTGGTTATCACGGCGTTGATCTTGCTTGGGTTTGGGTTTGTCAAGAATTGGGTGACGATTAGGACGAGGGAGGCGGGGGCGTGGGGGGCGGTGCAGACGTTGGTTATTGGGGCGTTGGCGGCGGGGACGAGTTATGCGATTGTGAGGTTGTTGGATTCGGAGCATTAGGGGAAACGAAACGAATGGGGTGATGGTCTTGGGGATGGGATATCCATGGATATGAGGACGGAGGAGGTGGTTGTTATGATTGATGTTTGTTCATGATGTACATACAGGTCTGCCTGGGTTCGGCGTTGGGGTCGGTTTTAGTTTCGGATTATCCGGTTATGTCGTTTGACAGCGGCGGCGTTCAAGGCGTTTGGAAGGAAAGGTTGGGCAAAAGACAAGGTCATGATATCAAATGAGATGCAGTTCAACTTCAGTCGATGAATGCTTGTGATACTTATCTCAATGTTTTCCCCTCCATTTTCCAATGGCCTGGTGACAGGAAGTTTCAAAATTAACAGTCGGGTTAGGGTTAAACATGGATAAAGTGTAAGTGTTAGTGGTGCTCCCAGGGGAAGCCGAGAAGGTCAGGCATCGAATGCAATGACGCTAAACACCATCCACTGAGAGCGCTGCGCATGCACCGACCGACCGAAGCCCGTAGAACCCAGTGGCCAAGCCCGAGCCCCGGGCTTTCCATTTGCCGGCCGGAACGACCTATCCTATCTTATCCGCGCCGAATCTCGACGGAGCAAATCCAATTCCAATTGAATTTCCGGCGTCCCCGTCCCCGACCAGTGTGACCCCCGCAATGCGCGACCGTTAGTAGTGTACCCCGCGAAGCCACGAGTTTCCCAACCGACAGTGCCCTGGCCTCCATGTCTCGACCGATGGCACCCCTCGGCCCGTCGGACACCGTCGCACGCCTTCCGTACTCCGAATCTCGTATCCCCGGCAAAACATGGCACAGAAGAATCGATGATCTTTCGCTGATCATGACTTTTCGGTGTGTTGGTCTTGGAAGACGTCGAACTTGGTCCATGGAACACACAGAAGACGGTCGATCATCAGGGACCGGTGGGGCAGCCAACATCCCAGCGAAGTGTTTAGCGGCTGATGGGGGCCAATGACCGCCATCTCTAGTGAAAGATGGGGTCGGAACAGGGGGCGTGGAGACCGCCAATACGAACCACGATTTCCACTGGGAGATGACTGAGATCCGATGGACAGAATATTGGGTATCTTGATGACGATGGACGATGATCAGATGGAAGGGGATGATCCGGAAAAACGCCAGAACTTGATAAAAGGAGATCACCAAGTTGAGTCACATATCAATAACTTGGATGAACACTCCAACAGGAACACCCATCGCCAGCCAGACATCCAAACGCCCTGAAACAGAACCCATATTTCTGTCGACAACCCCAGATTTCTGATCATCTCACCTCATCCCGGGCACCGCCTTTTCCACTTTCTCAACCACCACCACCACCACCATGGAAATGGAAGCGGTCAGCCCCCGTCCGCATGACCGTTCCTGCTTCGGTTGTATCCACCACGTCAAAATGTCTATATGTAAACATCTCATCCCATCTCCATCACCTCTCACAGCTACGGCCTCTCTAACCATCTCACCATCTCAACAACACCGACAGCCAAAATGAGCGCCTTCCTCGGTCTAGTCCCCCAATATCCCAGTCCAACCCTGGAACCACCACCACCCTACGGCGGCGCATCCTCCCAACTCCGTCCCCTCCGCCACCGCCGACCTGCTTCTTCTCTCCCCAGCACTTACACCCCCTACCCACCAGACGCACCATGTCCGGGCAACCGCACCATGGTCCAGGGGTTCGAGTGGTACTGCCCTCCTGATTTCCAACACTGGCGGCGCCTGACCAAAATCATCCCCACGCTCGCCCAACTCGGCATCACCCAGATCTGGATCCCGCCCGCTTGCAAAGCCTCATGGAAGACCGGCAACGGGTACGACATCTACGACTTGTACGACCTAGGCGAGTTCGAGCAAAAGGGCTCTCGCAAGACGAAATGGGGCGGCAAAGAGGAACTCCAGCAATTAGTAGTCGTTGGAGCCCAATACGGCGTCTCCGTCCTCTTCGACGCCGTGCTCAACCACAAAGCCGCCGCGGACTTTAAGGAGCCCGTCCTGGCCCGACGAGTGAACCCCAAGGACCGAAGGGTGGTGCTAGACAAAAAGCCTTCGGAGATCGAAGCCTGGACGGGTTATGACTTCCCAGGCAGACAGGGGATGTATTCCCCGCTCCGCTGGTCGGCGCGACACTTCAAGGGCATCGACTACGACGACCTGCGCAAGGCGAACGCGATTTGGAAGTTTGAAGGCAAAGAGTGGTCAGAGGACGTAGACGAAGAAAACGGAAACTACGATTACCTAATGTTCGCAGACATCGATCATCAGCACCCGGAGGTGAAAAGGGATCTTTTCCACTGGACAATGTGGCTCAAATCACAACTGCCCCAACTCGGCGGAATGCGGTTAGACGCCATCAAACACTACTCTTACTCCTTCGTCCGCGAACTCCTGGCGCATATCGACCGCCACGTCTCCCCTGGACCCCCTGGGAGCCCAGAGACTTGGTTCATAGTAGGCGAATACTGGCGCGAAGACTCCGAGTTCTTAGCTCGCTACATCGAATTCATGCACCACCGCCTCTCGCTCTTCGACGTGCAGTTAGTCTCCAACTTCTCCCGCATCTCCCTCGCTTCCGAGAACATCCAATCCTCTCCCACTGCTCCGGGGATCACGTACGGCAGCCCCGACACGGACCTCCGTCTCCTCTTCGACGACACTTTATGCGTTTGGAAACCGCACAACACCGTCTCCTTCGTGGTAAACCACGACACGCAAAAGGGTCAATCACTCGAAACCCCTATCGCCCCCTTTTTCATGCCCCTCGCCTATTCCCTCATCCTGCTCCGCGCCAACGCCGGCGTGCCCTGCGTGTTTTGGTCTGATCTGTACGGTTCCTTCGGCGTCACCTCCACTTCCACCCCCTCCTCCGAAGACGCCGCCTCGCCCCAAGATACGCCCCTACCAGACCCGCAGCACTGGAAGCCACCGATGTGCGGCGGGCAAGTACTGCCGAAGTTGATGCTAGCGAGACGACTGTGGGCGTACGGGACGCAGCACGATTATTTTGACCACCCGCATTGCGTTGGGTTTACGAGGACGGGACATTTCAGTCAGTCGGGGGGCGCGGGAGTGGCGTGCGTCATGGCCAATTGGTGGGAACATGCTAGCAAGAGGATGTATGTGGGCGTGGAACATGCGGGCGAGTGTTGGACGGATTTGCTCAAGTTTTGTCCGGGGGAGGTGGTGGTTGATGGGGAAGGGTGGGGAGTGTTCCCTGTTGCGGCGAGGAGTGTGGCTGTTTGGGTTAGTAAGGGGGCGGAGGGACGGGAGGGGGTTGATGCGTTTGAGTTGTAAGTGTTTACCTCGCAGGATTGGCCAATTGCGTGAATGATTACTGACACTATGTCCATGACAGGGACTCGGATGTTTACGGTTTCAACAAGAGGCAGCAGGAGCAGGCCTATCAGACTCAGAGGGGACCAGCGGTGCCCCTGGAGGAGGAACCGGAGGATTGGATGGTTGCTTAAATGCTGCGAGGGGAGCGGCGGCGGAGTACTTGGCCATGACAGGATCTGATTAGACGTGGGTGGAGAGGCCGACTAGTCGTTGATGCCCTGGCGGTGTGATGTCTAGGCCAGTCGAGAGATGACGACGGTGATGAACAGGAACTGGCTGCCGCATAGAGAAGTATCACCAGTGCATATGAGACATAGTCATAATGTAATGCCTATTACCAATACTACAGCAGCTTTCCAGCGTCCAAACGCCATTAGGATTGAGAAAGCCTAGATACACACACCCCAAACCTCCCTACACCCGTTTTTCCCACATGGCAGCTGTCATGTAAATTATCGAGTTTTAGCGGTATTTCGGGCCGTTTTGAATGGTCATGACCATTTGAATCAAACCCCCCCATGTGACCCAGGTGATTCACATCTTCTCTATGCCTCCTCATAACTCAAATCTCGTAATAAATCCATGGTGTTTGGTGCAGATCGCTGCAGATTGACCGCTCTATCTACCCATCTACTCACTGAACTCAAAATCGCTGCTGCTAGGGGTGCAAATGTGCAAGTTGGAAAGTGCGAAAATTTTGGCCAAATTAGTGCAATGTTTCAATGCATCGGAAAGACGAAATTTAGCGGGTAAAAACGGGGTTTACAATGTCAGGTGTCATCAGCTGCACGGACCCACTATTTCTTAGAAACTGGGTGTATGTAGGTTTTGGGTGTGTGTATCTAGGCTTTCTCTTAGGATTACCAGCCCAGTCATCCTCGGACAAATTCCAGATCATCAACAAGGTCTCTCGTGTCCATATCTCTCGTCTCAACCCATTACACACACCCCATCAACATCACTGCTTCCCCATGTACCACCTCCTGCTTTCGTCACCGACCCCAAAGACGGATCAAGCATCCCTCCAACACCCACCCCTCACATCCCCACTGATACACTGCATAGTACAGTCCAAACCCACCCTGGTATCCTGCACCTTCCCGTACACAGACTCTCCCACCACGCACTTGTCCAGCACTCCAGCACCTTCGTGCCTGTCTCGACGAAAAGCTTGGGCAGCTCTTCAACGATGCTGCCCACGATGGCATCCTTTTGGCGCAGATTGTCGGCCCAAGTGATGCAGCATTGCAAATTGCTTTCTGTGTCGAGGGAAGAGAAAGCAGACGGAGCGTGGGGGGAGTAGGGTAGGAGGGGGGGGGGGGGGGGGGGGGGGGGGGGGGGGGGGGGGGGGGGGGGGGGGGGGGGGGGGGGGGGGGGGGGGGGGGGGGGGGGGGGGGGGGGGGGGGGGGGGGGGGGGGGGGGGGGGGGGGAGGTGAATTGAGGAAGGGGCAGTGTCGGTGGCGGTTAGGGTTTTGGTCAAGGACTCAAGGTCTTGGTCAAGGTGACCTGGACTGCGGGAACGGAGGAGCTAGGGGCCTTGTGATGGCAGTGTTCGAGGAGCTGCCAGCAGACACCCAGATAAACTCCTCCAGGAATATCCTCAATCAGCACCGTGCAGAGGTCGGCGGAAGCAGGGTAGTCATATGTGTCGGAGCATCGAACGTTACCGGGGCTAGGTGAACAGGCTCCAACGGGAGCGGCGGCGTTGTTGGGAAGAAAGTGGTCGGGGCCATCGGCGTACGTGTCGAAGTGCCTAGGTACAAGGTATGGATGGGGGTTAATAAGTAGGAAGTTCTGTCTAGGTTATTATTGTCTGGTCCAGTGGTCGAGCGGTGTGGTGCGCAGAACGCGAAACACACGGGGCTATGGACAACCTCAGGTGGCCCCTGACGGTGCCCTCGTTAGACCTGTTTTTAAAGGACGGGGTCGCCGCAGTGGGAAACCTGAGGCTCTGTAGTAGTGCTGTAGCTGGCGCCTTCCGGTTGTGAAAAATAGGGCTCTTCTACTCCCTTCCAGTTTGCAGTCACGTCCCATGTTCGATTCCTGGGCTGGACACTTTTTCTTTTTTTTGGATCTTTTTACACTTTTTATTGCTTTGCCGGACCGGCGGGCGGCATGCAGCCAGTACACTGCCGCACCTTGCTTGCGTCCATCATCCTCGTATGCCCGTGTCGCAGCTGCACAGCCCACTGCTTGAAAGTTCCAAGTTCGGCCGCCTGGGAAACGGGGGAGGGGGAAGGAAGAGCTTGCGTATAAGTGCCCAAACAGGAAAGATGAAGTTATCGTCAATGCTTGGCATTGTGGATACTTTGTACGTTCAATCATCCCGCTTGTATTTTGGGTACTTTTCCTATACGACTAGCTTGCGAAGCTAGCATAACTGAATGAAGTTAAAGTCAACTTTCCGTCTGACACAACCTCGATACCCTCTGCGCCTTGATTTGGGTAGATTAGTCCCGACAACGACGTGACCCCTTCATCGTTCACGAACGTCTCAACCGAGTTCTGGTCTACATAAATCGCCAGTTTGACCGTGCTCCCACCAGCAGGATTCGTTGCAGTCCGCACCGCGTCCCAAACTGCCCTCGGTCCCGGCGCCAACGTATCCGAACCGGATCCGTCAGAGCCTCTAGCCAAAAATACTTGGGAAGCGGAAAAGTCATAACCGATTGTTGTGTTGGAACTTCCATCGGATTTGATGCGGAAGTAAACCTTGTTACCATCATCACCATTGGCCTTGGTAACTGTTGCTCGAATGACATACGCGCCTCCGGCGAGATTAGAAGGAAGCGATGCCGTCGCCGGATCTGTTGTGATGGTCGTCCCGGTAACCGAGACAGGGCTTGCGAATCTAGCCGCATACCCTGCAATTGGAATGCTGACAAGGGTGGGAGTGCCGTTAATCGTGCGGTATTTGACCTCGCGCACTAAACTCATCTGCCCTTCGAAGCCGCCGTAATAAGGCAACGTCGGTGCATACTCCCAATTATTCATCCAGCCAATGGCATAACGGCTGCCGTATTTGTTGTCTGGGTTCTCCCAGCTGACCGTGGCGTAAAAGTCGGGACCTTCATCCATCCACCGATGGCTGGTCGTCGTGGCTGTGAAACGGGTCCCGTCCCATGTTCCAGCCCAGTAGGCTGTACCTGTCGTCTTTCCATTCAGATACCCATTTGCGCCGACGGCGAGAATCCAGACCCGTGACGCCGGGTTGCCGTCAAGATCAATCTGATATACATCTGGGCACTCGAGTGTACCCAGGTCCACACCTCCAGGAGGATAGAATCCTGAGACATAGGTCCAACTCTTTAGATTTGCTGACGTATAGAACCCAATTTTGTCTCCTTCTGCCACCGCCGTGACCCAATGCCCTGCTGTGTCATCCCAGAAGATTTTGGGGTCTCGAAAGGCTGGTTTGGCGCTTGGGTTGGGGTTTGGCATTACGGGATTGCCATCGTAGGCGGTGAATGTGTATCCGGCGTCGTTGGAATAGAAAAGGGACTGCTGTTGCACACCGTCTTGCATCTGAGTGAGGACAGTGACGACAGCGTTCTGCCCAAAGCCGGCCGAGTTGGTTGTATCAATCACGGAGCTGCCAGTTTCAATGTCACCCAAGATCGCGCCCCCGGGAGGGTTAGGTTGGTACTTCCGGATCGCCACACCCCGAGAAGTCCACTGCACCATGTCACTACTAGTGACATGGTACCATTCTGTTCCGCCCGAGCCGGGATTGGATTTGTCCCAGTTGGAGTTCCAGAGGTAATAGAGATGCCATTCACCTCCTTGAAAGAACGGGCGTTGGGGGTCATTCATCCATTTCGTCGCAGGAGTAAGATGGTAGCTGGGTCGCGTCTGGCCGGCAACGAGGGGAACGACTGTGGCTAGCTGGGAGAATGATACAAGTAATGGTAAAAAAGACTGAAACAAGGGCTTCTTGAACCTTGGTGTAGAGGAGGGAAAACTCGACATTGCGATTGATGATCGGAAAGACTCTTGAAGAGGGAAGCAGCCGTAGAGTCGAGGATGGAAGGAAAGAAGATGAAGAACTTACAAGGACAAGCCTTCACTTTTATAACCAGTTACACTTTTACACGTCTCCCTGGTGCCGCTGGCTTCGATACCTTATGGATTTGCAACATCATCCCGTACATGGGTACCGGCCATGGACTGCCGGTTCAAGCGCCATGTTACCAGAGCCGTCTGATGTAGAGTCTCTAGAAGAACAAGACCTCACGCCGCAGCTACTCTAGGCATATGACAATAATTATGGGGTATTAGAAAATTGTTCCCTATAAAGTCATTCTGACACATACATGTAACAGTTACATCGCTTCGGAGTTTAGAGCCAGTTCCGCGTATTTGTACATCAGCACAGAGGGTCATTCGAGATCGAAACCCGCTTATTGGATAGTGTCACAGGGCTAGCCTGTGATTGTCATCAGATCGCGGCATCATCACGACTTGGATTGTCGGATTGATACAACGCACACATTCCCATAGTTTCCCTTCTTCCTTGTGCAATTACACAAGTCTTAGTTTACCCCCTACGTTCAGTATCGCCTTGCCCCGTGACAGATAGTTTGTTGCCTCCAGCCGAGGTTCGACTACCTAGCTGGCCAGGGCGCCTTTACACATAATGCGTAGAAACAGTGGCGGTCGTGTTATAGGAGGATGCTAGAAAAGTCAGAATGTCGCAAAGTTACCTATGTTGCATAGACGGGTTAAGATAGTCAAGGCTACCTTATGCAGCACGTGTACGATATACGACCCCAGACACACAAGTACCGATATATTGGATTTTGAGGGGACTGTGGGGTCCCCGCATTGACTGGGGTACCGTACTGGGAATACGCACTCCTTAACATCGGATGTAAACAAAACATTGGATCAGACTAAAACTTCTAATATTAAAATGACATCCAATATTTAACGCCCTATAAGCAAAAGTAAAGTTAAGTTACTTTACCTTCTAACTTCTGGAAGGCCAAGTCTTATTTATTAGAAGCCTCAAGGAGGTCGGCCGAGTACGAAAGAGGTTCAAAAATTTGGTTACTCCTGCAGCAGGTGTTTCCGAGTTTCCCGAGTTTCTTCGGTACATCACCCGTACCTGTAAGCTCTGCTACCTGCCCTAGCCATAGATCTCCCCAACAAGAGGCCTCTCCGCCTCTCCCCTCGAAAAACCCAACCACTTCTCTTCGACCTCAACTCCATCTCGGACAACAACCTGCCTGATGACTCCCAATGACAACGGACCTGCCGCTATATCTGTGTCTTCGTCGTCCTCATTCCCGTTGGGTAAGGGCACTGGATGATGAGTGATGAGACTTGGAAGAAGAGGCATCGCTCTTCTGCCCAGAACGCTCATTGCGTGTGAAGAATAGCCCTGATAGAAATCTCATGATGATGACTTGTCTCGGAAACCACTGTGCAGCGTCTGATCGAGGCTTCTTATAAAAGGGAACTACGAATTTTTAGTTAGCGGCATTGGGGAACAACACGAATGGCAGTGCTTACACTGTCTATACCGACTGACATGCTCGGTATATGATCGTTGTCAGGTCCTTGTCTCCATCATAGGTCGGTCGACGGCCACTGACGAGAGAAATAGAATCGGTGCTATTCAGTCGGGGTTCGGGACAGGTAATATGACTGGAACTCAAACCGAAGTGTTCCGGAGAGGAGGTGACACGGCCCCCAACAGAGTGACCCCGGAATTCGTGGTCCGCCAGGCTCGTCCCAGCCAACAGACCGGACATTACACAGCTCACCAGCCACGCACGAATTATAGTGCGGGAATCAGGACAGCGCCAATTGTAGTGGAGCGTACATCCCAGTTCCCCTCTAACTGTGCCGCGGATTGTCGGAATTGAGCCACAAACCAACTTAACCGGAGACTGCGCCATGCCCATGTAGTATCGACCCGAGATAACCATGTGGCGGAACAGAAAACAAGCTTCTGTGCTGATCAGACCGTGTCAGATTGAAAGGATATAGGTAGTACTCATGGATGCGATTGAAGGACCTAATGAATCCATCCGTCCGCGCTCACGAACAGCGTTCTTCATCTTGACAAGGTCTCCCGACCCGACGACCTCTTCAACGAATATCAGCATGGCCTCCGCACAACCACGCATTTTGGATCACCCTGGGGATCCCGGTTATTGGATCACTGTTGCCTTTGACTCTGTAGCTGTTCTTGCATCAGCACTCACCATAACGTACGTCGCAGTTGGGCATCGTTGGATGATCAAGCGAAAGCCGATCACAACCCACGACGACGACAACACATCGCCGTCCCGCCGGCGGCGTGCTGGTCTTCGCCTTGTGCGCATTCTGGTCCTGGTTTCCGCCTGCTTCGCTCTAATCCGGTCGGCCCTCCATCTTAACTTGACCGTTCGGCAGCTAGGCACATTCAACCAAGACCAAGAAACTGAAGCTGACAAGAACTCTGGCTCGTCGTCCGAGCTTTCATCTGGGCATCACTGCTTTGCACCGCACTTACAGTGTTATTCCTCATCCGCCAATTCTTTCCCCAAGCCTTCTCGCCGAGAACTCATAGCTTGACCGCCCTGAAGGACAGTCTGCTTATGTTTGTGTCCTTGGGTTTGTGGCTTCTCAACGCCACGCTGTCACCAAAGTCGTTGACAGCATCGTTGTGCACGACATTTGCACTTTTGGTGTGGACTGACCTGTTGATGGTAACTCTTGTTTCTTCCATGCTGACCATGCTCAAGCATGCGTCGCGAGCACGAATTGAGGGTGTAAGTCGCGTCTTCTTGACTTGTCTTGTTCCCTTCCATTTTCACTGCTGAGACTAACGCGCTTCCACCACACCGTTGAACAGCAAGGGTTGAGAATCCTCAAAATCTTCGCTCGTGAGCTCTGTCCGGTCATTGCAGCGGGAATCGTCGCTAACACTGCGCTCCTTGTCCTATCCTTGCCGATTCTTTTTGGAGGCGAGCTGCCTCGGGCAGGTGGCATCGTCTTCAGGCCAACGAATGATTTTGAACTCATAGGCCTCACTTGCGAAGCGGTTGCTGTCCAATGCTGCCAAATGTGGATACTTATCACAACCAACAGATTGGAAGCAGTGCCAATTGACGCATGGACAATGGGGGGAGAGAAAAAGGTACTTACCCAAGGTCCTGGTTACCATCGCAATGTTAGCCTACACTAGGCTATGGAATCGGCGTGCACATACGCGATGAAGACAATTCTGTCAGGCATCAGAGTTATGGCTGCCATCTGCTTCAGTATTCCGGCCACTTCAGTGTCCGTGGAGTTGACCTGCCTTGAGCAACGTTCCTCCTAACGAAATCCTCGGCCCCACCACGGCCCCCCGGAACTCCGGAAGAGGTTACACGAACCCCGGACCGGCCCCACTTGGACGGTCTTGCGGTCTCCACTCTGCCGGAGATGGAGGGCCATCTTGACCGAACAGCCGATCCAGCCGGGGACCAAAAGCTACAGAACGATCCGGGATTTTGCCCAAACCCGAGACCCATGCGCTCAGCCACTCGACTCACAGTTTTGCTTAAAAAGAAGACATTCGTCTGCCGTCACCCAAGACTCGACTTCCGGCCTCCGGCGCTAGCACTATGTACCAACGCCAAGGCCACCATGCTGCAAGAGGCCCAAAATCCATTGCACGGTCTCTAGACTTGTCCACGGACTGTCTGCACATCATCGTGCTTACTTCGAGAGCTGTCCTGTGCCATTGGTGGAGTGGAGGGAAAAGTGCCGGGAACTGGGTAGGGTGGTGTAACGCTGCTGCAAGAGGCCCGTGGAGGATGTAGGTTGTGCCGGAAGCTCGGGACCGCACCGGGTCAAGGTAGCTAGAGGTATGGGTGAACACGATAGAGGGCACGCAACAATGAATATTGTACTGCTTCTGGCTGGGATAATGAACGAGTGATTGTGTGGTGTTTCTGACGTTCCAACAAATAGCAATGTACCTAGGTACTCAGTGACAGGAAATGAATGTGGGAAAAAGGTACTCCTGTAACGCGCTACCAAAACTGTGCCCCTTTCGGAACACAGTCAACATAACACGGGCCTTGTAACCAGAAAAACAACGAAAAATGGTGAAAACCAGCAGAAATGGAAATCACAACTCGTAAAACAGAAGCCTCATCACTGCGAAGCGTACAGGCTCACAGTGATCAAGGCTGTTCCCGATGATGACCAACAGTCTCCTTGTGCCTCCGCACATTGTCCTTTCTGCCCTTGTAGTCGCAACCCGGATAATCGCACTTCGTTTTCTCCTCGGGAATGTTATTTTCCCGAGCGTACACCGGGTGATGCGACCATAAATGACGGTGGAGGTCTTTCTGTTCTGCGCCGCCTTTGTAGGGGCAGCCTTCTGTGGCTTTCGGACATTCGCGGGGTCGGCGGTGGTTGTTTTGGTGCTTGCTGTGGAAGACAAGCGTGTCAGCAACTAGGAACAAAGCAAAGGAAGGGATGGAAAAGAAGGCGAGGAAGAGGTGTCGGAACAGGAAGAAGGACGCACGTTAGATCGCATTTTCGCTTAAAGACAGGCGGGGGCTTGGTCTTGCATGCGGGATCAATGCACATGAATTCACCGGTGGCAGTGATGGCGAAGGTTGACTGTTCTGTTGACTGTTGCTGGTTGCTGGATAGTTGCATAGTGTCGTGGTCTTCGAATTGTACGTCCTCAGAGAGCTGAAGTGGTAGAGACGGTGGTGGCTGTTGCTGATGCAAGGCCGAAGAATGGTGTTGAAACGAGTGTTGATAAGAAATATTTTCTTGACCGTGTGTGTAGCCAACTTGCCCAGGAATAGCATACGTTGGCTCCAGAGATGGTGGTATGGTTCCAGTGTTTTCCGAAAGAAACCCCGAGTCTGTTCCAAGACTCAGGTCCAAGTCTCCAACCGCAGCTTGTTCGGCATCCATCGTCTATGCTGATGAAGCGTAGCGGGGTGGAGGGTGGGCTCCTGCTACTACTGCCGAACCGTATTGGTTGAAGTCTTGTTCTTTAGTCAAATGGATGTCTGAGGCCTGATAGGCTTCAACGGGTTGTTCAAATATGTATGTTGAGTAATGCTGGGAGGTAGGAAGGGGGCCCGAAGGCCCCAGGCCAGAAAAAGGGGAATAAGAGCAGGCCTGAGTATTGATATAGGAGCCTGAAGCCTGGACTCCAGTGTCGTACGTGGCTTGATATTGGTTCATATCCAAATGACTGGGGTCGACCGTCAGGTCCTCCGCATTGTGGTGCACGGGGAAACTGTACTGCTCGTTTTCCTCAGGGTGGTCTCCACTGATTCCAAAGGCAGATCCTTGTGGAGTCCACGGCATATCTGATGTCACGATGCCAACGCCAGGAGGAGTGTCCGGAGCGAAGGACGACCAAGGACTGTCCGGATCGGAATAGCTCAAGGCCTCGCCGGTGTTGCCAACAGTGTCATTCCAGGGATTGAGGTCAAAATGGTAACCGCCCTCAGCAACTGAAAAGTTGTGGTCAGACCTGGTATGGCTGTCACGCATGACAACAGTGGTTCGTTAACGTCGCTTGTATCTGACTCTGACGGTGTGTGTGTGTGCGTATGTGTAATGGCGGGATCGAAACGATCGATAGACGAAAAAGGGCGTTCCGGTTCCGACAATAGTAAGGTTGCTGACGCTGGAAACGAGAAGACGTGTCTCCGGTTGCCGGTGGCCTCGACACCGTTGGAGCCACGCAGAGTTCCGTCGGTGTGAGTAACAAGGTGATATAAAGAACCCCTGGAAGCCAGGAAGGGACAGATGAGACTGTGCTTCGTTGCTTAGCAGCGCTCTTGGTTCAAATACTGGGTCCATGATGGCTCCTCGAGACCGTAAGCCTCCAGTAGAGACATCATCTTCAAACCGCGCTGTTAATGCACTGAGGCCCACCGTCAACCGTAGGCCCCCAAACAGGAAAAGTGCTTTTGGCTACATCGTCAACATGGCCAACAAGGCTAAATCTGCCAGAGGCCTACGAGGCCCACGACCGTGATGGGGCCCTTGCTCCCACTGGCGCAGTGGGATTGGTAGCGTGTAGCCATGATGTTGGCCCAATGATGTGACCTAGTCTTTTCCTCCAACGCCCTCCAACTGGCCCAAAGAGAGGCAACTGAAACTGTGATAGGCTCTCAATTGTCGAGGTGAGGCGTAAAAGTAGATAAAGAATGGCATGCCTCCAATGCACGACCTGTCTGCCTCCATTCGACCCAGGTCTCCAAACAACCGAAACTGTTTCTTGGAGTCGCGCTGTTGCGTAAGAACTGGACAAAAGGGCCTCTAACCTTTGCATTGCCTTGTTTCGGCCTCCAAGGGGGCTAAGAGCCTCGTTGTTTGTTGTCAATCACATCACGCATGGTCCGACGGTGCGTGGAGGCATGCTCTTGGCTCATCTTTTCCGCGGCGGTGGGCCTCACGAACATGAGATTGCCATCGAATCTCGACGAAACCGGTCGCGCCCGCGCGGCCCGCGCTGTAGGCCTCATGATGAATGCCTCTGGAACAAGGAGCTGAGGATGAACTACTCAGTTCAAGCTCAAGGCATTGACGTTGTCCATTGTATAAAAACCTTCGAGGAGCTCGACTTCCTCGACCTCGACGACGTACACCTCACCACCTCGACCTAGATCATATCATCAGCTCATCAGGATTCTTCAACTGTTTTTTTGCGACTGCACTTACCCGATATCTTTCTTACCCATACCTCCCCAACCCCAACAACATGTCAACTGAAGATCTCTCCTCCAACGTTGTCCCGCTGGAACTGGGTCTCAGCCTCCGGTTCTACGAAGCCCTTCTCTTTCTTCATTGCCTGAAGGAAGTCAAGTTCCAGGCGGAAAGCGTCAAGGAACCGGAACCGGACGACCTCGAATCCGACAATGGAAAATCCTCGAGGGACTCATTTCGATGCTTCGTCAACAAGCTCGGCCAGATCTGCGACAGCGGACTGAGAGGCAAGACTGTGACAGCATTCGCTGTCCTCCAGCCTGGCCAGATTCAGTATCGGTTCGCATCAAACCAGCGGACCAGCGAGGAGCTCGAAGATGTCACGACGTACATTGCCGGCATTCTTGGGATCTTGGGCAGCACTCCTGACGACCAGTTGAACGGAGTGTTTGGGACGGTTCTGGAGAGGGTCCTAGCGTTCAACCGATCTGTCATTGAACAGTACATCAAGAACTTGACGCAAAGGGAAAGGTTGGATTTCTGCGAGGAAAGATGTGAAGAGGAGGACACCGCTGAAGGTAAGAACACCCACTGACATCGAGACCTTGCTCCTGGAGCCTCCTGCTAATGATTTCATGTCGTAAAGCCCAGGAAGCCGCTCGTAACATCAACTCCCTGAGAAGATTTGGCTTACCAGGAGAAAAACCGAGTCTAGAGAACTGTGAGTAACGAGTTCACATCCTCTTGTGCCACGTTCAACAAACTAACGGTTTATGGACAGTTGTAACCCAAGCGCGGGAGCTTCTGGAGACCATCAACCAACTTCACAACTCTTCTTTTGAAGGATTTCTGCGCGGCAAGGCTCGAGCAGACAGGGATCCCAATATAAAGACACATTGGAGCGAGCTGCGGCACGCCTTTGGCCGTCTTCAATCCTACACCATTGCTGTCAGGACACTCATTTCGATGCGACGTCGGCGCCGGGAGCTGTTTGAAGACTTCAAGGTCGTAGCTGTTCCATCCAGCGTTCGATCTGGCTGTCCGAATGTCCGTCGCTCCATTGATGGTATCATAAGACGTTTCCCGCCGAAGATGAAACTTGAAATGGTTCAAGCATGTGATTCCAGTCTCCCGAGAGAGCAGCGGGATGCGCTGGAAAAGAAGATCAAGGCGTACGCCAAGGATAAATGCAAGCCATATGTGCATGCCGAATTGGTGTTACTGGACTCCATCCTCACTGAGGAACAGCGCGAGGGCGTAACACTGCGCTTCTTTGCCGAGGCGGACCATGATCGCTACATCGGTTGCAGCAAGCCCACTTGTCGGCTTTGCAAGCTGTACATCGACAATCATCCGAGCGGGGTGGAATTCCGGCCTGGTCATGGAAATATCTACCATGAGTGGCGCGCACCGGATATTTGCAAGGACGACGGTGTCAATGTTGGGGAAGCAACGAAGATAAGACAGGATATCCATAACAGGATGCTGGAGACACTGAGGCAGACGATCAAGAGGTGGATTACTGAGAATGTGGCTGAGAGGAAGCTCAACGATTCCAACACGAGCCCTACCAGTTACATCGGAGGTGGAAGCTCGACGTGCAACTCGCACTTGGCAGCACAGGCTGCTATTGATAGGATGGACAGCTTCTCGACGATGGGCGCGATGGATGACTCGGATGATGTGGCAACCACACTCGGAAGGCTCACAATCGCTGGCGATAGTGGTCGGTCATGGTCTTCGACATTGGTCAGCAGAAGCTCGCAGGACACAACTCCCGTTCCGGAGAGTAACGCTGGTTCCCCGAATCGGTTGTCCATGAAGCCTTCCATGGACAAGAGGCAACGCCCTCTGATCATCGAGGTCGAAGAGTAGGAGGTCGGATCGAGCGTGTGTTTGGAGAGTTGGAAAGGGTTTTAGTGGGGAGACGGTGATGGAACATGGGCGTGGACTTTCGTTTGTGTTGAATGCTGAATCGAGTTTGCCTGAAATCTTGTTTTGTTTGTCAGTTCTTTTGTTACCGTCGTTGACCACTGTCATTATGAAGCTAGGAATGCACTTACTTGTTGCTGGTGATTCAGGCCCAGGTTGGCCAGCAGTGTGTGACAATGGGTTTGCGACCGTGAAGGCTTTGAAGGTTGCAAGAGGATTGGAACGTCAGCGAAGAGTGAAAAATCTTCCTCTGGGTGCAGAGATTTCCAGCATCATCGTGCCCTCCAGTCGTGCTTTCCGTCGAAAGGAGTGTGTTGTTCTTTCCATTCTTGAGAAGTCGACGCTCAAGGCCGAAATCACCGAAGATACCCGCACCAACAGGTCCCAGTTAGCGGGCCGTTGTCCGCTTCGTCCCCCAGGAGAGTCCATCTCGACCAAGCTCCTACACGACATGGAACGTAGAAGGAGCAATAACCCCGTCGTCGTGTACCTTCCCCAGGCTGAAAAGCTAAAGGGTGAGGGCGCCGATGACGAAGCACCTATCGCGTACCTCCCATCTTACTTAGTATCCTCCTTCATCAACGTGCAACCCAACTCTTTCCCTATTATGCTTCGCTCTCGATGTACCATTGTACCACCCGTCGCTTCAACACGGCCTCCCATCTTCGTGTACGCCCAGTTCGACCTCACATCAGATCAATCATCCTCTGGTTCGTGTATTCCAGGAACATTCGAGGTGTATACCAACAGCACGGCAAGCTGGGGTCGATCGGGCATTCGGGCAATCGAGGGAGGGTCGTGGTGCGCCAGGGACTTCAGCGACGGCCGACTTTTGGCAAACGAGAACGGATCGGGACGAAAAGTGGTTACGGTACCTTATCCGGGAGAGTCAGTTGCGACAGGAGCGTCGATCGCCCATGGGCTTTGCCAAGTCAATTGTGGTTTCCGTCGAGTGCGACAAGCATGATGATGGCCATGTCGTTGTCAACGCGGGCAGGAACGAACAGTTCAGCAAGTCCAGCGCGGGGTCGTGGGCGAACGCATTTGGCGATTAGGTAAGCGCTCCCTCCCGGCAGGCATCCAGGCATCAAACAACGCAGCTTCGAGGCAGGGTGATAAATTCCTTTCGCTTTCTCGCTCTCTTCCTTCTCCAAGGTACTCGATTCCTTCACATTCACTTGCCTCATCTCACTTGATTCACTGTTGCTTGCAAGTGCTATCCTTCAATCCACCGTTGGGATCGCGGCTGGGAACTGTCCCGGTAACACTACGCGGTGAACTTTCACTGCATCGTCTCTTTCTTTCGACCTCACTGTGTATATTTCACGTGTGTATGGACATTTCGAGCCAAGACCGACTTTTGACCAATGGCGTGTTATACATACTAACAATTTGGTACCTCTATGTATCCTCTTTCTATCACCGTACAGCTCGCAAACGAAACCAAAACGACAACATCCGTCGTCTTCTTTTCCTCTCTGTAGGGCAACATCTATCTTCTCCTGCTTTAACCTCAAATCTCACTGACCAAAAGAACTCTCTCGCTCCTATATTCCAAACTCCTCCTGTTCTCGAACCGAAAGCTTCCTCGACCACTTCCCCCAGGTCAGATAAGTACCTACCCAATTAACCCACCACAAACCATCTCAATCCACAACCCTGGTCACCCGGGGCATTTTTCCCACCAAGATACCGGGAACAATCCATCCCTGCTTTGTCGGTTAGCATGATTCTTCTATTGAACAAGGGAAGGGTAGAGTAAACTCACTAGTATCAGTATCACGAGGGGGGGACTGCCCATGGATGGTCTCCCTTCGTAGAGCTTCGACAAAGAACAGCGCTCTCAACGCTACAGAAGGTTCTTTCTCTCTGCGTTCTCTCTTCAAGACTTCCATTGTTAGCCCTTAACAGACCAGTTCTACAACGATCTATCCGCGAGAAAATCTTGGCCGCCCCCCCATCCTAGGGAGGTGAGGGGCGTGAAGATTCGTGGTCCTTTAACTCAGTCCAGAGACATGAACAGTTCCAGGCATCAGTTCAATTCTCCTATGATGGACATCGTCAACAATGAAAGACCCACGATGCAAAAATACAGCGCTACATATTCCCACCATGCACCATGTTTAGCGCTTTATCCTTCTTATACATCTAACAAGAATCATGTACACCGAACCATACGACCATATTGAACACAATAAAAGGTACAAACAACCAAACAAGATCAAAACACACACCTCCACAAACCATTACACCCAACCAACCGCCTATATATACCCATACCTCTCCCTCGCCGGCACGGTCGGCACCGGACACAACGGATTCCTCCCCGTCCCGGGCATCCCCCCCTTGGGCACCAACCACTTAATCACCATCCTCCCCTCCTCCTTCTCCCCATCCGCGGGATCCTTCACCAACTCCACCCTGGACTTCAACAACTTGACCCCCTCATTAATCCTCTTCACCTTCGCCTTCGCCTCACTAGTACTTATACTCGTACTCGTACTCGTACCCTCCTTCTCCTTCTCATCCACCACCTCCCTCAAAACCATCAACTCCTGCAAATACTCCACCACACTCCTCCCCTCCTTATTCTCCGCATTGATATCCACCCCCCGACTAAGCGGCTTGATCAAATGACACAGACTCTTGAGCATTTTGCGATCGGGGTCGGCGGCTAAGCCCCTCAAAAGCATCGACAGCGCCGTGTCTTTGTTCTTGTTGAGCAGCGCCGGGTCGGCGCCGGCCTCGACGAGCGCGCGGACCATGTCGCTGCGCGTCTTGGCCTCGTCCTGCTGGTTGGTGATGGGCCACTTCTCCTTGATGGCCGGGTCGAGGTTGATGGCCTGGTGGAGGTAAGGGTTGAGCGGGGCGTGGGGGTTGCCGCGGATGGGCTGCTTGGAGAGCATGTACTTGACGACCTTGACGTGGCCGTAGCGGATGGCGGTGTAGAGGGGTGGCATGTAGGTGGTGGTGGTGGAAGTGGTGGTGGTATCGGATGATTCTTTCTTTTCCAGTTGGTAAGGGCATGGCCGGTGGAGGTCGGCGCCGGCGTTGATGAGATGGGCGATCATCGGTTCCGAAAAGTGTAGCCGTCTGGGATGGCGGAGGATGTGCAGCAGGGCTTCTTCGAGCACGGCCTTGTCCCGAAGGACGGACGGCTCGACGGCGTGGACGGTGACGTTGACGGCCTCTATCAGCAACTTGTGCAGGTCATGGTCGATGCTTTTCTTCATCACTTTTACCTTTTCGTCGAGGGTCAGGTCCATGCGATGAAGGCCACGCTTGGCAAGCTTTTCGGCTGCCGAGAAGCATTCACCGTTCTCGGCGCCTTTCTTGATCAGGTCGAATAAAAGGGTCTTGTCGGAGGTGAGGTGATGAGAGCTGTCGATATCAAGAAGCAAATCATATGAAGAGGCTGATTCAGGAGCTCCATAAGTGGCGTAGAGCCTGGGAGAGGTGGCCTCGGCTATCATCAAATAGTATTTTCGGAACTCCCTGGGGCTCAAATGCGATCCGAGGGCGGGACCGTGGAATTGGACCAGGAGATCAGCAGCGCGGCCGTAATCCCATTTGAGTGCGTTCTTCATAACGGGGGTATAATCCTTATCGCGGATGCATGGGTCAATGCCAGCGTCGAACAGCAATCGGACGATGCTGCAGATGGCGTCGGTTGCTGCTCCTAGCTCGTAAGCTCTCCTGGGCCGAAAGACGAGGTGCAATGCGGTACGTCCCTGTGAGTCCTGATGGTTGACAGGAACGCCAGCCTCCAGGAGCAAGCGCACAATCTCGGGTGCTTTGTCTGGCCGGGAACTCGATGGGAAGCACTCGGCGAACGTGGTCCAGGGCTCCTCGCCAAGTGGGTGATAAAGTGCGGCCATCAAGGCGTTTCGACCATTTTTATCATGGACAAGGGGATTGGCACCAGCTTTCAACAAGGCTCTGACTGCTGAGGTGACGTGAAACTGTGCAGCCATGAACAAAGGGGTCTCTCCGTTGCCGTCGTCCCAGGTTTGGTCAATAGGCGTGCCAGCAGCCAGAAGCTTCTCTACCAGGGCTACGCGTTCCAAGGCTGTCGGCTCCTCGGTTCTGGCCAGTCTGAAAGCTACCGACCGAACTGATGGGGTCGAGTAGTAGTCGTCATCCTTTGGTCGAGGGGAGGTGCAGCATACGTGGAGAAGCGGGATCTTCTTGATGCCATCGCCAGCTTCCTCATCTTCGTCATCCGCTTCGTCTAGACGGTGCCGTCTGCCAAATGTCAGCTGATTGAACTCGAGCTGCTGCTTGACATCTGCACCCAGCTCAATGAGCTTCAAGGCGCGATCATAATGGCCGAGGTAGCAAGCTTCGCCGAGAACTGTCGTCTTGGCCTTGAATTCCCACAGGTCCACCTCGAACTCCTTGTCTATGTTGGCGCCCTTCTCAATCAGGTACGGGACTACGGTGTCCCAATGACCCTTGGCACAGGCAAAGTAGAGAGGCGTCAGGCCCATGTCGTCTTCGACATCGACCGTGGGCCACGTGGCCTTGCCTGCTTCGACAATGTATTTGAGCATTTCCAGGTTTCCTATGGAGGCAGCCTGGTGGAGGACGGTGAAACCCAGATGACCCTTGGGGATATTGTTCAGGGCACCGCGCTCAATAAGAAACTTGGCGGTGTCGAAGCGGGAAAAACACATGGCTATATGGACAGCAGGCCAATATGAAGCTTCCAGGTTCTCGCGCAGTGTGCCGGCAGCCTCGAGTTCGCGCGTCTCCCACAGCGAGAGGGGCGGCCGGCAGGAGCAGTACCACTCTGCCTCGAGATGTATGTTGGCACCGTGCTCCAGCAGCTTTGCGATGACGGCGTTATGGCCCTCCTTGGCAGCTATGTGTATGGGGGCGCAACGGCGCGTGATTCCCCTTGAGCGTATATTGGTTACCCACTCCTCCACCTCGCTGTCTTCATCCATGAGGTCATCGTCATCCTCTTCGTCGTCTTCATCGTCATCGTCATTGAACGGGTTGTGGTTGTGGTTGGCAACGGCTTGAAACAGGTTACCCAGAAAAGCGCCAACGAATCCTCCTCCCGGTGGAGGGGGGAAGGGCAAGGGACCATCAGGCTCCGAAAGGGGTTCAGTGTCGGAACCATCGTGATCTTGATCGTCTTCGGGGTGTTCGTTCTCAAACAGGTCGAGAAGGGGGTTCGTATGGCCGGACAAGTTGGGAGGCGGGTTGGGGCGGGGATCCCACGGGGCGCGCATGGTACCTATTATATCGTGAAGGTCGCGGTAGAGTTCCGGGGTGGCAGGGTTGCCATAGTTGGTGTTGGAGGAAGAGGACCAGTTCCAATCGTCAAAGTCGGAGTTCTGGTTGGGGGCGGCGGCGCGTTCGAGGATACAGACGAGTTCCCAGGCCTTGCGGGAGAGAACAAACTCGAAGAGGTAGTCTGGTTTGGCGCCGGCGCAAATGGCCTTGTCTACAGTCTCGGGGACTCCATGTCGAGTGGCCCAGAGAAGGGGTTGAGGGTCGCTGCCGGGCTTAACAGCTCCGGTGTAGAGAATGTTGTTGATGATGCAGTAGAGGCGTTGGTTTGTCCGGGCCAAGGCCGAGAGATCGCATGGTTTGGGGAGATGGGCGGCGATGAGGTAGATCAGCTCGGTTGGCAGATCAGGGAGTCGTGGGGGTGCCATGGCTGTCGGATATCTTGAGGTTGTGTTGTGAAGTAGGATGCGATGTCGAGGCGGAGAGGACGAGGTCTACTCTTCCGAGGGAGAAGGGGAAAAATCGAGAAGATGGTCGAGCAAACGGATATACGGTGCTGTGGACAGTGTCCGTGTAAGTAGAGGTACCTATGCAGCTGTCGGGTATTAAGCAATGCGTGCCCTGGTCACCAATGTCTGCGCAGATGCAAGTACCCGAACCTGCAAAGCTCCCGCTCAACTGCCGGCGGGCGCAAAGGGCGCTCCGGAGTGGCCCGTCAAATGGCGTAATAATGGTCCAAGGCTGCCGCTCGGCTTCGATCAGAACTGTAACCGATGCAGGAACGGGCAGAAATGGGCATCGGATCGGTATAAGTCACAAGAGGGTCGCTGGATAACCACGAGAGAGAGAAGCAATCGGGGCAAATTGTCGAGATCGGTGGGGTGGTACAAGTTGATTGACTTTGGGAGTTAGGATTGTAAGTGGAAAGTTACGCGACGCGGGGTCCAAGGACACGCTAAACTCGAACAGCTGTGCGAGCTCACGTGCTGAATCATCGTCAATATCGCTTATCTTATCACACTAACGCCGCTACTGCAACAATCGCGGCATTGCTGTTAGTGCAAAGGACCCCCAGAGGCCGCTGTAAACAACTCCCCACTGTATCTCCAGACGTCATCATTTTCAAACAAAACACAAACGGGCATCAATAACTCACATTGGACACTCGGAAAAAGCAACATCTCACCACGCTCTTTGCATTTTCAGATTTGCACCACCATCTCTGGATCCTCCGAACTTTCTTTGATGGCTTCTTTTTTTAAGGTTCAACTCCCTTACGACCCGATACCAAGGAACCAAATACTCACGGAATAAGCACTTTTGCGTTGGACACGACGAGATACCGGCTCGAGGACAACACCGGCACTGACAATCCAGCACCAAATATTGATTAAACCACCAATTACTACATTACAGAACCCAAACTCCTTTCTTCACTCTTCTTCCCGTCTCCTTGATCTCCGTACGCCCCTCTGCCCCAGCTCTCCTAGACAAGTATCGCTTCGGACCACTAGCACCCGTATCGCACCGTGGCCCTCTCCCTATCGAAGTTGGTTGGTGCTAGAGGATGTGTCAGCGCCATCATATATCGCATCATATTTCAATTAAACTCCACACACTGGAAAATACCCCTAAGCAGGGTTCGAGCCTGAGTGAGCATCAGGAAGCTGGCCTATTATACTGTCCAACTTCTCCTGCATTTCTGCCGCTTTCAAGTCCATCAGAATCTCCTCCGCGGTCTTCGAAAGTGAGCGGTTGGGGCAAGGATGGAAAGGCCGGTTGGCATCGGCCATAAAGTCGGCTATCCTTCGCTGCCGGAGCTCTTCTTTTCCGTCTTTCGTCACTTTCTTGGCTAACTGGGCCGCTGAAGTCGGCGGCGAAGAGTTTGCCTCCATGGGAAACATTATGATGACGAAGCGAGTATGTAATGACTGAGAAGGTATATGTGATGTCCGGCCTTGCGTTGATCCTCTCACGACAAGGTAAAGGTACGAGTGTGCTGGATATGCCGAAGACACTTCTTGACGACAGCGTCTCGACATGGCCTCCTTATACCAACTCCGTCAACAACACCATCGGCCGGCGAGCCTTCATCAACTCAGTCGGGCTAGGAAGAACAGGTAACACCAAGTGGAGTACCGATTGCTCCGTCTCTTCCATGACTGGACACCGGCCGGATTCTGAGAACCAAAACATCGAAGTCAAGAAGCCTTACACGAAGTCTCGAACCCATCCACCACGGTTGTCGGCGTGTAGGAATACCACAGTATACGTATGCCGGCTACCTCACCTTGGTGTTGTGATTTTCTTCTTTCGCGCGATAACCGAGAACGCTCCGTTCAACCACAACCCAAGCGGCCGATCGTAGGGGGTGAGCTGAGAATAGCTTCAAGAAGCCGAAGAAGGTCTTTCGCGCCACAACCAATTGTGTGTCCGTACTTATGGCTTGAGGACAGCGACCCGTTCGCACACATGTCTTGCTTTCCCTTTCCCACTGGCAAACCACTCGTCCCTCGTGGACTTTCTTCCAGCGACCCGCATCGCCTACCGTTGGCGATGAGGCGGCGTGAGATTTGACATGATGAGTAAACATGCACAACATCCAACGGCTCTTTCGTGTCATCTGTTTGGTCAATCCCAGGTAAGGCTGCGAAGCCTCTGCAGCGAATGAGGTAAAGGAATCGAAGACCCGCCTCAACCGGCTACTTCAGCTCAGATATGTGTCCTATGATTCGGCGGGCCGTTGCGGATAGCGTCCAGTGCGATCGCAGCATCTCAGAAGTTGGCAAAAGATTCAGCTGAAGAATCTCGAGGGCTCCCAGGCTTCTGGAAGGCTCTTGCTTCGACAACCATGAACAATGAACAACGAAGCAAACAAGATCCATGCGCCCAGTGGAAAAAGACCAGATAGCGTGTCGGGTTGAGAGACGGCCAGGTTACCTGTTGCACACAAAGCCACTGACAACAATTTGTGGAAGCCATAAGGCCATCAATAAACCGGGTTTGCCAACAGCAAAGGAAAAGAATGACATTTGGCTGGCCGTTGCAGTATCAAGAAGCCTGGAAGCGGAGATTGGGCAGGCATAATCGAGCCGCAGTGCCAACGACTGACTGGTGGCGGACTGAACTCCAGTATATCTCATTGACAGGATGCCAGCCCAAGGCATACTGAAAAGAAGCGTGCCCTGTCATTCAGCCTTCTACAGCGAAGCGCTACACGCACGTGGCACCACTCCCGAAATCGCCGGGCGATCGGCCCCACAATTGCGTATGTGGATACCGGAGCCGGACACGGCCCCGCACGGTCTTGGTGGGTCAAGTGGGCCGAACAACGCCGGATGTCAGGCACGCCTGCTACGGTTATAGCAGGTGCACCGCAGGTGCACTGCACAGGTACTGCACAGGCCTCAACCCTCCGATATATAACACACCATCTAACACAATCTAACGGTTACAAAGCCCCCTCTGTTGGCAACTCAGACCCCTCCGTCGACAGCTCACTCTCCTCTGTTGGCAACTCACACTCAATGATGCTCTCCACACCATTACCAACCGGATAGAACCCGGTGATCTTGAGCCCAGCATCGCGCTCCAACAACTGCACCCATTCATCCTTTGTCCTCTCCTTGGCCGACACCAAGCATGACATCATGACATCCAAAGAAGTGCTCTCCCAGTTCGCACCCACGTCGGGGATGACGTTCTCGTTGATCAACAAGCGCGAGTACCCCGGCTTCATGGCCGTCTTGACGTTTTCCAGGATGGGAATGCACTGCTTATCCGGCCAGTCGTGCAGGACCGAGTGCATGTAATACGCGCGGGCTCCTATGATCTTTGCGTTAGTCTCCGATCGAACAGTCCAGTGATGGAAGCAATGGAAAGAACTCACCCTTAACCGGCTGCTCCGTCAAAAAATCATACGCCATCCTCTCAATACTCTCATCCAACTCCCCCTCCTTCACCTGCGCCACGACGGGCTCCAAATCCTGCAGCACTAGTCTTCCCTTCGCATCCGGGAACGCATCCCTAAACTTTTGCAAATCATGACCGATACTACCACCGATATCCACCAACAACGCCGCCGTCTCATCCTCATCATCGAAGCCCTCAAGCAAATGCTCCTCAACGGGATAAAAGTCCTCGTCCACCCACGTGGGGCGGCCGAACGCGTACGACCCCATGTGCGTGTTGAACTGGGCGCCCATGGGCGCGTAGGCCGGGTCGTGGCACAACTCAAAGAAGTTCTTGGTGGTGTCGAAGGCGAACTGGGTGTTGCTGTTGGTGATGGAGGTCGGGGTGGTGAGGTTGGTGGATTTGAGGTAGGAGGGGAAGGAGGCGACGCAGCGGAGGACGCCGCCTGTGTTGCCTGGTCCGGTACTATCATGTTTCGTGTCAGCCACGGAATAGAATATTTCCCATTACAGCCATGTGCATTACTCATCACTCATCAGGAAACAGAAGGAAATGAACGGAAAAAAAAAAAGGGGGGGGACTCACAACAAAGGATAAACAGCTCCCAAGGTCGGGATCGCCAACGCTTTACTAAAGTTCGTCGGCTTATACTCATCCTTGCCCGTCTCAACAATATGTCCCATTGCAGCGACATGCTTCAGCAGTCTAGCGAGATAAGCCGCCTCGAAGCCCGTGGCGGCAGCGATGTCCGCTACGCGCTTAGGTCGGTCGTCGTCTCGGCCGAGATAGGCCCAGACGCCCGTGTCGACGCCGATGGACAAGGTGGCCATGGAGACGGTGTCGGCCCAGCACTGCCGCAGCATGGTCTCGCGGGGGCTTTCGAGCGCTAGCACGAGGGACCGGGCGGAAGAGAGGAGGGCGAGCCGGGTGGCGTCATCGGAGGGGGAGGAGATGGCTGCGATGCCTTGGGTGAGGACGGCGGAGAGGAGGGAGGGCACGGAGGAGAGGTCGTTGGGTTGGTGGATGATGGATGGGTCGATGGGTTGGGGTTCTGATACGGGGGCAACGGAGACGGAGGAGACGGATTTCTTGGTGCGGTGGCCGGCGGTGCGGGCGCGGGTGGGGGATTCGACGGAGACGGCCATTGTGACGGTTGTGGTTTGGTGTGTCACTGACAACTACTGTGTTGTGCTTTGGGTGACTGACTGAGGTGGAAGAAACGAGTGGATGGGATGGTTGGTGATGAAGTGGATGGGCTCAAAGACTCGACTCTTCTTGTGAGGAAAGGGAGGACGTGATGGGAGATATATCTGTGTATCATGAACGGAAAAAGGAGGTGCTCGCTGCCGGTCTCCGAACACCAAACTTCATGCAGTTGGATTCCTCCGGACTTCTTGTCTCCATTGCATGGGGATGGCAATGCAAGAGGTCGATGTTGTAGTAGCGAGCCCACACTCAAACGCTACCTCAGATAACGCGGATGCCACCCCCGCGATGTGGGCATGTCTATGTGTGGTTCAACCCGATGGCGTGCATACGTATCGCTGTCATGCCCAGGGCCCCTAGGAAGTGTGGAAAGTGGGAGCTGGCCAGGAAGCCCGGACGCCTCAGGCCCTCAAGGTCAGTGTTCGCAAACTCATGGCGAACATGGAATAGCACGTTTTGCGGGGTTGATTGAGGGTCTGGGGGATGGGTTGGAGAGGGAAGGGGTCGCTTTGCATGCTTTGTCTACAGTTATCATTCATGATGCCGTGGACTTGGGTTGTTCCTGGCGATACGCATCAGTTCGAGAGAACGAGAACTGGGTGATACCTGTAACCACAGCACGGAAAGAGACACAGGAGAACCACATCAATGCTACTTTCAAAAAGGTTTATCGAGATGACGCTTCTTCCACCCAGAGCTCAGCTGCATGAACGACGCAACCCAAGGCCGTTCTTGCCCTTGGAATACCTGCAGAGGAAGCAAATGATCAGTGGCGGAGGAAGGTTCCCTTGGACTCCCAATGGAGCCTCCTTGTCAAAGAAAGAGGCAAGTGAAGCGCGGTGATTGCAACCGAGGAACCGAGCTTGCAACAGCACGAAGGAACGAACGAACGAACGAACGGGCCAAGCAACGAACGGGTATGTGGCACAGTGTGGCTATAAGGGGTTGGGGTAGTAAACAGAACGGTGTTGCATACCACTGCACTCAACATTCGATTGTGCAGTCATGGGTCCCGCTCAAGCGAGCTGCGAACGACAAGGGGTTCGAGGTTGACGAGCGGGCATCTCAGGCACCTGGAGTGCCATCGCGTCGTTGGCATTTCTTCCAAAATTTTCCGAGAACAATCGATCGAACGAAAGCGCCTTGCGAGTTTACACTGTTCTGTTCCTCGGAAAATTGACCAGTCCGTGATTCGTGGCTTGACCCAAATGCCCAAATCTAGGACGCAGGTACAACCACTTCTCTCACCCGACCGCTTCAACTCTCTTTTTCCGGTGTTCCAAAGTTCGCGGTTGCTTTTCTTTAAATTCTTTTATTTTTTATACATTTCTTTGCTTGTCCACTTTCTAAACTCTCAGGACATCTCTGCACACCTTCTTACTTGCGATACCCTCACTGACGTCTATTTACTCTTCTTCGGGGACATGGAAAGTCATCGCTCTTGACCCCTTCGAATCGAACTCCTCGACCTGCTGATCGCGGATATTTATGGGCCTGACAGCGGGAGCGCCCGCGCCGCACTGTACCGGATGCGTCCCCCGACCGGGTCGATACCGGTTCCTGCGGTTCCAGTTTAGGTCCTGCTCCCGCCAAGAGCCACCGGCGCCAGGCCGCGATCCCCGGTCCGCGCTCCGTAATCGGTATCACTCAACACGGACCGCGGATCGTTGCCGGATGGATGGACTGGCATCAGGGTCACCCTGTGGAAATTCGGCGGAATATTCTCCCATTGGCTTTGCGGGTAAGAAGGACATAGTACCTCGTGGACGTCAACCAACCGGAAAAAAACAACAGACAGACTGAAACCTCGCGGAACGTGGTCTTTCATGCCGATGAGATTCGAAAAAGCAACTTCCTCAAACGAATCGAATCCATCGACATCGTGTCAAGGGTCATGTTGTACTCCTATGGTGTCACCGGCGATATCCTGATGTGCATTTCGACTTTACCACCCCTTCAGCAGGGCACCAAGGAACCTGGAAAAGAAAATGTCGGTTTCAGACGGTGGGAGAGAGGGTTTGTCGAACCGAGGTAGCATTGTGATTTGGAAGAAGCAACAGAGACCCAGAGTTTGGCGGTTTTTGGTTCTGCGAGTAGGAAGGGGACCGGAGTTCCTCTTGCTTTTGATGACACCACTTGCACGCAGAGGATTCCTTTCTAGAACAACTTCTTCAAGGGTCGATCCTTGTCGATAACCTGGTACCGTAACCAGGGCATTCTTGCCATTGGCTTCACATCGCCACGAGGACTCGAAGTCTCCGACCTGTTTGACGCCTGGGTCAGAGGCCGCTTCTCTGGGTGTTCCAGCTGGCAAGAATGGCAAGAAGAAAATAGACATGTTATCAGAACAACATGAAACAAAAAGCGCTCTCCCCGTTTCGGTCCCGGTCCCGGTCCGTTAGCGAGAGCGAACCTGTGGATATGGTTAGCGACGGGAGCCGTGAAACGCTGAATCCGGGGTGAATTTCCAACCGGTGTCCACCGTTCCCGGGCCGCCCTTACGCGACCCCCGGATCACCGCATTCACCGGCCGCACCAGGGCAACCCATACTGCCCATCGTATCCACCGAAGTGATTGGATCGATGATCAGTTTGCCTAGAGGTATCTCCCGTGATTTTTTCATCAAAGAACCCCAACATACAAAGCTCGCAAGACCCAGCCAGTCCCTGAAGAAGAAAAGGAAGGGTCTATGAACCCTTCTCTGAACCCAGACCAGTGACCAGGCCAGGACAGGCCCCCGCGGACTCGCCTCCATGCATTGTCTTCAATTTAATCACCTGCGGGTGCCAGGGGCTCAACACCTGTTGTTGGTTACAAAGAAGTGGGTATGTGTTGTGTTCGGTTGAGGAATCGAGGGTTAAGGTTACACTCTGAATCTCTCAGCCCTCGCTCCGAATCCTCACAACCCTCGCAACCCTCGAAAGACCGAGACTAGAACATGTTTTCATGAGACGACAACAAACAGAAGAAGCAAGCTGGATATTTGCTCTGTATTAAACTCTTCGAACGTAAGTCGACAATGGCGAATAAACGAATAAACGCCACATAGACGCCTTTCTTTCAAAAAGCCTCTTCATGCATCTGGCGCCTTCCAAGACCTCTTGTGGAAGTCATCAATATCATGTCATGATGGAAGTGGCATGACATAAGACACGACTACCTAAGCAAACACTCGTTCAGTTTGTCTTACGAAGAATACCTCGACCTGTCTTGCAAGACACACAGTCAGTCAGTACTCAGTGCAGCCATGGCTGACCCAGCATCAGCTCCGCCAGCCTCTGGAAACCAAGGGCTGTCCGAGGCGTACATGCAGGCCAACAAGGGCCCAGGAGTCATAGCCATCATCACCACCATCGTTGCCGTCAGCACTGTCTTTGTGTTTGCTCGTCTCTTTGTGCGGACGAGGATACTGGGGAAGCTGGAGGTGGATGATTGTTTGATCCTCCTCGGAGCAGTGAGTCTCTCTCTCTTTTCCCTACAACATCTCATCTGCCAGTCAGTCAGTCATCATCCGTCATCATCCAATGCTAACCACTCCCACCTACCTCTAGGCATGTGCATGGATCTGCGTCGGCATGACCATCGCCTCCGTGCACTATGGATTCGGCAAGCACTTCGACGTCTTAACCCTCGATGAAAAGCAGCAGATGATCAAATGGACCTTCTTCAGCTTCACGCCCAGCATTCTCGCCTTCACCATCCCCAAATTCGCCGTCGTGTCTCTGCTGACGCGGCTACTGAACCCGAGCCGGTGGCACCGTGTTTTTCTCTGGGTGTTGGTCGGCACTTGCCAGGTGGCTATCCTTGGCTGCGCCATCATTTTGTTTGCCCAGTGCACGCCTTCGCGGTCGCAATGGGACTTTTCGATTACCAACGCGAAGTGCTGGAGTCCGTGGTTGTTGGTGAGGTATTCGATGGTTGCTGGATGTAAGTAACGACTGAAGACCAGACGAGAGGAAAGTCTAACTCACCGTGACCTTTCCCGCCCACAGGTTTCTCCGCCCTTACCGATCTTTACCTCGCCGTTTACCCCACCATCGTCCTCTTCAAACTGCAGATCAACAAGAAGAAGAAGATCGCCCTCTGCTCCGCCCTGAGCATCGGATCCGTCTCGGCAATCGTCTCCATCTACAAATCCACTCGTCTGCCCTCTCTCGCCGGGACTGATTTCTCCTGGGATACCACCGATCTGGTTATCTGGTCCCTGTAAGCTTTCACCCCAAACTTGCTTCCAACTCTCCCCACCTCCTCCTTATATGCCCGTCCCACTGTGACCAGTGCTGGCAGCCCAGCCCCAGCCTCCTTCACCCCATCCCTGATCCCTTCATCGTTTAGCCCTCCTGTCCTTTGAGTCCATCTCACTAACCTCTCTCCTCCCACCCCCCACAGAATCGAAGGCAGCACCATAATAATCGCCTCCTGCATCCCCCTCCTCCAACCGCTCCTCGACGTCCTCATGGGCCGGCGCACCCTTTGCAGCACCCCACAATCAGGCGGTTACAAGTCCAGTGGTGCCTATTACGGCCGGCACACACACACCACGCGCGACGGCTACCACAAGCAGCTGTCCAAGTCGAACACCGACGTGGAACTCCACATGTCCAAGCAGTCCAAGAAGTCACAACTGCGGTCAAAGACGAACCCGGAGGATGACCTACTAATGAGGACTGTCGTGGCGCCGGCGGCCGAGTCGGATACTTGTTCTGCTACCGAACATGAAGTGGGAGAGGATGGGTCAGGGTATGGTCATAACGCGAAGGCGGAGAGTCAGGAGAGCATTTTGATCTTGATGGGGCATCATGGTCAGGAGGCAGGACATGGGCATGATGCCAAACATGTGCAAAAGGCTAATGTCAATGGGATTGACCGCTCACGGTCCTCGGCGGGGACGGTGACGGGGGTGGTGATGAGTGGACATGGGAATGGGAATGGGGGCGGGAATGGGTATGGGACAGGGCCTGGTGGTGCAACTCCCACTCCTGCGGGAATGATTATGAGGACGCAAGAGGTTACGATGACTGTTGAGACGCATGGCGGTGGGTTTGATGGACGTGGTGGTGATATGCCTGCTTACCCTGCTAGGACGGCGAGGTGGTAAAGCTCAAAGAGAGGGAAGGGATAGCCGGATAGGTCAAGGTTTGAGCTGTTGATCAGCGTATGCTGCTGAAAAGAGCAGGTGATGAAAGGGAGGGAAGGTGAAGAGATCAGAAAGGACATGGTTCGGGGGAAAGATTTGGAAAGACAAAAGCTCCCTCCGAGGACGCACTCCAGTCGCAGACGCTGGAGACAAAAAAAGTGGGATACGGTGTATGAAGAAGGAAAGGTCTGAAGACGGAAAAGAAGATGAGGATGAAGAACAACATACCTCTAGAGTAGGAATTACGGTTTCTTTTGTTGAGCCCTTTTGTTCAATGTACTACCACATTTACCAACCCTTTCGTTCATGTCTGGTGAACGAGATGCTTGCATCGCACAACAAATCTCGAGCACTCATTACGCCCAGAAGTTCGACAGCGACTTGTGTCTTGCAACGACAGTAATCGAGGCCGGTCGCAAGTCCGGCATCATCCTTTTGATGTATGTCAGTTCTCCATCGTATCACTCTTCAGCCACGGAATGCTTGGTGGGTAGGTTGAGGTAGACTCACGTGTCCATCACCCATCCCTCACCGGCAATTCTTCCGGCTCCCGCCCGGCCTTTACAGTCCTGAACCAACAGTTCATTAAATTCCCTTTCCTTGGTCCTTCCTCCTCCAACAAATCCTCAGCTGCATTGCGGATTGTAGTAGGTATCTCCTGTCAAGTAGGTGTATCCTTCTTTGGCTTCCTCTTGGCTCGCAACAAATCCATAGTCGCCCGCGCAACTATGTAGGGATGCAGGGTATAACATCGAATAAAGAAAGTATGTGTTAGTCAAGGCGGGTGTCACAGACTGACAGACTGACAGACGAACCATGCGAGTTGATATCTCGTCCCAAACCGCTGGAACGGAATTCTCAACTTCATTGCTACGCTCTTTGGATCTTCATATGCTGCCGTCTGTCGTGAGCTGTGATGGTTGTCACCGTTTGTTACCTTCATTTACCTGTACTACAGTGAGCTGCTGTGGTGTGTTAGAAGTAGTGTAGCATCCGCTTGTTGTCCAATGCCTCGTGGTATGTAGAGGTGGGCAAGATCGAAGTGGTTTTTGGACGACGACTGGACGACGATGGCCCAACGTGATATAGATGGAATTGAGGAGAATGGGGTCCAGAACAGGTCAGGTGTTGGTGATTCATACGAAGACGGCAGATGTAGGTAGAGTATAGAATATACCACCCCAAAGCACAAAGGGATAGACAGGATCTGTGGAACAGCGTGCTGCTCTCGTCACTTCACCGTTACGACGCTTCAACTCTAGCCGTCCGGAGACCGGAAAAGCATGAACCAAGTTAAAAAAGAAGAGTGAAGGGTGATGTTCAGGAACAGGGACCACACATGTAACCTCCCGTTACCTCACTAGAGAGGACTAGAGGTTGGGCTGGTCGGGTCCAGGTGCAGTGCAGTGCACATTCGTTGAATGGCAACCTGAGGTGCTGCCCTCGGCACACATCCCGGATCTGACCACCCGTGCGGCCACCGCTCCACCGTCAGGCGGCCCGGGGGAACGCTTCGAAAATCTGCACCCAGAAATCAGAATGCAACAAAAAATTGCCGATCTTCAACTAAAACAGCCTTCCCCAATTCTCGCTTGTCGCTTCGTTCAACATTGTCTTCCGCCTTTTTTTGGCGCGGCGTGCTTGACTCACGCTGAACGAATGCGAATTCGCTGTCTTGCCTTTATGTTGTGTGGGAATAGAAACCGAAGGGGTCTTGGTCCTTGGCATTACATTATACGGATACCGCGAACTCGTCGGACTTGTCCTCGGTCTTGGAAGGCGGTTAGCGGGCACCTTGGGGGCACCTTGGGGGCAGCTCTTGGGCATCCTTCTCTGTTGTGACCTCCGGGCGTGATATGTTGTTGCTTGTTGGCGGGTTGGTGGGAGTTCTGAGCCGTCAGGATGGAGCTAGGTAGAGGTACTTGAAATACGCCTGGGGCATGTGGAAAATGCCAGACGGTGGTGTGATGAAATGGGATCATCATGACTATAAAGCTGTGAAGTTACCGGTGACCGGTGACAGGTGAGTATGGTAATAAACTCTGCCGTGGCTAGTTGTCGTCTCGTAAGTCGATAGCTGGGTTAGGTACAAGTGCACCTCATGAGACCTCCATGTGAGATCCAGCCCATTCCGGGGATGTTGGGCTCTTCAGACTCCAGGTCGAACATGTTCCTTTTCTTGGTGCTTTCTGCCGTGCAACATAATCTCAAGCCGCCGTCCCATCTAACGTGTTAGCACTTTACCTTTTTCTGATCATTCATCACGACAAGGTCTTCCTATCGAGCTACAACACGCTTAATTCGCGACTTACAGCCGCTCCCCAAATCCTGGGTTCGAGCTGAGGACTTGCTCGGCTCGATCAGCATGACTGGACTGGCGCGGGCGGGCATGCACTATGCAGTACCATTGTCGCAAATGAAACCCATATTATCCGTTTGTTAGATTGCCCATCCATCTTCCCAGGTGAGGAAGGAAGCATACCTAGGTAAAAAAGGATGGGAAGTTAATCACCGTTGGAGCGGTTGAGCCTCTTGGCGGAGTGAACCACCATTTGCACTCATCAGCTCCCACAGCCTTTTCCACATCTTCTCCTTCGGTCCCGGAGAAAGGGGTAAGGGGACAAAGCCAAGCCTGTGACTAGTCCAGTTTAGTCCAGTCTGAAGTTGGTAAACAAAACGCGGAGAAACACAAGGGCGTGTTTGGTTCAAACCAGCGATGGGAGTTGGCGATGGGAGAGGGTACAACGCTAAAATCTGCAGTAATCAACAGGGTTAATGTACCATTTTTCTTTTTTTCTTAAGACGTGAAATGATGAGGGTGGGATGGGGATTTGGGGGAACATGCACTAGTGGCGGTTAAGATGCCGAAGTACGGCGTGGGTTGGCGTGGTAGTATTGTGTTAGGTAGCTCGAATGGCTCTGACTGGGTGCGACTGGATGGACGTAACGGGGGATTCGGGATATTGTCGAGACTTGGCAGTCATATAAGCCAGTCAATTCCCATTTGACTTACCCAGAGTCATTGCAGTGTGCTTGCCAGACCTGTCAGCTCATTTCCCGCAAGAGCAAAGACAAACCAGACAAGCTTTTCTGCGTGGAACCGCATTCCGATCGACTCTGGAAGCAAAACGCCCAAACAGGACCGAGACACTTCTTGCCAAAACATCCAGATCGGTTGAGTTATTCTGGACTGGTGGCCCGCCGTCTTACCGTGTCTTGCTGATCCTTCCTTCTGTTCTTTCTTGCCACATGGATTTGTTCGAACCCCGAAAAGATGTTTAGATGCTGACAGGTTAAAAATGGGATTTCCAACCAACTGGGCTTGGCTCCCCGGACTCCCTCCCCTCCTTGGCCCTCGCCAGTTTCATGTTCGCATTGGCTCGCATGTGCATTCTTCGCATCTTTATCCGATCGGATTCAAAGAAGAAAGGTGGTGGTGATCAACAATCCATCCAGAAGGACGCTAACGGATCAAATAGCCTCGATCCCGGCTTGGTATGTGGGTATTTATCCGGGGAAGACTGGGAAGCCCACCCGCCCTTTCCCTGCCGTCACCCAATCCGCTGGCTCGGCCGCCAGCCTTTCTTACTTTCCTACCCCAGACCTCCAATCCCATGGGATGCCAAGCGTTCGGTACATGCAAAGAGATCTCCATGCAAAACAGGACGTTACCCCAGAACGGCGGCCCCATCTTAAAATCATGGGGTAAGACGACGGCGCAACGTCTCGTTGGCCATCTTCGACCGGGGCCGGCTAGGCTGTCAAACGACACGGCACGGAAAGAGGTTAGAGTAAGGTTGGGGAAAACTTGGTGTGTGTGGGGGAACAACCATCATGACTGGAGGATTCTGACCGTTCCTCCTCCCTCGTCGCCAACTCGAGTAGCGGTTCCGACTTTGTCCAGAAAGAGGTTGCTTGGCATCGTCACATTGAGCCTGATCCAGGATGCAAGCATGTCGCTTTCTCCACCGCCGGCAGGGCGGGCAACAACATGCCTGATGTCTTCTGCCCTCCCCGCACGAGGCGTGCCCCCAGGCCCCAAGGATACGGTGATCCGTGATACATACAACATCCTCCCAAGAATGGGGTAATGGGGTAATCCTCCGGCTGGACGGTTCGATATTGCAGGGTTCGCGCCGAGTCGCAACCTATCACCTGGCTGGTGCTCTATAGCTGGACCAGAGTATATTGAATACCAGTAAGCCGGTTCATGGTTTCGGTGCAATTTATAGATATAGACGTGCCTGTTCCCGGGAGCTTACTGCCATCCAGAACATCCCCCTTCCTTTGCTCTTTCTTGCTTTCCCAACCATATATCCGCCAACCTTTGGCAACTCACACCTCCTCCTCCTCTCCTGCCAGCAGCAGTAGCAGAAGAACCGGCCGACATCGACAGACAAGATGGGTGGTGCAGGTGGTGACTTTGGTGGGGGTTCCTCCGACCCCGTCATCTCTCGCCTCGCGAAAGAGGACCCGATCCCATGGTACAAGAAGCCCAACCTTCGATTCCTCTACTTCATGCTTTTTCCGACATGTATGGGCATCGAGTTGACGTCGGGATTCGATTCCCAGATGATCAACGCCCTCCAGATTTTGGAGTCATGGATCCTCTGTAAGTCTGCCTTTTGACTTCTTCATCTTTGCCCGCCCTCATTCTGCGGCCTGTCAGCCCGGTTCGTGGATGGAGCATGGAGGGATGCGATGTTGGTTGCTAACCACAGTTCTTTCTGTCTCGCAGATTTCGACGATCCCCAGGGAGCCCTCAAGGGCATCATCAGCGCAGCATACTCTCTTGGTGCCATTCTGTCCCTTCCCCTGGTCCCCATCATCAACGACAGGTTTGGTCGAAGATGGTCCATCGCTCTCGGTTCAATCACCATGATCGTGGGCGCCCTCATTCAGGGCTTCTCTCAACATGGTAAGCACCTAGCTACTCCTAGGTACCGACCAGACTTATGAATCCCGCTGACACCAGACCGCCGTCAACAAGTCGGCATGTACATCGTCGCCCGCATGATTCTCGGCTTCGGAATCCCCACTTGCATCGTCTCCGGCTCCTCCCTTATCGGCGAACTTGCCTACCCGAAAGAGCGTCCTGTCTTGACCTCGCTCTTCAACGTGTCATATTTCGTCGGTCAGATTGTTGCTGCCGCCATTGTGTTCGGAACCAACAACATTGCGAGCAATTGGGGCTGGAGGATTCCTTCGCTTCTCCAGGTTTGCCCTTCGCTGCTTCAGCTTGCCTTCGTCTTGTACGTGTGGTATTGTTCTTCTTCTTGAACCTTGCGATCGTGTTGGTGAAGGAACAAAAAATTCGCTGACATGAAAACCCCCGTTACGCACAGTTTTATCCCGGAGAGTCCCCGTTGGCTAATCACCAAGGACCGCTCTCAAGAAGCCCACGACATTCTGAAGAAGTACCACGGAGAGATGGCGCGCGGCGAAGAATTCGTTGCCGCCGAGTTCGCTCAGATGCAAGCCGTCATCCGTCTAGAATACGAGACCGTATCCAAGAGCTCGTGGATGGATCTCTTCCGGACCGCGGGTATGCGCAAGCGTCTTCTCATCTCCTCGATGCTCGGTCTCTTCACCCAGTGGTCCGGAAACACGCTCATCTCCTACTTCCTCGGCGATCTCCTCAAGATGATCGGCTACACGGAGTCGACCTTCATCCAGAAGATCAACGTTTCCATCGCCTGCTGGAGTTTGGTCTGCGGTGTGACCGTCTCGCTCCTCGTCACCCGTATCAGACGTCGTGTCATGTACATGGCCTGCACCATCAGCTTGCTGCTGTGTTATATCGCGTGGACCATCTCCATGGAGCGCGCCATGACAGGAAAAAAGATCGGAAAACCCAACAACGGGGCTAACATCGCCACCCTCTTCTTCATCTACATGTACTCGCCTTGCTATAACATGGGTTATAACGCCCTGACCTACAGTAAGTTGAACTTCGGGCTTCCTCTTTCGGAAGGTCAATATCACTAACTCGAAGCAGCCTACATGGTGGAAATGTGGCCGTATACCGAGCGTTCTCGTGGTATCGCAGCCTTCCAGCTCTTTGGTCGTCTGGCCGGTTTCTTCACCACCTTCGTCAATCCCATCGGTCTCAAGAACGTTGGCTGGAAGTACCTAATCTCGTATTGCTGCTGGCTCGCATTTGAGGTCTGCTTCGTGTACTTCATGTTCCCTGAGACGATGGGTCGGACGCTCGAAGAACTTACCTTCATGTTCGAGGGCGAGGACCTTCAAAATCAAGCCAATGCCGCTGCCGAGAAGGTGGTTAACCATGCCGAACACGACACTACTGGCCTTGGGAGGCGCAGCACCAGCGGAAACAAGCTGGGCGGCTCAGCTGAGGTTAAGGAGCAAATCCCTTGATTGAGTTCTTGATGGTGGATGCTAAGTTACGCGCCGGTCTCGGGATGGTCCTTGGGCTTTGAACCTTCGTGGAGTGTTGGGGGTCTGTAGCAGGACAGGTACATTGTCATACGTCGGTATCGGGCTGAGGGCATTTCTCAATATGATGTCTTGGATGCAATCATGATCTTCGAAGGAATGAAGACAAACTTCAACCCGCCTGCCGGGCCTGACCCTTATGTGTCTTCACAATGGTGCCTTGTTTGCCAGTATCCATTCTTCTGAGTGACCGATGAACCATCGCTTGTACTGGTGCAACTGCGAGACTTGTTGCAGACTTGTGATTTGTTGACGATGCAGCGACTTGACGAGGGGCCGTACGGTAGCAGGGTAAGGTAAGCAAAATGTGGAAGGCACCGTGAGGGCATTCCCATATGGTGAGGATACTCCCAAGACTTTTCTGTTGCTGGAGCCTCACAAGGTGCGCATTAGAACGAGCTGATGAATGCAGCAACCAGACGTAAAAACCGAGCGGTGTGTGCTTGAGAAGGAATAGTGACGGGAGAAAACCGCGGACGTGGGACGTTGAAGCTACTGCAGACCACCGTCGTCAGTATCCGCCAATTGATGGAAAAACCCTTTACCAGATGGCAAGGTTGTTGATACCACCTACCCATTTGACCTTAGTAAGCCCGCCCAGGCACCCAATATAGGAAGGCCGCGATTGGATTACCGCGAAGGGGTCTTACTCATGCCTCTTGCGGCTAAAATTGAAGGATCATAATAGAGACCTGTTAAGCATCAGTCCAAACCGCAAACATCAATAGCCTCAAAAAGACTGAAACTGATGTCACCATACAGCGGGAAACTTCCGCGCTTCGCGCGATGCCATGAAAAAGTATAAGACTCGACCATGAGCCAGCCGTCAACACCTAAAAAAGCTTCTTGATCATCCAACCTCACTTCCTCTTTTCTCTACCAACCCGCCCGGAAACTGCCTTCTCCTCCTCTTGAAATTGAAAGCAACATGGGTATCCGGCACATGCTCATCGCCGCACTCGCGGCCGTGACATGGACGCCCGTCATCGTCCAGGGAACTCAGATCTTCAGCAACCACGGCACCCTCAGCGGCTGGGATGGCCAACAGACCGAAAACAAGGGCAAGATCTCCGAAGTGACCAACGTGGTCTACGGTGAGGGAGGCACGGCCCTCAAGTTCGAGCAGACCTACGACTCTTCGTACTCGGGCCGCTACCACGCCGAAGTGCGGACTCTCAACGGGTACGCCCGGGGCGAGACGCGCTTCTATGGCTTCATGTTCCGTCTGCAGGGCGACTGGCAGTCGAGCCCGGCGCAGTCCTACAACCTTGCCCAATTCATCGGCAACTTTGGCTCCGGCAGCTGCGATGAGTGGTCGCCCACCACCATGGTCTGGGTCAATGGAAACCGCCTCATGACCAGAGTCAAGAGTGGCACGCTCTGCTCTCCCTCGACCACCTCTTTCGACACCGGCATCAACGTCACCGGCGGCACCTGGCACAAGATCGTGATGCAGGTCCAGTGGAGGAGCGATAGCACCGGCTATTTCAAGCTTTGGTATGATGGCACCAAGGTCGTCGAGCAGCAGAACATTAAGACAACTCTCGACACCGACGTGAGGTTCCAGTTCCGTGTCGGTCTCTACGCCAATGCTTGGTACGATTCCGGCTATTCTGGCTCTCAGCCCTTCCGTCAGGTTTGGTTTGATGAGATTGCCATTGGCGACACTTTTGCGGATGCGGATCCCGACCAGTGGTAAACGGCTTGTGGTTGATAGTGGAGTACCGGGCGAACGATCAGGGATTGAGTTGTAGCTAGTGTACCTACTAGCAAAGAACGAAAAAGAAAGCTTGAAATCAATATCCAAAAGTGCCGAGGTTGGCTGAAATGCTTGTGGGGAAAGAGATTGCTGGGATGACCTCTCATTCGCCGCCTCGATGATCGACAAGCTGTCAAGTCGTCGCCCTTTCATCGAAAACAGTAAAGCGCAATGGGTAGACACATGGCCGGCCGGCGACCTCCTTTCTGTTCTTGCGGTGTCTGAGCGGGGTAAGCAAGACGCTGAGTACTAACGTCCCTCAGGTATAAGACAGAGCTCTTTGGGAGACTGGACTTCAAGTGCTGTATCTGAAGTTTGCCTTTGTTGTTTTCGCTGGCACAGTGACAGAACGATAAACATCATGACGACCATCGTGGAGAGGACATCTTCCGGCATCATCTATAAGACATCGCAGCAGCGAGACTTCCCACAGCTTGACCTGTTGTCTCTCCTCTTTGGTAACACACCCGCTTCGTGGGATGGTGCTGGCCAAGAAGCCGTTGTCAGCAGTAGCCTTTGAACTTTACTGATGCCTTTGCAGACTCACCAGCATGCGGAGCGAAGGAGGATACAGTGATCCATGCCGACGCTGCCGATCTCGGCAAGGCGGTTACTAAAGCCCAGCTTCGGCACTTGATCAAGCGTCTGGCTTATACTCTTCGTCAACGGTACGGCATTGGTCAAGACGGGCCAGACAAAGACGTGGTGTTGTGTATCTCGTCGGGGCACTTCCTCTTGCCCTGTCTGTTCTATTCGACCATAGCGGCGGGCGGCATCTTTTCGTCATCTAGTCCGGCATCCACAGCTACCGAGTTCGCTGGGCAGATTAAGCAGATCGGCGCAAAGCTCATTATGTGCAATGAAGACACCAAGGAAATTGCTGCAGCCGCGGCCAAGCTGGCCAACGTCCCTGGCTCTCGAGTCCTTGTTCTGGGATCACAGCCGCACCTTGAACTCACCGACTTGGAGCGACCGAAACCCATTCCCATCTCGACCAAAACCTTGGAGTGGCAACGTATCACGGACACGACAGCCCTCGAGAACAGCATTGTGTGCATTCTCTTCTCGAGCGGAACCACTGGTTTACCCAAGATGTGTAGGCTCTCGCACACCAACATGGTAAGCGAGGCCTGTCTTGTGCTTGATCCGATCCGGGAGTATGAGACGGCAAGGGGGCGGGATATCGCGAAGGACTACCGATCCATCGCCCACCTGCCGGCGGCACACATTGCGGGTGTCCAGGGCTACTTTGTCAACAGCTTCTACATGGGAGGGACCTTGTACTGGATGCCTCGCTTTGACTTTGTCAAATTCCTCGAGTACAACAAGAAGTACAAGATCACGACCTTCTTCTCAGTACCACCCATCTACTTGGCCATTGCCAAAAGCCCTCTGGTGACAGATCAGTTTGACTCGCTTGAGTGGGCTGTGACGGGCGCAGCTCCCATGGGAAAGGAACTCCAACTGGCAGCTCGGAAGAAGCTTGGAAAGGGCAAGGCGCAACTGAGTCAAACATGGGGTTTGAGCGAGACGACGGGCGCAATGACAGCAATGCCGCGGGGGATCGACGATGAAACGGGGAGTGTGTCGATGCTGGTGATGAATGGCCAGGCGCGAATTGTTGACGATGATGGCAAGGACGTGGAACCAGGGCAAGCGGGCGAGCTTTGGGTCAAGGGACCAAACATAACGAAGGGGTATTATAAGAACGATGCAGCCAACAAAGAAGCCTTTGTGGATGGTTGGTTCTGCACTGGGGATATTGGGCTCTTTAAAGACGGCAAGTTTTATATCGTCGATCGAAAGAAGGTGAGAGATGATGGTTTTCCTGCTGTGACTGGGTTAACGGACATGACTAACAGAAGTCGCAGGAACTCATCAAGTACAAGGCGCTCCAGGTGGCACCGGCCGAGCTTGAAGCCTTGCTGGTCAGTCATCCCAAGATTGCCGATGCGGCAGTGATCGGTGTGGAAGGAGAAGACACTGAAGTTCCTCTGTAAGTGGCTCGTCAACGTCGTGCATATCCCGGATATCGGAAGTTAACATGGATGGAACAGGGCGTATATCGTGGCTGGCGAGGCGAATCTCAAGGCTGAGGAGATTATGGACTGGGTTGCCAGCAAAGTGGCCAACCACAAGAAGCTTCGGGGAGGAGTGGTGTTTATTGATGCCATACCCAAAAGTCCGAGTGGAAAGATTTTGCGCAAGGAGTTGCGGGAGTTGGCGAAGAGGCATGACAAGGGGAGCAAGCTCTGATGGGTGTTGGTATGGCTAAGAATCAGCGACAGCAGTGAGTGCCAGGGGACGGGAGTATGGAATTGGGCTTCATCAAAGTTGGACCGGAACATGCTGACTGTAGGACTGTGACATAGGCCCCTGTGGTAGCAGTTGATAGGGACTTGAAAGTCGAGATAATGAAGGCGAATTTGAGTCCCGTTCTCCCAGTTCAGAAGATGAACAATGCTGACCAAAGGGGCTCCGTATTTGCAGGGGATAAGATTATCTGGTGGAGGACGCTGCGCATCGAGGTTGAAGGCCGGCAGTTCTTGGGAATATCACAACCGGTACGTATCATCCCGGACAGGTTGGCAACAGGATCTTCAGCGAATGTCATCCTAAGGGCAGTGGGCAGTGGTGTATCCTTGCGTTTGCCTCACAGCCAGGTGCAAATGTTGGACGAGCCGTCATAGGTGAACTTTGTTGAGCCACGTGGGCGGCGTAGGAGGTAGATGAGAATCGCAAATGGCCCGGTCGGAGCGTACAACGCGGTTTGCCATCAATGCGGTACCGGCTTTGTCTGTCAGCAAATGTTGTTCGATTCTGATGTCTGATAGAAGAACTCACCAGTGGGAACATGATCGGGGGGCATCATCAAGCATTGGAAATTGACAGCATGGAAGCGCATAAGCTGGAGATCAAGGTGAGGGCATTGGAAATGGAAGATTGGCAGGAGACAGAAATGGCGCAGCGTAGGGAGAAGATGAGGCATCGGAAAAGAAAGCCGTCGTGGAGCATGTGTCGTGATGTCGAGCAGACTTTTTTTTGCAAAAGTCACGAATGAGCATGAGGGAAGGAATGAAAGGAGGCTCCGGACTTCAGCGCAACTGAACTTCCATAGTGTTTCGTTTGCATGTCGAAAATGGAAGGCGCGATGTTGAGAACGATGGTCGCCATCAAATCAATTGAACCAATCAGACTGTTCCGATTGCAGCGTTGCGCTATCCACACCAATGACGGCATCGACAGGAACTGATGGAGTTCCCCGCAGACGGGAGCTTAAGTACAGCGCTAGGAGCGGGAGCTACCTCTAGCCTCTAACAGTTGGTACATCAAACAGGCTTGTCCCCAGGAGACATCAGTTGCAACAACATCAGTCTTGTTCATAGCTAGTTACAGCCACCCAAAAAACTGATGAGGTCTATCAAGCTGGGCCTTTCGTCTACTAAGGGATCCAGTCCTTTATCTAGAAGTTAATCTAGTTCTTACGATACGAGATACATACGTCTTTACTGTGTGAGCATTCGACCTCAGATTGTGGATTATGAGTGGCCATCAAGGTACATGTCCAAGTACCTTCAGTTAGCCAATAACTTCTTCATCCCACCTCTGAGCTCGGTGCCTTCCGCGCCGGGACTTCAACAAGCTCAATTTCGCGGCCTTGGTCGGTAACAAAAAAAGCAGCTTCAGTTGTCATGGAGGAAATGACGCGCTGCTCATGGCACACAGCAACTGCGATCGCACCAATCATGGTTTCTTGATTACAGTCCTTCGTTGATCCCTACCTTACCATCTCGTTCGTATCGTCGTACCAGTCCATCTGAACCCTCTTCTTCACCTTTAACCCTCTCCCGCTCTTCAGTCTCCCCCACGTCAGGTCTCTGCGTTGGACTGCAGCCATCGGATGACATGATCGCACTGCCGCGTCTCTCTCGACCCCTCTTTCGACCCCTCTCGGGCTGCCAACGACAAATCCTCTCGACTCGATCCTCCTTTTTGCGCAATTCGACGATAACACAAGAACCCCAACGTCTCTTCTCGTCGACACCACATACCGCAATGGCGCAGGAATACAAGCTCAAGGGCATCACCTCTCTCAACCTCCAACCCGGCGAGAAGCACGAGGTCGAGGTCGAGGGTCTGGATGCCAAGGTCCTCCTCCTCAACGCCGCCGGCAAGACACAGGCTATCGGTCCACGATGCACTCACTACGGGTATGTAACCTGCGCCATGTCCCCTTGGCGACTTGGAATCCAATTCACTAATGTGATTGCGACTACTTTAGTGCCCCCTTGGTTAAGGGCATTCTCGGCCACAACGGAAAGCTTACCTGCCCCTGGCACGGCGCCTGCTTCAACACCACGACCGGCGATATCGAAAACGCACCCGCACTCGATGCTCTCCCTGTCTTCAAGGCCACCGAACGCGACGGCGCTGTATACATCACCGGTGATGCCGAGATGATCAAGGCTGGCCATCGCAAGCCCAAGTTCTCCAAGTGCAAGGCCGGTGCTCCTCTGACCGACAGCGTTGTCGTTGTCGGTGGTGGTTCCGGTGCTCTCGCCACCGTTGAAGGATTGCGCGAGCTAGGCTTCTCTGGTCCCGTCACCGTCATCACCAACGAGGGCTACTTGCCCATTGACCGCCCCAAGCTCAGCAAGACGCTCATGACCGACCTCAACAAGCTACAATGGCGCGATGCCGAATGGTTCAAGAGCGGAGACATTGACTTTGTCCAGGATGAGGTAGTCGGTGTCGACTTTGGGAGCAAGACGGTCAAAACCAAGTCCGGTCCACGATACCCCTACTCTAGACTGGTCCTTGCCACTGGCGGCACCCCCAAGCGTCTGCCTCTCCAAGGCTTGCAGGTCTTGGGCAATGTCTTCACTCTGCGCAATGTCCGCGACGCCCAGAATATCAAAGATACGATTGGAGAGAAGGGCAAGAAGATTGTCATCATCGGTTCCTCCTTCATCGGCATGGAGCTCGCTGCTTGCACGTCCGACGGAAATGATGTGACCATTATCGGAATGGAGAAGGAACCCTTGGAGCGCGTGCTCGGGGAGCGCGTGGGCGCCATCGTCAGAAAGAACATTGAGTCCAAGGGTGTCAAGTTCTACATGTCGGCCGGCGTCGAAAAGGCCGAGCCGTCAACAGCCGACCCCTCCAAGGTTGGCTCAGTCCATCTCAAGGACGGAACCAAGCTTGATGCCGATATCGTCATTCTCGGCGTCGGCGTTTCGCCAGCTACCGAGTATCTCAAGGACAATAGCGTTGTCCGCCTTGAAGACGACGGCAGCTTGAAGGTTGACGAGAACTTTTCGGTCGTTGGACTTAAGGACGTCTATGCCATTGGCGACATCGCCTCCTATCCCTACCATGGCCCCGGTGGTGACGGCAAGTACGTCCGTATTGAGCATTACAACGTTGCTCAAAACTCTGGTCGCACAGTGGCCAACCATATCGTGCACCCCAACCTCCGGCCCGAGTTCTTTACGCCAGTGTTCTGGAGCGCCCTCGGTGCCCAGCTGCGTTACTGCGGCAACTCGTACCACGGATGGGACGATCTTGTTCTCCAGGGCGAGCCTGACCAGGGCAAGTGGGTGGCTTATTACACCAAGGGGGAGACGGTTGTGGCCATGGCAAGTATGGGTAAGGATCCCGCGATGGCTATGTGCGCCCAGAGGATGCAGCAAAACAAGATGCCGAGCAAGTCACAACTGAAGGATGGACTGGATGTCCTCAGCCTTGGCCCTCCTCAGTAAGCCGATATTCCGTGGAGGATATTTCGAGGAGAAAGGAGGAGGCACCTAAATAATGACGGTTTATGTTGTGATGATGATTTACTACTTTCACTTGGCAGGTTATTCTAATACATACGGTTCCATACATCCCATTCACGTTCCTTGTTGATGAAGATGGAGGCATATCATCAACCATGGTCCTGCTCATGTCCAACAAGCCATACCAATAGCCCTAACCCTGAAACAATCCAGACCATGTCCAAAATTTGTCGCCGTCGATGTTTCAGCAAAATTTCTTCCACAGTTGTCGCAGCTGGCAGATATTCTCACCCGACGCTAACAACACACCAACGCCGCCTATCGATCATCAACACCAGAAAACATGCTGGACGTCGGCTCAAGTGGCATTTGCGGCTTTCGAATTACATTCATCCCTCGGACCGAAGTCCCATTGCTCAATCAACAACAGCGGAACAGCTGAGCCTGAAAAGCTCGGCCTGGAAGCAGATCTGAGGCTAGAACAGACCAGCCATCGCTCCTCCTACCAACCGGCCAATACCCAATCGGGTTATATCCCTGCGTATAAATCAAGACCCACTTATACTTCCAACGACCTCGACTACCACCTTCACTCACCAAGATGCCCTCCTTCTCAACCTGTCAAACCCTCCTCACGACTTCGATCTCACTACTCCTCAAAACAACTGCATCACTCATCCTCGCCATCACCCTCATCATCCTCGCCATCTCAGTCTACAGACTCTTCCTCCACCCCCTCGCCGGTGTCCCCGGCCCTCGTCTAGCCGCCCTCTCCAATATCTGGCACGCCTACCATGCCCGCAACGGTCGCATGTACCAGCTGGGAAAGACTCTGCACAAGCGGTATGGAGCTGTGGTGAGGGTGGGGCCTGATGAGCTTTGGTTTGATAGTAGGGAGGCTTTTAGGAGGGTTTATGGTAGGTTTCCCTTCCCTTCCCTTTCCCTTTCCCTCGTTAGTACACACTACACTCGGTTGTAACAAGATGCATGTGCTAAACGGAGATCATTGTAGGTGCAGGAAGTGGGTTTGAGAAAAGTGATTTTTATCGTACGTATCCAGTCCAGTCCACTCCCCCTCTTCACCCCCTTCACCCCTCTTCTCAACTCCCACCCACCCTTCTCCCCGGCAGGCAGGCCAGAAGTCTAACCCCATTCCACCGCAGTCTCAACGACTCTCACCAAACCCACCCTCTCCCTTTCTTTCTCCCCCCTCTCCCTCCACCCCTTTCAGTTCCAGTTCCCCCCCTCCCCCTCCCTCTCCCTCTCCCTCCAGCTCCACCACCCCGACACCCTCGACCTCCTTTCCGAGCGCCACCTCCACCGCTACCGCCTCCAACGCCGCCTCATCGGTCCCATCTACCAACTCTCCTCCCTGCGCAAATTCGAACCCCAAATCGACGCCGTTTTAAGTTCTGCAATCGCCCAATTAAGGGGTTTGAAAGGACAAGAAGTCGATCTAAAGGAGTGGATGCACATTTTAGCGGTGGAATGTCTGGGCGCTGTGGTGCTGGGTTGGTCGCCGGGGTATGTTAAGGCGAGAAGTGATGGCGGGACGAGTGGGCAGGGGTATAGGGGGTGGAAGAGGAAGAGTGTGTTTGGACTTTTTCCGGGGGTTACTGTCCTTTCGTTTTTGGAGGGTGGGGTTATGGGGAAGGTGGGGGAAAAGGTGGGAAAAGGGGTGGGGAGGTGGTGGTCCAACATCTGGGGCGTCACTTTCCCTACGCCCAAAAACTTCAAACCCTTCTTCACGCCCGTGTACCAGAAGAGTTCGAAACGGATCGCGGCTGCTTTGCGGGAGCACAATCCGGTGCTGGACCCCAAGGCAAAACCGTCGAAGTCGAAGAAGAACAAACCCGCTAAGCCCGCTAAGGAGGTGGATGTGGGGAAGAATGATCTCCTGGAGGATTTGATACAGCTGCATCTCTCCAAGCCTGACCAGTTTACGGAGACGTACCTCCGTCGAATGGCTACGACCAACTTTGGCGCCGGACACGAGACGCTTTGTTCGGCTTTGACGGCTTCGATGGCTATGATCGGGACGCATGAGGAAGTTCAGGAGAGGGTTGCGGAGGAGGTTGGGACTTATCTCAAGGAGAGTGGCAGTGGGACGGTTCCGTTTGATACGACGGCCAGAGAGCTGCCGTTTACGTTGGCGGCGATCAAAGAGGCGCAAAGGTTACACCCCGTGATCGCCATGTCGCTGTCGCGAACCGTCCCTTTGGGGCCGGGTGTAACGCTACATGGACATTATATCCCCGAAGGAACGACGGTGGGGTGTAATCCTGTTGCGTTGCATCGGAATCAGGAAATCTTCGGTGCCGACGCCGATGTGTACAATCCAAGTCGGTGGTTATCCTCATCATTTAACTCCACCTCCTCTAACTCTAACTCCAACGCCAACTCCAACGCCAACTCCATCCCCGCCGGCTCATCGAACACCTTGAACACCAGAACCGAATCCGAACCCGAGTCCGAGTCCGGATCCACGTCCGCAACATGGACTGAAGAAAGCGAAAATGAAAAGAAAAGATTAAGAGAAATGCTCCACCTAAACCTCACCTACGGCGGCGGCGCACGCACTTGTCCCGGCCGCCATCTGGCCGAGCTGATTCTCTGGAAGGTGGTGCCGAGGTTGGTGGCGGAGTTTCAGATCCAAATTACGGAGGTTCCTGAAGGCGGACTGGAGGGGGAGGGGATAGAGAGGTATTTTATGAGTATGTTGACGGGGGTGAAGGTTAGGTTTTTGGAGAGGGAAGATAGGGAATCTGTTAGCTCTTAGGGATGCAGGGTAAGGTAAAAAAGGGTTGTGCGGGGTAGAGATGATGGTGATAGAGATGGTGATGGTGACGGGGGTGATGGTAGTTGTTCGCGCTGGGCAATCGGGATATATTGGGTTCAACATCGATGAGTTAGGTTGGCGCTTGGCGAAGCAGAGTAAAGGCGATGGTAGTGATGATTTTAGGGAAGGATGAGGTTGGCCATGATGGCGACTTGGGCGAGTTTCACCTCATGTAGGAGCAATCAACTGGATACCTTACATGAACGAAGAGAGGTGTTGCTGATGACAGTGATGAGGTTGATGGTGGAGGCTTGCACGACGGCGGTAACAGTGGAGTGTCTGTGGCACGAAACAACGATAGGAGAGGATGAGGAAAAAGACATGTGAAGAAGAGGGTGATGGCAGGAAGAGGCACGCACGGACTTGGCATCCACCTGCTAGGCAGCTGTTACCCTTTTCTTGTTTCTTCTGGCATCAGAAGCTTAGGTCGCACCATGATACAATCTCGCAAGAGGTACATAAATAACTCCCGTGGTTAATCTGTTGTCCTGGAAAGTGGTCATCCTAAGTCTGCCTGAGGTGTAGCCGACAAAGACTAGCCTGTGAAGGCTGTACAATAATAGGTTCCAGGTTCGACTCCTGGCAGGACACATTTCGGCTTTTTTTTTTTTTTTTTTTCTTTTTGAGATTGGGGTCGGTCGGTCGGTCGGGTTGGGGAAGTTGCATGCTGCATGCAGGAAGGGAGGAACCACCACGGTACCACCTGTATTCGAAGCTCAGGTGAGGTACGTAGAGGTACCTTACTTACTCCCGAACGAATGGCCTGCGTTCATTTCAGCAGTCGGTCTAGACTGCTTCGTCAAGAAACCTCTCTTCTTGGTGAAATGACAACTTTTACTTCGGCTGTTGTTTACTCTACACTAGAGGTATGTTGTTCGGGTTCGTCGCATCTCTCGTGTAATAATGACTTGGGCACATACGTGGTATGCGAAGTTAGACGAACCTGTTCCGAATAATAAAAGATGGGATGAACACGAGTGATACCTGATCGTCGCATGTCTTTTTTTACTACCATCATGTGGTCTATCGTTATCTCTTATAGTCTACCCCTACCAATACCTTCGCCAAGGCACTTGAAGCCCCTATTTTACATGACTTCGTGCCACGTCTCCATATCAGGAGATGTACTTCTATACTTTGGACAACGAGCGGGGCAATCGCAAATGAAAGTCGAGGTTGGTACCCCCAGTTAATGCCACTTCAGTTCCTCTTTCTTTTCTCTTGAGGTGTTATAGGACGTTTGCCGTGCTCAAGGACTCATGCCGAGGAACACCAAATTCATGTTGTGTTTGTGTTACCCGACAGTCAGACCGAGAAGAGAGATCGACGATCGGTCATAACACCGAAGGTTGATACGCTGACAGCTTGGATTGGAGCAGCTGGTAGCACGCAAGGTGGTAGAAGAGGTATGAAGAACGTTCGGCAGACGTTCGACGCACAACGTGGAGGACGACTTTCACTAGTGTCTAATGTTGCACTCGGAAGCGAAAGCGATGGATAGGACTGGGCGGCCGCAATGAGGGGTCATGCCGAGGTGAAATATAGGCTTGATATCGTCATTTGAATCAATGATTGACACAGCAAAATAATCCGTCCTGTCGTGCACCGATAGTCTAGCAGTATCAGGGGCTGGGTCTCACTCATCCACTTCCACCGCAGAAGCCACACCGGCCACGGAACAAAAGCCGAGACCTGTGATTGAATGATGCTTCAACCGTTATCGTTTCACCCCCAGCAATTTGTGTAACTTGGCTTTAGAGTCGTGCACCATGGGATAATGGGATAAAGTCGAACCTGTATCGCCAACACTGTGTTCAAGTTCCAGCTCCAGTTCCCTCCCAGTCTGTTCTAGCAGTTTGGCTCGGCTCAGAAAGCTCAACCACCGCAAAATGCTCCAAGAACTCCTTTCCATCGCCCAAGGGCCCTACGCCCTACCCATTTTGGCCGTCTCCCTCGTCACCTACCTCGTTGTCTCCACCATCATCACCTACCGGCGCCTCTCCCACTTCCCGGGCCCCTTCCTCGCCTCCTTCTCCCCCCTCTTCATGTTAAAAGTGTGGTTCTCCGGCCACCACGCCGACGGCTACAGCCGTCTCAACCAACAATACCAATCCCCCCTTGTTCGCATCGGCCCTACAGACCTCATCACCGACGACCCGGCCATCATCCGCCACATGAACGGCGCCCGCTCCGCCTGGGGCCGATCAACCTGGTACCGCGCCATGACGTTCGATCCGCGCGGCGGTTCTTTGTTCGACGAGCCCGACACCAAGACGCACGATCTGTTCAAGGCGCGCCTGTCGTTCGGGTATAGCGGGCGCGAGAACCCGGGACTGGAAAGTGACATCGACGAGGTAATCGGCACGCTGATTCGCTACATCAAGGCCCGCTACATCTCCGACGACGAGCGGGGCGGCGTGCTGAAGAAGATGGACCTGGCTAAGGTGATGCAGTTCTTCACGCTGGACGTGATCACGCGGATTGCGTATGGCAAGGAGTTCGGAAGCTGGTTGGAGACGGACTCGGACCTGTTTGGGTGGATGAGCACGATCAGGAAGGCGGCGCCGGTTAATGCGCTGATGGCGGAGCACCCGCTGCTGAGAAAGATGTTTATGAGCAAGTGGTTTTTGCAGTGGTTTGGGCCGAAGCATGGTGATGCCGACGGCATGGGGAGGGTGATGGGTGTGGCGAGGGAGATTGTGGCGAGGCGGTTTGGCGAGAAGGAGGAGGGAAAGGATCGGAAGGATATGTTGGGGAGCTTTGTTAGACATGGGATTGAGCAGCAGGCGTGCGAGGTTGAGGTGTTGTTCCAGATTGGAGCGGGGAGTGATACCACGACGGTGCCGATCAGGTCGACGTTGTTCCATTTGGCGACCAGCAAGAAGGCGTATGTAAGGTTGCAGGAGGAGATTGATCGGGCGATTGCAGAGGGGAAGATTTCGAGCCCGGTCAGAGCAGAGGAGGGGAAGCAGTTGGAGTACTTGCAGGTAAGTATGTCCGAGTGGTTGAGAACCTTGATGGCTGGCGAATAACCCTAACCCCTCTTACCAACACAGGCATGCATCTACGAAGGACTGCGCATGCAACCTCCTTTCTCGGGTTTATTGATGAAGTCACCCCCCAAGGGCGGAGATACCATCAACGGCATGTTCATTCCCGAGGACACTCGTGTTGGCCACAACGTCGGCGGTCTGATCCGGAGGAAGGATGTTTTTGGCGACGATGCCGAGATCTTCCGCCCCGAGAGATGGCTGAATGTCGACCCGGCCAAGAGGCTGGAGATGCAGCAAGTCACCGAGATGGTGTTTGGCTACGGTCGGTGGGCGTGCTTGGGGAAGCCTGTGGCGCTGATGGAGCTCAGCAAGGTGTTCGTAGAGGTAAGTCACTACATGTCCATGCCCACCAAGTCTCTGATGTACCTGTACTCGTTGGTGATCCGATACTGACCAGCGGCCCGTACCTTGTTTTAGTTCTTCCGTCGCTTCGATCTCCAACTGGTGGAGCCCAAGAACCCGTGGCACGAATTCAATGTCAACCTCGTCTTCCAGTCCGACTTGTGGGTCAAGATTACGGAGCGGTTCCCAACGGGGGAGAGGGGCTGAATAGGGAGTCGCGGTACAATAACGAGATCTCAGTCAGCAGTCAATTGATCGACTTTATATCAGCAGTATACAAGTACTCGCCGTGCTTGAAAGTTCTGCGTGATGGTCCGGTCTCCGATGGTTGCCCCTCAGTTGTCTGGTGTTTGGGGCTCTGACTCCGGCAACCTCCGTTTCCGCCGGGGCCAACACCGAGCCGGTCAAGGTACCTCTAGGTATCCAACCCAAGCAATGCCACAAGCAATAGATTGCATGCTTTGGTCGGCGAGGGGCAGCATTGCACCATAGGAGAACCGTCCATCATGACTATCACGGGAGGGTTGAGTGACCAGGGCCTGAACCGGAGGTTGCGGGAGCTGATCGCCATTCTCCTTTCTTGTACAGGCTTGCAATGGGAATTTCCATTTGCTTAACGCTATCTTCTCAACCATTCAGGTTGTTTCCTTTTTTCCTCTTCCTTGAGTTCCCGATGGCAGACTTACGGGTGCTTTGCATGAGTGTCTAACGACCACATACGGTCAGTGTCTTGACTCCCCTCCACCACAGATCATGCCGCCGCCACTTACAAGCAGAAAGTCAATGACGAATACCTACACAAACCCTGCCACTGCAGTACACAATGCACCAGGAAATACCTGTATTTGTTCCACCGGAAGTCTGGAACATCCGTATCAATTTGTAAACAGACCAAAAGAACCCTCCTCTCTTCCTTCTTCTCATCTTCTCCCCACATCGAAATGATCGAATGAAACCAGTCCTCTGTGCCACGATATCTCCAGCATCATCGTAACAACAAAGCAAAAATGAAGATCCCTCACATTACCGCGGCCTTTGTAGGTCTTATGTTGCCCACAGTCTTTGGTCGTGCACTCGACGACTCGTTCCGGTGCGACCAGTCCTTCCCTCTGGATGTCAATAACGGCTGCAGTGACAGCAATGTCTTCAACTGGTTCGCTTGCCAGAACAAACAAACATTAACACCCAGTGTATCAACTACATCGATTCCTCCTTTTATGACTTTTGTCTACAGGGCGGCCGCTTCGTCAACCTCGCCTCTCTCCCCGGCAACCGGTTGCAAGCTAGAGATGAAGCCGGCACCCCGACTTCTTCTACTGTCAACCCCGAGCTCTGCTACTACAACATCAACTCCAGGAACCTCGGGGCGTACCCGGAAAACATCCTTCAGTTTGCTTGCCAATGTCGGTTCAACGGGCTGAACGCTGGTGGTGCTCAAACAAGCGTTCCTGTCTCTGCAGCCTCTCCTTCTACGGTTGTTTTGGTAAGTCCCGTCATTAGGTACCTAGTGTCTGAGGGTGATTCTTACCCTAGCGGGGAGTACCTACTAACATGTCCGATTCTCAGAATATCACGCAGATCACCTCCATCATCGCTTCCGCCGTCTCCGCCGCCCTAGCCAACCTCGGATTCACCGCCGCCACCGGGCCCACCACCTACCCCTTGCCCTACTACTACGACGCTACAGCAACTCCTTCACCAGTCGTCGGACTCGTTGGCGCCTCTGCTTCTGCTATTTCCGCCGCCCAGCAAGAGGCCCAAGCAGCGGCGTAGGTACGCTTCGGCTTATGCATCTGCTTATGCATCTGCTTGGTCTGTGGCTGCTGTTTTGGGGGTGAATGCTACTGCTACTGCGACTGCTACGACTACTCAGGCGGCGGCTACTAATGCTGGTGGACTGGCGGCGGTTAAGAATAAGGGTAACTAAGGGGGTGACGGGGGTTTTGGGTTGAGATAGTATGTGGTGGGTTAATGGGGTACCTAGTTGGCTTGCCTGTGGTCGCTGTGGAAGCCGATCGGGGAGGGTTTCGGTTGAGCAGTGGGGAAGGGAGGGAAGATATGGATTAGATCTGAGGAAATAAAGAAGAGAAAGTAAACGGAAGATGTTGGGAATCTACCTAGGAGCGAGAGAGTCAGGAGGCCAATGAAAGCTCTAGCTTACCTACCTATATTCTGCCCCTTTAACTGCTCTGTCCATGTCTCGTCATAAGAACCACGCTAACAAACATGCCAGTGTTGTATTGTACCCGTGGCTGTGAACTGGCCCTGTCGAGTGCAGTGGCTGAGTGCGGCGACGAAAGCCTCGCTATTACCCACGGGAAAGTGCAGTGGTGAGCCTTGGCTGTGCGGCGGAAGGAACGCCCACTCGTGCCCAACCCAGGTTGTCGGTTTTCGGGTACTTAAGCTGGGTGTCTGGGAGTTTCTCGTCTTCTCAAAAACTTGACCAATCCATCTCACAAGTCAAGCGCCGTTCCCATCACCTTCCACTGAACCGCTCAATTCTCGTGGGTTTCGCTTTTCTTCCGCTTCTCAATCCGTTAACGCCACATCTCCAGCAAGGAGTCCTCAGCTCACAATCATTAGGTACGAATGCAGCATTCGATCGGATTGGACGATTGGCCCGTCGTTAATCTGCCCATTACGAGACGGTGGCGGCCTGATTACCTGGAAGAGAGGCGCATTGTGTGACTTGAGCTGACCCGCAGTCAGGCGTTCCACGCACGTAAATTGTCAATGGCCCCCGCTTTGATTTTAGCTGACAAGTGCGCGACTCCAACTTCTCTGTTTGTGCCAACAGAGAGACAGCTCATAAAGTTAACCTCGACAAAACGTCCTCGGCTCATAGCTTCTGTCTTCGACTCGTTGCTTCACTTTTATCTCCCAGGTGCGGTCAGCATCATATGCGAGAAGCGAACCGCCTGTTTCTGTGACGTCTACGATACCGGTGCCACCACTTCAGTCCACTCGGTGACGGCAAGTACGGCACCTGCCACCTCTCGACCATACTGCATCAATCCGGAACCGTCACAACCTCTCGACTATTTTCGATAGCATGGGGGACAAGCGGGACTTCGCTTCCTATGCGGCTGATGGCGAAGGACTCCTGTGGACCGCTTATCGACGAATTGTGGCCAAGATCCCCTTCCTGTTCCTAAGAAAAGTGGAAGAAGGGGATTTACTCAATCTCTGTCGGCGTTGCAAAGAGCTTGATCTCGACGGCATCTTCAATGGGCCAAGTCCCTCCACAAAGAGTGAGATGGTCTTGTCTCTCGGCATTCTCGATAAGCAATCCGCGTGCGCATTGTGTCGGTTTTTCTACTCCATCCGACGGCCAAGTTCCACTGTTGAATCTATATTTGACTCATATCACCTACGCAAGTACCGCTTCGACCAATTCTTCATAGGGCGGGAGAGTGAGGGCTCTACGTTGTGGGCTGTTACTCAGGATTCGCGACCTGAAGGATACGAATTGAGACTATGGGGTGCAGATCATGTTTTGATGTCAACCCCGATGAGTGACAGGCCAGAGTTAATGTTTCTCCCCCAATCCACCAAACCTTGCCCGTATCCAGAAGAGACCTTAAAAGGCTTGCCTGTCTATGAAACATCGGTCAACTATCCTTTACTGCGTCATTGGATCAAGGAGTGCGAGGGTCACCCGAATTGCAGCTACTTGAGCTCCGACCTTACCAAGTCTCACACTGGACCAACCATCCGTGGGATTGATTGCACAACTCGCAATATCGTGGATCTACAGCCTGGTGACAGATACGTAGCACTTAGCTATGTTTGGGGTAACAAGCCGTTGCTTGAGAACAAAGGCAGTCGGGTTCTGCCAACCAATACCCCAAAGGTTATTGAGGATGCAATGGTCGTTGTCAAAGAGCTTGGCCAGCAGTATCTTTGGGTGGACCAATATTGCATTGATCAGCATGACGAACAGGACAAGCATGCTCAAATCAGGAACATGGATCGTATCTACGAAGGATCCCATGCAACTATTGTCGCATTTTCCGGAGTTGATTCATCTTCTGGACTCCCTGGCGTCAGCACACCAAGGATACCTCGACCTCGGTTTACATCTTCTAAAGTGACATTACTAGGCTTCACACCTTCCATAACCCGACAATCTTTCGATGCCTCAATTTGGATGAAAAGAGGGTGGACCTTTCAGGAAGCCCTTCTCTCACGGAGATTGCTTATCTTCACTCAAGAACAGGTGTACTTCCACTGTCCGCTTGGGTGGTGGGTTGAAAGCAGCACTCCAAGACCTCGCATGATTTGCGAGTTCGATACTTGGAAAGCCTTCGGTGCTGGAGTAGGCTTCGGTGACGTCTCTTACCCGACCAGGCAAGCGATGCAATCCATTTCACCTTTGTCCAGGTTGCCTTCTCAAAAATCCGGGCCCCAAGTTCAAGTAGATGTCGACCGTCTCCTCCAACATATCCGAATGTTTTCCTTGCGACAATTGAGCTTCCAACACGACGCGCTGGATGCTGTCCGGGGCCTGCTTTCACGAGTCGGGGTTCTTACCTATTGGGGGATCCCTGTCTACGAGCTCCCTGAAGGCCTTGGAGATAGAGGTAGCTTTACCTTCGGCCACTTGGACGTGAGAGCTCTCTTTCTTCAACGTCTGCTTTGGGCGCCCATTCAAGCACCCACAGTCAAACATTTACAATACCTTGGCCGTCGAGAAGGATTTCCAAGTTGGTCATGGCTTGGTTGGAGGATGCCAGTCGGGTTTGACCCAGAAATTTTCTACTATGAAGGCAAAACAAGGTACTTGGCTTGCTCGAGGGTCAATGTTGAAGATGGAACCGGTTGTCTTCTTTCATTGCCTGATCTTATTGGACTATGGGCAGCAGAGTCTGCAGAGATAGAACGCTCGAGGATCCTTCCTGAGAGGACAACATACCTGTGGGTCGAAGGGTTTGTTTTTACCCTGGGCTTCCAGCCTGACAGCAACCGTCATAACGGTGAAATCAGCTTCTGCATCAACCATCCGCTGGGCTACTCAGATGACCCTTGCGAAATGAAAAATAGCTGTGCACCATCAGATTACGGCATTAACAGGGCGCAGGAATATAACCCATGTTTTCGGTTCGATGTGAGGGGCTCTGAGGATATATGGGAGAGAACGCTGAAGAGAAAGTGGGATTGTCTCTTGATCTTCGGAACTAACGCGGGCGATGGTCACTTTCTCATCCTTGACCAAGGAGATGACGCCGCGTCCCACTCGTGCTGTGTTGGTACACTTCATTTTGCGGATTATACAAAGGAGAGAAGGCTGCTTGAGGAGTTAATGACTCGAGTACCATGTTCAGCGAGGATGGTTAGACTCGGATAGGTGACAACTATTTCCTGGGCACCAGAGGAAAGGCGTTGGAAATTTCACGGAGGCGGATTGCAATAATGATGGTTCTCACACATCACAAGCTGGCCTGAGAGGAAGGTGTGTGCATCGAAGAATGACAGGCATCTCTCACTCATTAGCTAGATACGTAGTTCTGAATTGTGTGACTTCATTCCTCGCCACTCTCCGCACCAAAACTTTCTACGCATTGGAACCAACCTCGAGCCATGTACATGATCATCAACCCCATCACGATACCTCTACATACCTCTACAAGGGAACTAGCAGTGGGAAGAGAACATCTAACGACCCACCATCTTCAATCCTCAGCCAGCGCAATTCGATGATTGCCAGTCATCGGGATGTTATTCAGCATGGTAAAATAAAGTAAGTACGTACAATTGCCGTCGCAGAATACTGAAACTTAAAAAAACCCGTTGGTGACGATGGGTACAGTTACCGGACTCGGCACGGCACGGCACGGGCCGGGTGGGGTAATACCTGCCGGGGAATCCCCGGACGGGCCGGAGTGGCGGGGTACGCGGGGTACGAGCGTACGTCAGCGCTACCAATGCTAAAACCCGTACTAAAAGGGAGGGGGTGTAGCCAATAGTTATTTGACTGTTGAAATTTAAATAAGTGTAAATTTACTGTAAAATGCCGTTAAACGTTATAAAACGTTAACGTTGGCTATATTAGACGTTTAAGTAGACCCAACGGTAAATTATCGGTTGATATGGCCAAACGTTTGGAAATTCTTAAACGTTTAAGGTTAAATATCTACCTTGAAGATCCTAAGCTAAGAGTTAGAAGAGGGAGCACCTTCCCATCTATAAGCTTTACCTTTGAGTACCTTCTTCGATTAGATAGAAATGGTCTTTTGGCCAAACCGTCTCGCGCGCAGATAGAAATTGATCTTTTACTCAAGTCCTCTATTCGAATCCTAACCGTGCAACTTTGTTTTCGTGAATCGTGATGTCTTTGCTTTGAAACCGTGACCACCAGAAGATGCACTACCAAAAGATGCACCACCAAGAAAATGCATCACCAAGAACAACAAGAAGATACATCACCAAGAACAACAAGAAGATACATCACCAAGAAGAAGAAGAAGAAGAAGAAAAAGAAGAAAAAGAAGCACCAAAAAAGGTGCACCATCCTTTTGCACTCAGCTATAGAATGGCCTTGAGATAATTTTTAGACGTTTGGCCGTGCCCAAACGACTACAAACTGCAAACGTTTATATTTTTACTAACGGTCGCTCAATCCGTTTTTTATCGGTAAACGTTTGGGAATTTCAACTGTAAATTTACGCTAAACTTACCATTTCCCGCGCACACCCCCATGCAGTACGGACATTTCTGTAGAATACGAGTACGAGCAGGGGTCAAAATATATATACGAAAGTAGGGTGCAGACTGTATGTTGTATAGAGATCTGCTAGGAAAATCCCTTATACAGAATCTCTAATATTAAAGTTTTTTTAATTATATTAGCGGGCCTAAATTATATAAAATAGGGCGGTCTAACCACCCCTATCACCTCTTTTATCCGACACACCCCCCTAACTAAATTAAATTCAATTTAGGAAATTAGCGAAACTAAAGCTATTTATAGATCTACACCTATTTTCTCAATCTCTTCCAACGGTTACCTTTAAAGGTATCGCCTATATTACATTTTATAAATATAAAAGGTCGATAGTACCATTTTTAATAAGCGGGGTCCCGTAGCTTAATAATTAAAGCGTTAGGGTAAAGTTTTAACTAACCGTCTACTATCTCTTAAATATTCTTAATAATATAATTAACGGATTATTATTAAATACTATACCTAAAGGTCGTAGGTTCAAACCCTACCAGGACTAATCTTTTTACCTTTTTCTACTTTATAGAAATTACTATATTAGAGCCTCTCAATTTTATAAAGGTCCTCTTAACTATATTATATAAGGAGGCAATTTATACCTATATTAATACCTATCCCTTCTTTTTATTACTTAAAAGGTCTCCTCTCCCTAATCCTCCTTATTAATCCTTACAATTAGGTAATTTACTTCGATCGTTAACAATTCCCTCTTCTCTCCTCTCATCTCCCTAATATCTACTAAATTAAATTACTTTATAAATTTAAAGTACTTACGTAAATCCAGCGCCTTCGTTAATCTATTTACAATTATCTACCCTATTAATATATAGTATACGTCGACGAAGCCTTATTATTATCCCTCTCTAAATTAATAATTGTAAATATCGACGTATTTGAACTTAGTCTAGAGTTTGGAATTCTCCTTAGTAATAAGGCGAATCGTCTATTTATTATCGCAACCGAAGGGGATAACTTCGAATTCAAAACGAAGGGTAAGGGAATCGAAAAACCTCTTTACCTATATACCTTCCTTTACTCCTTAAACAAGAAATAGTAATTTAACCTCTATTATTAAAGTCGTTACCGTATTTTACTTATTAATTCGCTAATTAATAATATTACTAAATAACTATATTGTAAAACCTTAGGAATTCCGTCGATTTAAAGAATTATTAGTAAAGGATAAATTAGTATAGACTTCGAAACTATCGCCTCCTCTTAATTAGAGGGTATAGTAATTAGTACCTCAAAAGTAGGCCTTTAATTATTAGATTGCTAAGTAGTAAGTTTACCCAAGGTTGGTAAGGAAGCGAATTAATCGAAATAAGGTAAAAGAAATATCTAATCTAATAATAATAGTAAAGTAGAGAATAGCGCTAACCGCTTTCTAATACTCTTTAATTAAATATTAAATAGTAGTCTCTAGCGAAGCGATTAATTCTTTAAGTATTATAAGGGTATTGGGGGCTTTCCTAATCTATATAATTCCTTCTATTATTTTAAAAATATATTCTCGTTAAAATAACCAAATCAGTCGGCGATAGTAGTCTTGAATAACCTCGATACCTAAGAATTATTAGATATTATAACTACCGGTTAACTAATAATACTTCTTAAGGGTAATAATTATTCTATTTACTAACAATAAATATTCTATTTTATAAGCAAAGATAATATTATTAATATAGAAGAATATAATTATATTTTTATAAATTAAAATATATAGTTCTATAGGGATAAGGGCTAGGCTAACCTTTATTAGGGTTTTAATAAATTCTTTCTACTAAAGTAAAGGAGAACGTTTTAAACCGTAGAGGATTTATAATAATTTTAATACTTTACTTCAATATACCTAACCGTATAATACCTTTATATAAATAATCTCGTCCAATACTGCGTTAATAAAAGCGTTAATAGTATTATACTATTTAAACTCGAGATTAAAGTAAGTAGTAATAACTATTATAATCCGGAAGGACCGGATCGCAAGGGTAGTAGTATACGTTTCGCGTATATTATCGTATAACTATTAATCTCCTTATACAACCAGACGAACTTTACATTTAAAGAAGTAACCTTTTATATTAAACTTATACGTATATATTTATATAAAATTAAAAGGAGTAGTAATTTTATTAATTAACCACTCGTTTTAATTAACTTATACCTATAATTTCTTTTCTTCGTAGTCGTTTATATATTCTTACTCTACCTTTGTAAAAATATTACTAAAGGGATAACCCTAGAAATCTTTGTAAAGACGAAGAAAGGGAGGGAAGTCTTATCTATAAAGTATAAATAAGGTTTTGAAGGCGTTGTAACGGTCTATAATATCCTTAATTAGCTTCGAATTATTAGAGAACTTCTCTTCTTCTTCGCCGATCCCCAATTACTTTATTTGGTTAAGGGTTTCCTTATTAATAGACTATCCTTTATATAGTTTAATATTTATCTTATCTAAAGTAATTAAGAAGGACCCGACTTAATAGAAGTATTTATCGTATATTAGCTAATTCTCTTAAAAGTACAATATACTAAGACTATTAATAAGGAATAACGTTAGACTTTTTAAAGGGGTAGGATAACCCGTCTCCTCTTTATTTATTATTATTATTTACTAATCCTTTTATAGCTATAGCTCTAGGGCTACCGCCGGAGTAATTATAATACCTTTACCCTCTTAATTTATTTATCTTTCCTCTTCTTATATATATATAGATTCGGTCGGTTCGGAAGTTGTAGTTCTATCGGCGGTAGGTAGGGATTCAACGACTAAATTAACCTCTTTATCTTCTACTTTAACGCTTTTAGTCGGTAGCGGTTCGGATATATCGAAATCTAGTTAATAAATATCGTTCAATTGTACGGCTAGTTCTTTAAGGAAAATATTAAGAGTATTATAGAGCTTTTCGATATTACTTATAAAGATTTCGTCTTCGTTAAAGATTACGTCTTTAGTTATAACTATTTAATTCGTATATAAATTCTAAATATAGTAAATATTATTAGACTAATACCCAATTAAATATCCTATTTAAGCGTATCTCTTAAACTTTTGAGTCCGCTTCTAACCGCGTAGGATATTAACTATAAGTACGAAAGTTTTGTAACTATATACCTTTAAATATAATAGCCGTAGTACTATCTTTTATTAATTGTTATTGTAATTTACTATATAAGTTGTAAAACGCTCTTTTAAGGATTTCTAATTATACTTCTACTATAGGGTTATATTTAGCAAATATATTACTACTATTATAATTTCTCTTTAGAATTCTTAAAGTAATTTTGCCCCCTTTTTTATAGCCGTCGATTTCTCCTTAATTATACCCCCTAAGCGTTCGGCGCTACTGTTCTATACTTAAGTATATAGAGCCGAAGGCTCAATAATAATACTTCTTTTTATTAAGAAGGCGGTAACGTAGGGCTTAATTATAATTATTTTATTATTATATTCGACTACCCTAAATCGGATTTAATAATAAAATTCAAAACCGTTGAATAATAACGTTAGTATAATAATAATCGAATTTACTATCCGGTCTAATAAATAATACAATTATACTATCTTAGACTAACGATTTACGACGACTATTAAATTAAAAACCGTCCTTCTACCGGGTACTTTTACCGGCGGATAATTAAAGAAATCGATAGTAAGGCGTAGTCCCGGACCTTCTAATACGTCGCGAACCTCTTTACGTACTTAGCGCTTTATTTTAACTACTATATAAGAGTTGTAGTAAACGAAATTAGGGCCTTTAAAACGTACCCTATACTCTTTATTCGTTAATTAAATTAAAGTCTCTAGTTTTAAGTAATTAAATTAAAGGTATTAATATAAAGTATTGCCCTCTAAAGGCTTCCTAGTAGTTTTATTAATAAACCGGTAAAATTATATATAAAAAGAGGACTAATTAATACGTATTTTGAGGGGTATATATTCTAATATAAATTGGTTGAACTTTAAAGAGAAATAGTAAAGGTAAGTATTATCTAAGCGGAAATGTAAATAATTAAGGTTAAACGAATAATTTTAGTATAATCCCTTTTCTAATAACCTTTTTAGGGATATAAAATTGTAAACTATTCCTAATATAAGCGCGACGTCGTTAAATTTAAAATTAATAGGGAAACTTTCGTCGTTATTTACTACTAAATAGATTAAACCGTACCCTTTAATTATAATAGATTTATTTCCTACCTAAATATAATCTCCTTCCTTTACGGGTATAAGGCCTTTAAATTAACTAGCTTTATTAAAAATATAAATTGTCGTACCTAAATTAAAAATCGCTAAATCTCTTAGTAAATACTTTAGCCCTTTATTATAAAGTTCTAATACTAAGAAATTCGCTTCGTAATTAATACTACTAATACACCGATTATTAAATCAAAGGCTACCGACGTTATTAATATAGAATGCCTTTTCTTTATCCTTCCTAACTTAAACCTCCTTTAGGATCTCCTTTATACATTAAGTAAATTTAGGGTCTTTTTAATAATTCTTATTTACTTTTATATAAACGTAAGAGTTCTCTTTAAAGTATTTTAATCGGTTAACAATATTAATATATTAATAATATTTAATTTAATAACCTATATATTCGTAAATAGAATAAGCCCTCTTCGGCTTTTTATTATTATAATTTTAATAACCTTTAGCCGGCCTTTTACTTTAATTATTTTAAGGGTTATTAAAAGTATCCTTATTAATTTTTTTAGTAAATATAGCTCTAACCCTAAACGTTCCGCCTTTATAAATTTAAGAATTACCCTTATTTAATAGAAACGCTTCATAAATCGCCTACTTAAACTCTTAGGCTATATTTATAAAAATATAAAATTTATTATCTTTAATTTAGCGATATACTATAACCTAAATATTAAAAGGAGAATTAAAAATTTTATTTATTATTTAGAAGAAATCTTAACGTTAATTTTCTACATTAGTACATTTATTAACTTTATAGTACTAATTAATAATTATAATTCCCTCCTACTCTTTAAACTAAATAGTCTAATTCTTAAGAGGACGAATAAAGTAAATCATCTCTTAATATTTAACGTAAGCATCCTCTTTAATTCTAATAGGGTTATAGTTAATTAAAGCGCGGAATTTATTATATTAAACGGTAATAGATTAGGTTTTTAGGAAGTAAGTTAAGTAAAACTTTTTAATAATATACTTCTTTATTTAATCTTTAACTTCGTTAATATTTAGAATAAATTTATCCTAGTCCTTCTTTTCGTAGCGGTAATTAGTTAAGGCGGCCTTATAATTACGGAAATTAAATTTAATTGTAAAGTCTAGGCGTTTAGCGGTAAAAAATACTTTAATAGCCGGTCCGGGAAGGATAGATACTCGAGCCGAAACAGGAGTAGGAGTAAATATTAATAGAAGGGCTAGGGCTATAGCGGACCGGGCGGTTTAAAAAGCCCGGGTATTAGCGGCCGGAGGACTAGGGTCGATAGAAGTTCCCTCCTCTTCGGTAGATTTAAGAATTTATTATTAAATTTAGGTCTCCTAGGTTATTTCGATAGCTAGTTCTTAGAAGTTAGTAATTAACGGTTTAAAAGGAGCGATAGGCTAAGGGATTCTCTTTTTGAAATTAGGGTCGATAAAAGACTAGAATTCCTTATTGAAGGCCTTATCCTTAAATCCCTTCTCCTAAAGATACTAGTCTTTAGACTTGTCGAGGATAACCTCGCTTACAGTCTTAAAATCAATAGAAGTAGATATTGTCGAATATAGGGGGTTCGGTTCTATTATCTTTATTATTATTTGCTAAGTACTATATCTACCCGGTTGATTGCAATCGTTAATCCTGCGTATAAAACTTTTAATTGTAGAATACGAGTACGAGTAGGGGTTAAAATGTATGTACGAAAGTAGGGTGCAGACTATATATTGTGTAGAGATCTGCTGGGAAAATCCCTTATACAAAATCTCTAATATCAGGGTTTTTCTAGTTATGCCAGCGGGCCCAGATTACATAAGATAGGGCGGTCTGACCACCCCTGTCACCTCTTTTATCCGACAATTTCTTCATCTTCAACCCAACATCAATTTGGTATCAAAATCGTGAACACAGGACAGCCCACCCAACGATGGCAAGCGAGAGTCTTTCCCGCCAGGCGGGCTTCTAGGAAACTCCCGTCTGTAAGACCATACGCGCGACTACATCTTTTGACTTCCGTTCTCGCCTTTCGGCATTTCACGAGCACTGGACATCATCGACATCTACTACAACCAAGTCGACAGATCAAAAATATGTAAAATTCCAAGCAAACGGACTCCAAAAAGCCAACCCAGTTACAAACAAAAACATCCCGACAAACTATCATCCAAAAAGGAAATGGTATCAAACTCCCCGTCATCATCCTGCCTTCCCTTCGCATTATTCCACCCATCATATCATCTCCCCCATCCATTGTCCATCAATCCATCCATCCATCCAACTACCTCCCATGTCCCATCTACTCATCCCAAGTAACCTTCATCGTCACCGGGAAAGGCGTCACAGCGCCCCAGTCCTCCCTGAGGTAGAAAGTCTGGCTAAGCTCCTCATTCAACTCCCTCGTGATCTTCTTCAGCTGGCCCTGCGGCCCGGGAGCCCGACGGACGTTGCTCCGCTTGAACAAGCTGCGGAACATCTCCGTAAGCGCGATCTGGCTGACCTCGTGTCCGAGATACGAGTGCGTGCCAAAGAAGAAGATCTTGTAGGCGTCGAGCGGGCGGGACGGGTTGACGTCCTCGGGGCTGGGGAAGGTGGTTGGTGATTGGGCGGCGGATTTCTGTTTTTTTTCCGTCTGTTAGTACCACTTTTTTCGACAGACGAGAGATGGGAAGGGAAAGGAAAGGAAAGGGAAAAAAAAAAAACTTACAACGCTAACAAACACCCTATCACCAGGTTGCACCCTCACCTCGCCACCATCCTCCTCCTTAATCGCATCCACTGCACTCGCCTGCCTGAACGCCCCCAAAGTGTTGCCCGACAACCGAATACCCTCCAACACGTACCCCAACAACTGCGCATCAGCGCCTGCGCTGGCCGGCTGCCTCGCCAGCTCCTGGATGGCAGCCAAGTGCGGCTGACCCGCCTCGCCGAGATAAAAGTCCACAGCGCTCGCGAACCCCTCCGCGATACTGGGCACGCTCGACGCCACGATGGGCAAGACCTGGCCGAACGCGACATCGGACGCGCTCAATCCGGCCTTGGACAGCCGCTTGACGAGGTCGCTGCCGTACGCGCTGAGGGGGTTATCATTACTGCTGCCACCGCCCAGCAGAGAGCCAAAGAAGGAAGTCTGGCTCTTGACGCTGGCCTCCAACGCACCGCCGAGCTGCGTGGCTACCGTGCGGGCTGCGTCGCGCAGCTGGTAGGTCTTGACGGGGTCGTGGTCGTAGAAGATGGCGGCGAAGATGACGGCTAGGACGGCGTACAGTTCGTGAGGGGTGTACAAGCCCTTGGCGTTGTTCTTGCCTTGCAGGGAAATGTCGAACACTTTGGCGGCGAACAAAGTGGGGACGATGTTGCCGACGTCGCGGACTAGATCGACGAGAAGGTGGCCGCCGACGTTGTAGCTCTCGCCGGCCAGGAGGGCGTCGGTTGTTTGGGCGAAGAAGGCCTTGACCTGGTTCGCCCACTCGGCGCTGTACAGCTGCTCGTGGATGTCGCGGCGCTGGCTGTCGTGGGCGTCGGGGTTGTTGTTGTTCAGGGCACGGCCGAGGATGGACTCGAGACCGGCGTGCCACGAGGACTTGTACGCGCCCGTGCCCTCCTTCTCGTTGTCGAGCACGTGCTTGGCGCCCGCGTACGTGGTCACCTGGTGCGGCTTGGCCTGGCGTCCCGGACGGCTCCAGTCGAAGAGGTGGTCGCGCTTGAGGTCCTTGAGGATCTTCTCGTTCTCGGACGGGGTGACCATGGGGTAGTGCGCATACACCGAGTTCTCCTTGAAGTGGTTGGGCAGGGCGCGCAAAAAGAGCTTGTAGAAGACGCACCCGTGGTTGACGTTCAGGTCGTACTGCACCTCGTTGTAGCCCCAGTTGGTCAGGAAGCGCGGGTTGTAGTCGATGGTGTGGTGGCGGTCGCCGCGGACGAGGCAGACGGCGTCAGACAGGACGACGCGCGAGATGGTGTAGGTTGGCGCGATGCCCACGCCGGGAACCATGGGCGACTTGTGCTCTTCGGCTACGATGCCGGGGTAGAGCTCGACGAAGTCGGGGTGGTCGTACAGGCGCCGGAGAGCCTCGGATACGCCGGGGTCCGAGTTGATGTCCTCGAAGGTCTCGTAGGGCTTGAGGCCGAAGTGCTTGCGGAACTCGTTCAGGCCGGCAAGGTTCCATTTGCGGCCTTGGATGATGCCTAGGATCTCGATGGCCCTCATGGAGCCGGGAACGTTCTTAGCGCCGAATGAACCGGCGGGATCTTCGATGGCCTCGGCGATGCACTCGGCAAGCTCGTCGTCGTCGATCTTGCCGTCGGCGCCTCGGGTGAAGTTGCCCTTGCGCTTGGGAATGGGCCGGTCTGCCGGGTCCGCAGGAATCCTACCCTCGAACTTGGAGAAGCCCATGATCAGCTCGTGGAAGTTAACGTCGCTGCCGGGCTTGCCGAAGAGCTCATAGTAGAACTCCTCGACCCAGGCCTCGTCCTTGGCAGAGATGCACGAGTGCCACCGGTAGCAGAGGTTGAACTCGGCCGAGACCACGTTGCCGGTACCGCGCTCCGCACCCTCCTTGGTGCCAACGTCAATGCCAGTGTCGGCACGGGGATCGAGAGTCCAGGTGGTGTCGACACGGTTGAGGTTGACAATGTTGCGGACGTAGTCGAGCAGGGTGATGTTGATGTACAGACCGGAAGTGATCAGTCTGGCGGTCTGGAACAGGTCATTGTCGTACTTCTTCCACGCCGCCTCCGCCTTCTCGCCCTCGAGCTTGGGCGACGGCTTGTTGAACCGGCCGTCCTCGTTGATGGCGATCAGGTTGTCGCAGGTGTAGTTGTGGAACCGGTTGAAGAAGATGAGCAGGACGCTGACGCCGGGAGGCATACCGAGCAGACGCTTGTCGGCGTAGCAATCGGCCTTGAGCTTACCGTCCTTGAAGGTACGGATGGTGTCCTGCATCTCCTGGTTGCTGCCGTACAGCGGGGAGAGGTCAAGGTAGGAGGAGGTCTTGGACTTGCTCATGTCGCGGTAGTCGGTCCAGAACAGATCGTGGATGATGATGCTGGCCCAGTACCAGAGAATGCTGGAGACGTTGTTGGGGTGCGACTTGTACTCGGTGCGCTTCATGACCGAGTCGAAGATGAGTTCAGGGTCGGGAAGAGCGCCCTGCCTGATGACGTTCGGCCTCACAGACCGCGCGTATGTGTTGCCGGCAGCACCGAGCTGGGGGAACATGATGTTCTGTATCCCGTGTCAGCAATCTGTCAGTTCTTACTGCAGGCGGTTGAGGACATACGTTGCAAGAACCATCGGCTTTCCTGTACTGGTACTCCTCACCAACGTATATCGAAGGAGGATGCTCCAGTGTGTACCAAAGCTCACCCAAGAAGCCGTTGGTCAACTCCACTCGTAGCTTGGAGTTGCTGGGGAGGTTAGAGACAAGCTGAATGACCTTCTCCATCATCATGGTCTTGTCATCTACGATCTTCTCGCCCTTGATCTTGGCCACGACCATGTGCTTCAGGGTCTTGAAGTCTGTCCATACAACCTCGTTAGCATTCCTGGTCCTCGGTCATTATCTCCTAGCGAAGGCACAACTTACCTTCCCATCGAAGGGTCATCAAGTCAGTGCTGAGCTTGCCCCACTTCTTATTCTCGCTGAAGGTGCCCGCGCCTTGCTGGGTAGGCAGGGGCTGGACAGCGGACTGGATGGTCTGCCTGTGTCTCTCAAACGCATTCTCTACTCCTTGCCTGCTGGCGCCGGTAAAGGGAAGCTTCAAGGAGGTAGGCCTGGGCTTGGCCATGCTAGCCGTCCTCTCGGCCTTGGGGTCAGGGCCGATGACGGTCGAGCTCTTGGCCGCCTTGCCATTGACGCCGTTGGTGGCCGAGTGGCCATTTGTGCCGTTCTGATAGCTGGACATTGTGGCTGGTGGGTTGAATTAAGGGGGTATACGGTATAACGGAAGGGAACACAAGAAGAACTATAGGTATGCACCCGTCTTTCAGAGTGCACTGGGAACGGGAGAGGGGATGATACAGGAGGAGAGAGGGAGGAATGAACCCGAGAAGAGGTCGGGAGAGAAGAGGGAAGAGGCGAGGATGATGATAACTGCAATGAAAAGCAGTGCAGTTCGCAGAGAAGAACGACGAACACCAGCTGTTTCTGATGTCACACAGGTTCACGGCATATCCCTCTTTGTATCCCGAAGCTTTCCTGAGCAGTGAGCTCCCTCCCCTGCTTGCTCCAATGATGTCTCGCCATGATGGTTACTGTAGAATGGTCGACGGAGAATCTCTGAAGGGGGGTTGGCTGCTTGGCTTGTCAACAAGTGCCACTATCTGCACGCGTTGTGGGGGGGTTTATCCCATTGTCTCATTGCGGAGGTTCGTCCACCATCGCAGACCGTCCCTCCGTCCATGTCCATGTCCATGTTGTGCTTGCTGAACAAGCAAAGAGAGGAAGCCCACTTGGGCCATTTTCCCACTCCACTGCGGCTGGAAGTGATCGGTCTGTTCGCGACAACCCGCCAGATACCGATTGGATGAAGATCATTGAAGGGATTGACGGGAAATGAACCTTCCAATTGGTATTCGAGTTGCTTGTCTTCGATTGCTTCTCTTCCATTGGACTTTGTCTTGTCCATCCCACCACCTTGTGCACTCTGTCGGATGCCAGCATGCGGCTGATACACGTTAGAGGTACGAGGACACAATGAGGTTGTACCAGACGATTATTTCTTCCCGTAGGGAAAGTCAGCGTAACTTCATGAGCCAGACAAACGACGGGATTGAGGTTCAACCAAAAGTTGCCTCAGGTTTTCACACAGATACCAGGACCAGGGTTGGACGGTGAGGGGGTTTCATGATCGATGGTCTGAAGTTTTCGACTTTTCGAGTCGTAGTGAGGTCGGTCAGTGTCTCAGAGCAAAGAAAAAGCAGTCTTGGGATTGGCCAGGTCGGGCAATGGTGCATCTAGCTTTCAGCTGTGCTACATGGTACGGCAGATCCAATGGAAATAATGTCGATCAGTGGGGTTCTGGGGCCGAGCTACCGCAGCGAGCATCTGTGGGTGAAAGGGGAGAGGAGGAGGACAGCCAAAGAGGTTCGCGAGGTACGTAAACAAGGAGCCAGGGGGGTGAATCCCGAGATTTGTTTGGCGGCTCTGGGGGACCGCCCCCAGGAGCCCTCTTCTTGACCTTCAGTACCCTTTCCGCCTTTGGACCCTGGGAAATCGCTAGGGATCGCCAGTGCAGTCTCTGATCTCGGGCTACGACCTGACTACCGAGTGGCTACCAACTTAGCGGGGAGATGCTAGTACCCAGGTGGGTAAGGCCTCATCCGGGAACTGGAGAACCAAGATTCAGCGCCCCCATTACGCTAACTCACCTGGTGATTAGTGTGTGACATAGGGGGCGGGCCGGCGATCTTGTTAACCACCACCCATGGGCAAGGACAACTTTTTCTGATCCAGCGGCCTCTGAAACATGCCCAATCAACAAAATCCCTTTTGAAGCCAGGATACCCGCCCCAGCCGCCTATCTTGAACCTCAATGGTCCCTCTGTGCCGGGCGGTATGCCGAACGGAACTCCTGTGTCCCAATTCGGATCCCTTGCATGTCTGGATACCAGCTGAAGATAGCCAGGGCCGATGGGATTGGGGGATTTAGGTAATTTGGGTCGCCGTGATGCCCAAATTTTTTCTTAGTGGGGGCGTGGCACGGGTACCCTCCTTCAACTCCATAACTTTCTGTCACCGCTCTCCGCAACGATTGACGTCGTCGTACACCACCAATCAGTTCCAATAGGGCCAGCATTCCGGGGACCGAGAGCCGGAGCGCCCTCGGGGATTCTGTTCGTCACCGTGTCTCGGAGGGTTCGCGGTCGAGCCTATGATCGTGGACAAGAAATGGAGTTATCTGCAGGCGACCTGCGAGAGAGAGATATAATCCATGCTCGCAATCGACGCCAAATCCACCCCATTGTCCCCATTGCCAATGATCGCCTTTTGGATTGTCGGTCAGGATGTCATCGTACACCCCTCCCCAAATCATGGGCAACGACAGTGGCTGGTCCTAGGAAGGCGGGGGACGCAAATTTGAATCGTCCTCGAGTATTCCCGGGACATGGCCAAGATTGTCCGAGTCTCATGCTCCCCCAGTACCCCCCAAGGACGACATCCATGGACCTTCCAACACGAGACAATGGCGGGAGAAAAAAAGTCCCATAATGCAACCGGAACTCACCGTGTTCGACCTCTTCCCTTCCACTTGTAAGACGTACCCCTATAATGCCGTCCAAGACAAGATTTTTTCTCAAGTCGGATCTGGATTAGGTAGGTGGCTGCTGTGGGAGGTAGTAGAACCAAAAGTACCCGGGTTCCGCATCCAATAAGGCGGAAATGTTCCCCGTTCCCATCAACACACACATACACCTCACGCTGTGAAACCTATCTCCCCCTCCCCTCTTTCCGAGTCCCGACAAACCTGAACACTTTGTCGAGTTCGAAGACTTCAGTTGTGTGTGTGCTCAGTCTCTAGTGCTTCTGTCACACAAGAAGATCCTAGGACTCAGGTAGTGGTAGGAAATCATGGATAAGTCCCACCTCTTCCCTGGCGAATATGAGCAACACCACCATGGTCATGCTCAAGGCCAAGGGCCCAACACAACGGACCGAGCGTCGCCGTTCGATAACCACGAAGACTACTTTTCGACACATTTGCCATCGAGACCTGTGACACCGATAGGAATGGACAACAAAGATCCCAGGACCGGCCGGCATCACCGGCCGCGCAAGATTGTCTTGTGCTTTGATGGAACTGGCAACAAGTTCCAGGGCGATGACTCGGACAGCAACATCCTCAAGATCTACAGGATGCTGGATAGAACAGCTGATGACCAATGTAAGTTCCGTAACAGTATCGAGACCAAGAAAGTCGATGTGATGGCTAATACTCACCTCCAGACCACTACTACCAACGTGAGTTTTCATAATAACCCACCAGTAAAACCACAACACGATAGCTAACACCTCCCAAAGCTGGCATCGGCACCTACGTCGTCTCCACCAGCCTCACCCGCACCAGCACCGTCGCCCGCCTGCGCTCCTGGTACCAAAAATCCAAAGACTCCGCCATCGGCACCTCCTTCGACCAACACGTCGTCGGCGGCTACCGCTTCCTGATGCGCTTCTACCGCACCAACGACGAGATCTACATCTTCGGCTTCTCGCGCGGCGCCTACGTCGCCCGCTTCCTGGCCGAGATGCTCGACTACATCGGCCTGCTCTCGCACGGCAACGAGGAGATGGTGCGGTTCGCCTGGAAGGCCTTCTCGAACTGGCAAGCCCGTCGATCCGACGACTCGCCCGAGGGCGTGCAGAAGAAGAAGAAGATGTACGAGTTTCTCAAGGGGTTTCGCGAGACGTTCTCGAGGCCCGTGAGGAGGATCAGGTTCTTGGGTCTGTTTGATACCGTCAATAGCGTGCCGCAGTTTGAGTCGGCGTGGATGGAGAGAAGCAAGTTTCCGTATACGGCAAGAACGTCGGCCAAGGTGGTCAGGCATGCGGTGAGTATTGATGAGAGGAGAGCGAAGTTTAGGCAGGACTTGATTTATCAGAGCGCGCACAGGAAGTATAAGGATCGCCATACGGCGAGGGAGAAGTTGCATGAGTTTCAGGAGAAGTACCGCGGCCGGAGCCACCCGCACGCTGCCGCTGCTGAAGCTGGTGGAAAGAACCGCGGCAGGAGACCCAAGCTTGCGGTGCCTGAGCAGGAGCCAGCTCCTTACCGGACGCGCTCTCACTCGGTCCGGTCTCGTCGGAGTAATCGATCTGGAGTATCGGGTAGGGACGGCCCCATTCATGACGGCCACTCCGAGGTCTCCATCGGTCCTCACCCCGAAACTGACGACGACGGGGAAGACTTCGAAGAATCCGAGGACGAGCACGAGCAAGACATCGACGAAGTCTGGTTCTCAGGCGGCCACGCTGATATCGGCGGCGGATGGAGTGTCGAAGAAGGGCAAAAGCCTGCATCACACATCCCCTTATGCTGGATGGTCCGCGAAGCCATGCGCGCCGGTCTGCATTTCGACCCTGACAAGATCCAAGCCATGGGATGCGTCGATCTGATGGACGAGATGGGCATCGAACACGGCCCCGACACCAATGGCACTCAAAACGACCACATGAAGTCGGAACACCTGGGAGGGTCAGGAGCAGCGACCAACGGCAACGGAGTCGCCAAATCCTGCACATGCTCCCACGGCACTACCAACGGCAACCAACAAGTCGACCCCAACACCATCCCCAACATCACCGTCCGCAGCCCCAGCACCCCCAGAATCTTCCAGCAATCCTCCTGGAAGTTTGACTCCTTCTCCTCCAAGGATAAAGACAAGGGCGACAAGAGCGGTGACAAGCCAACAAGCCCCACCAAAGACAAGGAACCAGCCCCCGACACCAACGGCCCGCCGACCAGTCCAACAAAAGACAAAGAAGCCGTCGAAGACGGTCTAAAGTCCCCCACCACCAGCAACGGTGGTACCTCCAACTCCAGCTCTTCTTCATCAGCCAACTCGGGGGAATCCTGCCCCCTCCACACCCCCTGGTCCTTCAAAGACATGATCCAAGCCTGCCACACCGCGCGCATCCACGATTCCTTATCCTTCGACTGCGGCCTCAGTTTTGGGTCCGTCCTAGCCTGGAAGATGATGGAATACCTCCCCTTCCGGCGTCTCGATCTGAGTGAAGACGGCAGCTGGAAACCGATTCGCTGGCCGCTGCCGTGCGGCGAGGTGCGGGATATCCCTGAGAACGCGAGGGTGCATGGGAGTGTGATTAAACGGATGCAGATGTGTGAGACGTACAGGCCGGGAAATCTGATTATTGGTGGTGGAGGGAGGGGGGTGAGGGTCGCCGGGAAGGAACATGGGATTGGGGAGTGGGTTTGTGTGAAGGAGGAGGGGGATCCGGTTGGGGAGGTGTGGATGAAGAAGAGTGCGTTGGAGAAGGCGGGGAGGGAGGCGGCTGGGTTGGGGAGTGGAAGTGATCAAGAGAAGGAGGGAAAGAAGAAGGAAAAGAAGGAAAAGAAGTAAGGTGGTCGTGCGCTTGGTAGCACCAGGGTTTTGTTCGCTTTCTGTGTTCGGGATACCAGTTTATTTGCTTGGATAGTTGATACCAATTTGACTTAATTTGACTATGAGGATTAGTTTTCTGTCAGGAAAGCTTGGATTTGTATCCTTTCCCATGTCAAAATGCTGACGTCGAGCCGAGGGAGAGCATGTTCTTCACAGATCGTGATTGCCATCTCCCGATCCGGTCCTCAGCGTGAGTGAACCCGTGCAACTTCTCTAGCCAACCTCCCTCCCCCTTCTGTCAGTTCCCTGGCCTCAGTCACTTGCCAATCTGACCCACTCATTCAATAACCAGTCCATCTACATCCGCAGCCTTCTCCAACAAACGTTCCAACAGGTCCGTCTCCGCTCTAGCCGCGTGGAGCTCCTCCTGCAGCTCGTCTAAGGTCGCGGTGTACTTCTTGTACTCCTCAACCTCCGCGATTCTGACACGCAAGCGCTGGTTCAACCTCTTCCGAAATGCGATCCTGCCCTTCAGCTCCCTTTCAACCTTGGGATAACCGTGCTTGCACAATCTCTGCACGCGCGATTCCAGGGCGTTGTCGTATTTGCTTACCTTTGCGGCAAGGGCTGGCTCATCACCGTAATCGGTGTCCAAGGAGGGGCTAGGGCCCGCATGTGAAGCCAACTCGGAACCGGGGTCTTCTTCGATGTCAGCGCGGACGGAATTCGGCGAGTTCTCAGCCTGCACTTGGTGCTCCGGGCTCGAAGGAGGCGACGGAGTCGACATGACGGGCTCGATAGGTCCAGGCGTAACTTCGCGGGTAAGGTCAATGCTGAAAGCGCTGGAAGAGGATAGACCCAGGCTGCGGGGCCTGTCGAGGCTCATGTTCTCAACTGTAGGACTGTAACGGTTCATTTTCTCAAGCGTAGGACCGGCGCTGTTTCTCTCGGAGCGACCTGTGTCGGTACATCCACGTCAGACACGCCTCAAGATGACAACCTGGAATAGTGAGATCCATAATGAGACATACCTGACAAGCGATAGCCGGTGTGAAGACGAGCCTTGGAGACCTTCCACTGCTGCATGTTGAGTAGATTTTGAGCGGCTGGGGTTTGTCGAGGTAGTTCCGAGACAGAATGAGGCTGGGGGTGAAGCGAGACAGAATAAGGCTGAAAGTGATGCTGATCGTGACGTTTGCGGTGATGCAGATGATGATATTAATGTGAAATCGATGGAGTAGTGGGTTCGACGGCGTTACTTTTTCTGGCGATGAAGCTTCCCGTACCTGTTGCAGCGTGTGTGAGGTAATCCAGATGGCGAGTTTGCAGCGAGAGTTGAGGAGGAATAGCTTTCTCGGATGCGAGGTAAATGATATGGAATGAGCTCGCGCGTAACGCCTAAAAGAGTCGGGAAGGGTGGAATCTCTAGTGGTATAGATGGTGAGAGGTAGGCAATAGAGACTGCCCTCTGGGAGTGGGAGTTCCGGTGATGCGGTAGAGGAAGGGAAGCGAGGAGTAGTTGGAGGTGGAAGTTAAGTTGTAACAGGTTTCATCGAGGAAGAAGTAAGAGAAGGGAATATAGAGAGCCGGATGCGGAGGGGTATGAAGCGGAGAGAGGATATTGAATGGCAAAGGAGGAAGATGAGATTAAAACTACCTATTCTTGTTTAACTCATCCCATTCTTCGTTTGTGGCCAGTTTTGGGATGAAAATGCGCTGGAGGATGTAATACCGCTCACCTCAGTCATCCTATTCCACGATCCCGTTAAAAAAGAGACGAAATAGAGGATCGAGACAGAGGCCAGAGGTAGCGATCGAACCCCTTCACAAACAACATGTACCGGAGATGTTCACCCCGACCTCGACAAGAAAACAACCGGCGCCTCCCCAACCGCCTCAACCACCTCCTTCAACCTCAACTCCTCAACACGCTTCTTCCTAAACCGCAAGACCTCCTGCACGCATCTCCTAAGATCCGCGTCCTCCTCCGAAGACTCGTCGCACAACCCTTGCGCAGTGACAAACATCTGGAAAATGCGTTCCAACCGTACTGTCACTTCGTTCTCGCCGGAGGCTCCCGTTTCAGCAGGCCGATCAGTGTCAAGGTCACGACCAGATTGTGACTGACGATATAGCAAAACCATCAAAGCGACTCTTTCATACAGGACCGTAGCGATGAAAGCCAAACGCGGTAACTTGGCTTTGGAACAATCATCGAGCAGGACGGCGCCGGTTCGCAGGAAGGAGGCCACGGAGCGCTGCAGTTGGAGATCAGCGCCCGAACCGAACTGGTTTTGGTCCTCCTCACCCATCTTGACCGACAGTCGGAACTTGTCGCGGAGTATTGCCTCCTGGACCTTGTGCTCAATCAGTCTGGCACCTAGGAGCTTGAGTTCAGCGGGCAAAGCGCTTGATTTCTGTGCCTGTGGATTAGAGTTCGCTTTTGGATCAAGACTGAGTCCGTTCATGGCAGCCGTTAAGGAGTCATGAGCCACCATACGCTCTTGCGTCTGCTGGCAAAGAGCTAGCAGCTTATGGCAACTCTCATATCGGTCTTGAGAAGGCGGTCCTTCGGGTACTTCGCCATGGTCATCGGCTGCCAGCTTCTTCCCAAGAAAATGCTGCTTAGCGGTATCGACATCAGCAGCGTCGGCCGACTGTCTCAGCTGGCCATCGACAAACGCTAGCATGCGCTCAATGTCCCCCAAGCCCCAAGTAGCTGGCTGGCAAATCTCGCACGTCTTGTGCTCCACGGTGACGCACTTCTCTTGGTCGTAACTGCGGCACAGCCAGCATGTGCCCTGACACTTGTGGTTACAGGGTAGCAATGCATTGCACCTTGCCTCACAGAGAAACTTACTCGAGGAGACGTCCGTGGAGCAATCGACATTTACCGTATGGCCACAAGCTGGTGCCTGTTTGTCCACCTTGACGCGGCAGAGAACAGATTCCAGGTCCAAGAGCTGACAGCACAGGAGCTTGTCCTTCGTATGTCCACACGGGAGTTTTGTGTCGTTGACGATCACCATACAATTTCCACACTCTTTTCCACAGAGTTTCGGGCAAGCGTGCTTGCATGTTTCTCGAACTCTCGGACAAGGCTTCGGGCAGATGACGGCCTTGTGTAGCATCTCCGAATGACACTTGTTCGGGCAGGGATGACCGCAGACTGGAAGCCGGTCGACGCAGTCAAGTGTACAACCTCCCTCGGGACTGACACTGGCAAAATCATCCGGTGATGTACAATGTATCGAGGTTTTGGGATGCCGAGGACAGCACAGAGGAATCGAAGTACCCGCCGCCTTCCTGGCTGAGATTTGCCGGTAGACATCCTTCCACATGTCCACAGCCGGGAACGTCGCCGCGTTGCCAATGAGATACATGCCGTGCTGGACTCGACTGAGGAGAACGTTGATCCTGTTCTTCAGCTTCAGAAAGCCTACTTTGCTCTTCTTGTTGCTGCGAACAAGGGAGATGATGATGATCTTCGCCTGCTCGCCTTGAAAACCGTCAACCGTAGCAAGCCGTATGCCATCTGTCATCTGCATCTTGCCCGACGGTAGCAGCGTTTGAGTCTGGATCTCAGAATCCGTGACCTTGTTCTTCTTGTCGAATCCTTGAGCAGCTAAGCGTTCTTCGTCTCTCTCGCTCAAGACAACCTCAAAATGCTCGTCAAGTGCTGCCTGAAGCTTGAGCAGCTGGCCTGCGTATGGCGTAAGAATGGCAATGTCTTTGCCTTCGTAAACGCCCTGCCGGACAAGATGACGGACAAGGGCGGTAGCCATCGCAACTTCCATGGAGTTAATATAAGACATGCCTTGAGCTGCATTCAGGCCAATGTCTTCGTAGTAACCATGGTCCCACCAAAACAGTCTGTGCCGTAGGCCAACCACCATTGGACGGTTCATGACGCGAGAGCCATCTTGAAGGTCTTTGTAGACGTTATTTCGGATGAGCGCAGAAATCTCAGGTGGCATGCGTTGCTGCTCGTTCAGCTGGATGACGGCGAGAGGCTTCATCCCAGGCTCACCGGTGACACGTCTCTCGAAAAGGCTGCGGTCAAGCTGGTAGTGCTTTCCAACCTTGGTCTCCATGCTGAACTGCAGAGAGTTCTGCACCAACGGGCGTAATTGCTGGTGATCACCAATCTGGATGAGATGTTCGACTCCGGGAATGAACGCTGCCATCATGCGAGGCTCCATCACCTCAGCTGCCTCCTCGCAAATAATGACCTTGGGCTTCATTTTGCGAAGCATTTCGTTGTCATAGGCCAGCCTCGAGGTCGTCATCAAGACAATATCCGCGCCCCCAAGAATCCGACAGTTGATGTCAGCACTGAGTCCCGCGAGATCTTTACGAAGGCTCTGTGCTTTGTGAAGATGCTCCATTAGAGACTTGGTCTGCTCCTGCGCAAGCTGATCAAGCCAGTGATCCACCAATGCCCACCGCTCGTCTACTGTAAGCGAAAGGATGTTGGTCTCGGCTTTTACAATCAAGCGTGAGTGCTTAGGAGCTTTCGTCTTCGAGCCCTTGGCCGACTGGGCCGGCCTCTGCCCGAGCCAATTTATGATAGGGTCACCAACAAGTGTAAACCCTTCAGCATCATCCGGTTTGAGTTGGCTGTAGATCCTGGGATATTTGCTCGAAAGAAAATTCTTCAGAAGCGGCCAGCCTGGTCGTCCTGCCATTGCTTGATGGATCGGACTAAGGCAGCTCCTGGCACGGGAAAGCGCCGTTTTCATTTGTGCAAGCACCCCACCCTTTGCTTTCTTTTCCCCTTTGGTTGTCTTTTTCTTTCTCACCAGATAGAGATTGTGTTTCTCTAATATTTTCGATTTGCTGCGGCTTCCGACACGTATAACGTTGTTGATGCCGGCTTCAACGATATGCTCGCCGAATTGGTCCAAGGCATGGTTGGTCTCACAACTATTGAGGAATCTGAAGTTAGCAGGTGGCAACAGGTGAGGAGGGGAGCCCGACATGAACCTGTATCTGACAAAAGACTTACACGATGAAAATGGGTGAAAGCTGGCAAGTCGTTTTGTGTTCCACCAAGACCTTGACAATTTGAAGACCGACATACGTCTTCCCTGTACCAGGCGGCCCCTGAATCTGGACGAATTCTTGGCTGAGTGCGGCGACTAGGGCTTGGGCTTGACTTGCATTGAGCCCGGTAGCCTTCTGCAGTGCGGTCAAGTCCTTGTCCTTCGGGGATCTGTTCGGATCCAGTTTCAAGCCTATGGGTTGTTGCTCCTTGCTGATACAGTCAAGCCTGTACACAAATCCCTGCTTCCGAGCATAGGCCGGTGGAGGAACTGTAAGATGCTGCTTAGCAGTCTTTGATGTCGGAATAATCCACTGTTGAAACGCCAAATCAGTGTCCTTGGACATCCGTTGGATGTTCGTTAGCGTGGGTTCATAGGCCTGCGGAATGAGCCCACAGAGCTCAAAGAGATGTCCATGTGCTTGTGCAACATGTAGCTCGTTGAGTAGAGTGATGTCCTCCTCGGTCTCTCGGGCCAGCTTGACATGCACCGTAGGTCGCATTCCGGACATCCTTTCCTTGAACCATGTCGATAGGTGCCTCTCCTTGTATTCATCCTCTCCGACAAGGTACAGCAGTCGTCTTCTCCCGCGATGGGACACCACCATGACAAGCAGTTTGCCCGGTTCAAGGCGTGAGGATTCCACCCACCATTTAGCCTGCTCTGTCCGTGACAGTTTCCGAAGGTGCGGGAGCTGCAGAAACGATATGGCACACGTTATACCGTTGTCCAGGCTAACGTCAACCTTCTGAATAATAGCCGCGGCATAAAAATGGGCTAGACCGTTATGTCCGAGTTCAGAAGGATTTGTGTTGGTGCGGTTCTCGGCCGGACTGTAGGCAAGCTGCTCGCGAAGGAAATCTTTCACAGTCGAGAAGGTGTTGTGACGATAGAGCCGAAAAAGTGTGTCAATATAACGTTCCCTGGTATCCTTGAGGAAACTCTCTTGTGTGAAGTCTGTTGTAGGCAGATACTCCAGCTGCTGGCTCATGATCTCTCCATACGTTGGTAAGATCTCAATATCAGCAATTGCTAGGCAATCGTTATCGTGGCGGCCACCCGGCTTTGCTCCAGGGCTCGGGATAACTAGCTGTGGTTGTTGTGTACGAAGATGGGTCTGTTTGGCCTCAGTTGGGGTTTGTGGGGAATGGTTTGTATTTGTGTTCCCAACGGGCGCCGGGATACCACGAGTGGTTGTCCCACCAGTCTTGGGCGGTAATTTTGAGCCATGAGCGGCGCCAGCAGCCAGCAATGTATGCAGAACATCGCGAAGTGCATGTGAACGGTAGTCGTATTTGAGCGGTGGGTACCGGTCGAGCAGCTTCTTGAGCGCTTTGGCTGTCAAATAAACCAAGCTGTGGATTTGTCGGACCTGCACACGGTCAAAGAGGCCGGTAAGTGTTGTCAACCACTTAATTCCTTCCACGCCGTCCTCTTCGCCAATGAGGGTATAGAGAATTGCAAGGTGGTTGCTGGGCGCGGTTGGATGGGCAACTAGTGAAGGGTGCGTAATGACTTTCAACAGGGCTTCGTAGAGTGCGAGTCTGTACCCCCAGTCGTCATGTTCCAGCGATGTAGATATCGTTCGGCCAAGAATGAATGGACCTCCTGTCTTGTCATCAACCAAGTCGGCGAGCAGGCAGACATGTAGCTCGCTACTGTGCGTCTCGAGAAGTTTGTATCCTTCTGCCCATATATGTTGAAGGCTGTTGGCGCCTGATTCTCGTAGTTTGCGACACTTTAGGGATTCCTTCCAGCGATTATACGCTGCTCTTTGTCGGCGATCGGGTGGCTGAGCGGCTTGCGTTTCGACAGGCTTCGTCTGATGAACGTGACTCTTAGGTTGTTGCGCTTGTGCCCGGTCTTGTAAGGTTTTCTGAGCTCCTATGACGGGAGTTTGTTGTTGCAATTGGGTCTTTGGGCGGCTCTTCTGTTTTGCTTTCGCCATGGCTTGACTGATAGGCTCGAGGTCGGCCAGGAATACTCAGACGTAAGATGAGAACTCCAAGGAAGCTGGACAACAGGAGTCAAGAGGCGACCTCAGCGAAGGGAAGAATTGAACAGAAAAAGAGGGGGAGATTGGCGTAGGAAAAGTAGACCGCATCGAGATGGGGTGAAGGGACGCTCGGAGTCTGAAAGATAAAGTCCAGCTACTTCACATGCCATCTCCACCACGGGTAGTCGGGTGCCAAGCAAAGTAGCAGTTTTCCGTTTGCTGTTCGCTGATTTTCTCTCCATGAGGCGTTGTAGGCCTCAGTGCATCGTGCACGTCGTGCAATGCCGCTCATGCTGCTGACGACAGACAGCGACGTTAAAGAACTGCCATTCGTCGCCTGGTTCTTTATCCATCTTTGTATCTGGGTTGTTACGACTGCAAGAGGCCTGGAATGATGTCGTTGCCTGCCTGCTCGCCCAAGGACCGTAGGTGCTCGAGCACCAAATGATTGATAAAAGCCATTTGAAAGGCAAATGGAAGACGGTCTTTTGTACGCAGTGCTCATGTGAGATTCCTCTACTCTGTTGACAATTTGTCAGGGCGTGTCAACTTTGGCCTCGCTGGAGACCTTGTCCGACATTATTTCTTGCTGTGAATCGGGAAACACGTTGAATGAAGTCACCGGTTATACATATGCAGCTTTGTCGCCAAACGACTATCTATACTCTGATATCAGTCGGTGGTTTCACAGCCAACCGGCCGGAATAAGGCATTGCAGCCCAGCGAACAAACTGAAAACACGCCGTCAGAAGTCAATGCCCAACCAAGCAGCTGTCTCGTTCGCAAGATGTGTAACATGGGGATTTGCAGGGACATGTTACACGGCAATTTGCAAACGCAACCATGTACTCAGACCCTTTCCCAAACGGCATCCGCGAAAACTTTGGGCAAACTGTTCAAGCATCGATTTAGTCCTGCGATGACAAGTCAAGACAAAAGAATGGTCAAAAACATGGGTGTCACGTGCTCAAGCACGCTTCTCAACACAACACTGCTCGAGGCTCGAATTATCGATCGGGCCAGGCCGACTTGGCAGTAACAGGGCAACTGCGGGGAAACAGGCATTCGGCGGCAAAGGTAAGCGAGGACGTTCAGCAAATACAGGGGACCAATATCAACCTGGAAAGACCAGGAGACCAAGGGCATGTAGGATCCTTCTCTGGCCAATTGACCAGGTTCTGTACTGGGATGTGCCAACTTTGACGGGCTGATGCGAAGCAAGACATGGGACGAAGACATCTCGATGGAATTGAAGCTGGTGAAGATATCGCAGAAGATTCTTTCGACTTCGAGTCCGGGCCGCTGTAGAGGAGGGTTGCTCCAATGGGACGCCTGCCCCACTCCGTCATACCGGTACACTCCCGGACTTACACAAAAGTTGTGGTGTGCACAAACCCCCCCTTCGCCAAGACTGCACAGGTGAATGAGTCCGGGAATAGAAGACCCTGGAAAGAAACCCATGACTGCGGGTGCTTGAACCATGTCTCGTCGATAAAACATGGGTGTTAGCTCTGCAGCCGGAGTTACATCACCCCCGAGGTTGAAGTGGCTGTCCGATCACGGCATCCCGAAAAGAGTATGTGGTACCGTGCAGCACAGCGAGGTCCAGGTCTTCTGACCTTCCCACCCCTCTTTTGCTCACGACAGCCGACGTCGATATCGGTGGCATCTCCCGCTGACTGTAAACTGTAAAAACCTGGCGATAACCATCTGCTTTGTGTTTTGCAATTGGAAACACCATCATCCTTAACCGGCAAGCTCAATTGTGCCATATACCATTGACATGAACAACAATGCACAAGATGTGTCTGATAGTAGCGACAGCAACTCCACGCTGTGTTCCGACGTGAGCGAAACATCACCTCTCTTGGAGTCGCAACCAACAAAGCCGTCGGATGTAGAAGAAGTATGGAAACCAGGGCCAGGATTCTGGTGGATTGAGATTGGTACGTAACCGCTTGGTTGGATAACAAGAGAAGAAGACACTGACCTTGCGTGGACAGCCTTGTGGGCCAACGTCTTCCTGTCGGGATTCGACACCACCATCACGGCGTCGACGTATGCCGCCATCAGCTCCGAGTTTGGTGCCGCGAACAACGCTGCCTGGCTGACGACCTCGTACCTTATCACGAGTACTGCGTTTCAGCCGCTCTATGGCAGACTGTCAGATTTGTTCGGACGGCGTCTCTGCTTTTTCGTGTCCACGGTAACGTTCATGGCTGGCTGCTTTGGGTGCTCCATGGCCCAAGACATGCTGACTCTCAATATGATGCGGGCTCTGGCCGGGTTTGGAGGAGGAGGTTTGATCACCATGGGTGAGTTGACCTTTTTTTCTGTTTCGGCGCCTCGGAGAGCACTTGCTGACCACACCACAAGCGACCGTCATCAACTCGGACATAATTCCCTTTAAGCAGCGCGGTATGTACCAAGCGATGCAAAACATTCTCCATGGATTTGGGTCCGTGCTTGGGGCATCACTCGGGGGCACCATTGCCGAGACGATCGGATGGAGATGGTGTTTCTTGTCGCAGGTGCCCGTGTCGTTGGTAGCTGTCGTGGTCGGGTACTTTGTGCTGGAAAACCCGTTGCACCTGGTCGAGCTGACGGGCCCAAAGCGAGGACGTATCCGGTCTGCATTGCAATGTCTCGATCTGTCCGGGGCCACGCTGCTGGTTGTAGGACTCGTAGTCCAACTCTTGGGATTGAGCTTTGGGGGCAACGAGTATCCTTGGTCAAGCGTGCCGGTAGTGACCGCCCTGGTAATGAGTTGTGCGTTGTTGGCCGGGTTCATCGTGGTCGAGGCAAAGACCAAGGCAATGCCCATGATACCGTTGCGGATGCTGCAAGGCTGGCAACCAAGTGCGGTGCAGTTGAGCAACCTCTTTTCCGGCATGGCATCGTATGCTGTAAGTAGCGAGTGCCTAGATCGCTATGACGAGGATTTGCTAACCACCTCTTTTTCTTTTGCAGTATATGTTTATGATCCCGTTGTACTTCCAGGCCGTCCGGGGAGACTCGCCGTCCAAGGCAGGTCTGAGGCTCGTGATGCCGTCGTTAGCAACGCCGGTGGGCGGAGTGGTCGCAGGGATGCTGATGCAACGCGGGACACGTCTAAGCTATAACGTTCGGTTGGGAACAGCCATGACGCTGATCGGTAACATGCTCGCAGTGACCTTGGGGACGACGGGCGATCGACGAAAGGAATTCGTGTTCTTGATACCGGCGACGCTGGGTCTTGGACTGACGCTTCCCAGTATTCTGTTTAGCTTTGTGTCTTTGTTTGAGCATCGAGGTAGGTGGTTGCCCAGGTCTGGAGGAGAGAAAATACCTATGGAAGAACGGTTGCTAACTCGGAAGCAGATCAAGCGGTAGCAACGTCGACCGTGTATCTGATCCGGTCCATGGGCGCCATTTACGGTGTCACCATAACGTCGGCCATTGTCCAGAATGTCTTGATGGCAAGACTGTCGGCGACGCTGGGAGTTGAGGCGACGGACGAGGTGAGTGTCGTGATCGATCGATGGATGTTTGGTACAAGCCAGTGTGACTAATGATTGCCGACTACGAACGAGCAGCTGGTCGAGAAGCTGCGCAAGTCGGTGTTTGCGCTGCGGGAACTGTCGCCCGAGATGGAAAAGGCAGCCAGAGCGTTGTACGGGGACGCCCTGAGGATTTCGTTTCTGGCGTCGACTTCGTTTGCTCTGCTGGCATTTTTGTTCTCTTTCGCGATCAAGACCGGGAAATTGCAGAGAAATGCCTGATCGCATGAAGGAAGGTACGGAAATTCTGCTCGAGTCGGTTCTTTGGTGGCCGCAGGTTGTTGAGGAAGGCGCAGGTTCATCGTCGTTTCTCGCGGGGAACATATTAGCTGTACCAGACCAAAAATGACGTGCTCGTTCTTGCCCAATTCGATTGCTTGCACCGCTGTGCTTGGAAAGGGCCAGTTGCTCCGGACGTATAGCTCCGCTCCAGCCAACCAGCGCTCAGACAGCTGCTGCCGGCTGTGGTTGTCTCCACACTCTTGTACCTTTGTACCTTGCTGCTCTCCAATGATCATGATCCAATCGGTCAGACAATCATTTCCATCCAGCATTACCACTTCCACCACATGTGAGATCACATTCACCAGTTCTTCAGACCTTCGGTCTTTTATCACCACTCAAGTCTGACCACGGGGTGCCCAAGACTTCTCAAATCTATCAATGAGGAAGGTGTCTATAGACTTATCAGACACTGGGCGATTGGATGTTGTCAGAGAAAGGCATCCGAGCCTCGGACTCAAAGGTCGATTACTGGTCGAATAGTCTCACTCGCGAGGACTGAGTACGAGGAACATGATCCTACGAAGCCTACAGTAACCATAGACAAGTCCGACGAAGTCACTCAGACGCTCGTGCTCTCAACATGATAACAATCATAACGTCCATCACCTCTCACAACAGTGTCTCACCTTCCAAGTTCAATCAAGCGCACAGCACCAGTCCGAGTTATCAGGGCAGAATGTTGAGCAACTAACACAATTCCATGGCTTAAAAAGGGAGGTGGTGAGATGCGTCTGAGAGGCGTTGGAAGAAGTCTTGGTCTACTGATCGGATGTGTCCTTGAGCATCATGGCAAACTGGCACCAATGACCAAAGCTTAATGCCGGACGAAGGAAACCAAAAAAAAAAAAAAAAAAACCCCAAAAAAGCTCGGCCCGCCCATGCTCGGAATCGAACTCGGGATGAGACGACTCTGTACGAGCAAGATAGCAGACCTACGAAAATACCACGCATTTTCTGGACCCAGCGCACTACCACGTAGGCTACTGAACCGTGGTGGAAGGTCTACACTTTGGTGCTTATATGGTCCCAGTAGGTTGACTCCCGGGAACGGGAACAGTCGATGCCGTGAGCAACTTGCAGCTTGTGCCTTGATCTGGTTGATACAGCCAAAAACGCAGACCGGAAAACAAGTATAAAGACTGCTTGAGAAGAGTCCTGGTTAAGAGTCTTGGCACCACGGGTCTCGGTCAAGAAGGGCCCGAATCACTCTCGAGCCACTCTGCAATCGCGATCCAGAAAACACTGAAAATGATCACTGGGCTTTTTTAATCATTATTTTCGAACCTCAATTCCCTCATAAACTGGTCGGAGATTGTATTTCTCACTTTGTTCGTTGCAGTGTGCTGAAAGGCATCTCCTCGCCGTGATCGTCGGCCGAGCCGATCAATTGGGTCAGTGATGTCACACTTACACCCCACCATTCTGATGTCAACAAATGCAGTGACACTCGTTCCTGAGAACCCCCAACGGCCATCCAAAAACCTCAGAAAGACGGAACCGTTACCTTATTATCAACCGCAACCCATTCATCTCCATTTTTCTCCGATTTCTCGTCCTGTTACACAGTGCTTCTCGCTTCCATTCTGCCATCTACTACCACACTACCACACTGCCTGACATCCTCCATCACCAACCACTTCGACGAACTAACTACCTCTACTCTATTCGACCACTATAACCTGATGTCCACCATGTATTCCCGATCCCTCCAACACGCCCTAGTCCGGCCAGCAACGGCCACAATCCGAGCATCGAACCGACCAAGCATGCTCCTCCGAGCCCTGAGCTCATCCCCTCAACCGTTAAGCAAATCCTCCAACCCAAAAATCATGCTCGAAGACAAGAATGCATTCGGCTTCGTCCGTCACAATCCTCGGCCTCCCAAGCCAAGAAAGGTTGGAGTCACCGAGATCAGAGGCCCGTACTACTCGGCTATGGGCAAGCGATATCTGCAGGATGTCCTTGAGACGTAAGAAACCCCTTCCATCCCACCCCTTCCCCAGGACTGAGAGCTAACGTGTTCCACAACAAAGAATGGGATACCACATCGACGGACTCAAATTCGCCGGCGGCTCATTCTCCCTCTTCCCCGAAGCAAAGCTACGAGAACTGATCGACCTCGCTCACGAACACGACGTTTACGTTTCTACCGTACGTTTTCCCTCCCTTTTCCCTTCCCCTCTTCCCCCTCCCCTTCCCCTGCCTATTCCCCTCCCCCATCCATACTTCCGAAACAACCACACTAACCCCCACCCCTCCTTTCCCCCAAAATCAGGGCGGCTGGATCGAACACATCCTCACCCAATCCTCCCCCCACGACGCCGTCTCGTCCTACCTCTCCCAATGCAAATCACTAGGCTTCGACGTCATCGAAATCTCCACCGGCTTCCTCTCCCTCCCGCCTGACGACTGGCTGCGTTTAATCCACAAAGTGCACGCCGCCGGCCTTACGCCAAAACCCGAAATCGGCATCCAATTCGGCGCGGGGGGCGACACGGAAGCGTCGGAGCTCGAAAGCATGGGTGCGACAGCGGACCCGAGCAAAGTCGTGAATTTGAGCAAAAGGTTCATTGAGGAGGCGGGGGTGGAAAGGATCATGATTGAGAGCGAGGGGATCACGGAAAACGTTGGCGACAAGAAGAAGTGGAGGACGGATGTGGTGCATGCTATTTTGCGGGAGTTGCCTGCCGAAAAGGTCATGTTTGAGGCGGCGGATCCCAAGGTTTTCAACTGGTATGTGAGGGAGTTTGGGACGGATGTTAATTTGTTTGTGGATCATTCGCAGATTGTGCAGTTGAGCTGTTTGCGGGAGGGGATTTGGGGCATGTCGGATACGTTTGGGAAGGTTGTTTCTTTTCGGTGAGCGTCCTGAAGAGGAGAGATAGAGGACGACGACGAGGAGGAAGGATAATAATGAATTTCTACGTTAAACTGCACGGAAGAAAGAAAATGGAACGCTTGCACAGCAGTCAGACGGGGTGCAATCCCTGCCCAGGGGCGCTGTGGTACTCACCCGCCCGAATCTATCAGTCGTCCAGTCCAAAAGCGGAACCTCTTGAAAACTCATTGTGCGCTCGCTCATCCTCATCCTTTCCGTGAAGATCCTTCAGGTAGTCCTTGAACTTAATCATCATGTTGCACACCTCTTCAAAGTCTTCCTGATCGAGTGTCGGCACGTCATTCTCATCCTTATCTTCTATCTGCATGAATCGGAAGTCGGCGAGGGCAACGGCAGTTTGAAAGGCTACGCATCAAAAGTAAACCCATTAGCACGCAGGTCCTTGACAAGTAGCACAAACGTTTGTAGTAGTGTAACGATTGCACACTCAAACGACAGAAAAGACGGATGTCACGACTCACCGTTTCGAATCTCTCGGCCGTTCCACGGCATGCTCGTGATATCCTTATCCTCCAACACATAATCCTGTGCGCGTCGAGTGATTCGAAAATCGGTGCGTTCGGAAGACAACTTCTTGAAGAACTGCCTCCAGATCTTCTTCCTGTCTTGTGGTGTCAGGCTCTTGTAGTGGATTACCACGTGAATGCGAGACATGAAGGCATCGTCGAATTGGCCGACTCGGTTGGTCGTCAGGAAGAGCACACCGCGGTAGTACTCGACGCATCTGAGGAACACTGAGCCAGTCGTAACCGTAGGTTAGCTGGAGACTTCGAAGTGAAAAAAGACTTGTGGTTTCAGGCTTTCAGTCGCGTGAAAGAACGAGGCGTTGACATACCAGATACCAGGCTGTTGCGCTTCAGATCGGCCGTTACTCTCTTCTCTAGAAACACGTCGGCCTCGTCAATGAGCATGACTGCTCCCCACTTCTCTGCCAGCTGGAACCACTTCAGCAGCCTCTTTTCCATGCTGACATCTTCGGTTCCAATGTCTGCGCAGGTGAGCGAGAGCAGCGGCCTCCCAGTGTACTCGGCGATGCATTCTATAGCAGGTAAACTCTGTGTTAGCGCAGACCAAAGACCCGACAGCGAGGACCGTCAATGTTATCTACTAGGCAGTTAGACGGGGATTTGGGTGCTTGCCTGCGGTCTAGAGTCCCGTCTGTTAGCATTCTTGTTCTGCCAATGTGCCTGAGATGCCATCTCATCAGGCGAAGGGGGCTGGACTTACAAATGTTTTCCCAACGCCGGGGCTTCCGTGAAGGAGGAAGATTTGGCCTTCGCCTTTGTTCTCAATGTGGTCAGCTCTCCAAGCAGCCGCAGGAACTCCAGGCCCTTTCGCATCACCAGAGTACTTCTGGATGAGAGCTTTGATCATGTTCTTCGTCTCCTCTTGGAGAACCAGCGTGTTGATTGCCGTTGTGTTCCTCTTAAGGTCCTTGCAGAAGCGCGCATCAACCATCACTGACGTTTGCGTAGTTGTTGTTAGCAGCTGACGCATAAATGAGAGATATGTGTAGGTCCATGGGATAAAAAGTGCACTTACGCCAGTTTCTAGATCTCAAGTCAAAGCCGAAGAGCCTTCGATTGCACAAGAGATATCTGTGCTCTGGATCTGGGACATGACCAGGCAATCTGAGATCCGATACCTCCAACTTATGAGGGTTCAAAAGGTCGTAATCGGTCCAAGGGAATCCCGGAGGTGGGTGCGGTCGGAATCCGTGACACTCTTCACAGGGGCACTTTGCTAAGCCACGGCCCATGTCGTCGATATCTCCAAGAACGGGGGGACGATGGAAGGTAGCCTCTCGTGAACTTTCCTTCTTCTTTCTGCCCTTGTCCGTCTCGGCCGTATCGTCTCCATTTTGAGAGGCATTACTGGCAAGGTTTGCGCTTTCAATGTTGTAATAGGAAGCAGTGTCAACGTAGACGCGACCTTGGAACTATGTATCGAAGGTCAGAAGATTCTAAATGTCACGAATGATTGCAATGGCTTCACCTACCTCACGCTTCCTGTCGTCCAGCAGGCGACCGGAATATGAGACCTGTTTCCCACGAAGAAGCTCGAACCATCTTTTTCCATCTTTTATCAGTGCTTCCCGGAGCTTTCCCCCATCTTCCTCATCCTTGTATTTAGAAGGGATGATGTTGAGGTCGGTGATCCTGCGTTCTCCCTCAAAAGGGGGTAAGTACACACCTCGAGCTCTCCTTCCAACATAGCTCCCGTCGTAGTCCAGGTTCCATAGTCCTACTGTCCATCCTCTCGGGAGTGTGACTATCCTATCCTCGAGGATTTCTGTCCTGGCGTCATGATACTCACAATCAATGACGACAAAGGCTGCAAGACTCCCGTGCGACTCCAGATAAACGGTAATTCCCGGCTTGTATAGAAGCCACACCATGTCATAGGTACACATCCCTCTGGCATGGCGGGCTTTCTCATCGGCGACCCCTTGGCCATTGATGTTCCCTACGAGCGACAAGAGCTGTCGTAAATGTGTTTTTGCAAGTCGTGTGACGTTATCTTCATCCGGCTGCTCAATATATCTCTCGAAGTCGTCCAAGTGAAGCCACACCAAATCGTTATGCCGGCCTAATTGTAGAGTCCTCCCTTGAAGATCCCGCGAGGGGTAATAGGGAACCAGCTTTCGGATTGCTTGAATGAGAGCAGAAGACATAACCGTGACCAAGGTCCTGCCAACGGCTACATCCACAAGTGGATTATCGAGAATCCCGTCTTTCTTGATTTGCTCAATGTGCCAATAGTCCCGATGTTTGTTGGCAAGTATGGAGGTTTCCAATACGGTCTCGACCCTAAGAGTAGGTTTTGTCTTGATTTGTGAGAGAACACTCTTCCTGGCCTCGTTGAGATCAAATGGCCCCTGCCACTGTTCAGAACAAATCGGCTGATGCTCTTCATCCACATATCGAACGTAGTACGAAAAGTTGTCCGATTCACTCTGGGTCGACTGTGTCTTGCCACTAGAGCTATTGCTTTTGTCGTCTTTTTTGAATGGGGGTGGACGCAATGATTGATCACATTTTGGACAATTCCAGAAGCCAAATGAGGTGAGTACTGCGTGGGATTGTCCAGTTTTCTTGCAGTAAAGATCGATGGGACCTTCAGCCGTCCAGTGTTGGTCTGAAGCTTCGCTCCCTGCCACTGGCGTCGAGCTGGCCTTGCCATCTTCACCACTTGTCTTTGCATTCATCCGGGAAGATTCCTGGGAAGTTTTGTTGTTATTGTCGGTGCTTTCTCTGAAGGCCGTTTCCTGCGATGTGGCTACCGGGTTGGGTAAGGGGGGCAAGGCGCCAGCTTCTCCGGAATTTTGTGAAGAAGACCCTGTTGAAGGTGCTGGAGTGGTTGAGCCTTCTTCGGGCTGCGATGTGGAATTGGATTCGGTCATGGTGTCATTGCTACCTCCGACGCCCAAAGCTGGGGAAGTCACGACGGCTCGATCGTCGACGCTGGCAGGATGAACCGTCTGGTGACCAGCCGCAACACCAGCAATTGTGGAAGACATTGTGCAGAAGCGATTCTCATCCAGATTTGAACTGGATGAATGAACGAAATGCCTCAGAATGGCCGTTGGTGTTCAGTGGGTGACGGGAATCAATCCAACGGTGAAAAGCAACGGATAGCCAGTTTCAGGGACGGAGTACAGGAAGTGATCATGGTCCATGAGCAAACTGAACTGAAAAGGCGGGGAAGGTAGACGGTCTTAGCCTTCATCATCTGAAGGAGCTTTGCCAGATACTTTGCCGATTCCAAGGAGACGGGCGCGGGCAATAACAGCTGCGAACCATCTCGTCTGGTTGTTGCTGTAACCCTCTAGCATGCAACTTCCCGCCCCCATCACGCATCTGCACGCTGTCACACCAGAATACTTGCCAAAAGGGCATGGGCACACATCAGGCTCCCAATTTTTCGATGTGGTGACCAGGAGGTTGCCTCTTTCCTGCATCTAGCCCGTCTCAGCTTGAGATACCCCGCGCGCTTAGATGATCCAGACCCAATCATACGCGGGGAGGCTCGAGACAGTAACTGGATTGACCTCGAAACTAAAGAGGACGGGCAGAGCTCACCCGGAAACTCATGGTGCTTAAAGATGGCGGCGGCAAAGTAGCTTGTTGATAGAACACAGTGGACGGGCTCATACTACACAGTAACCCATGCGGCTGCGGTCTTTGGCGAGCTGGCTTAAGTTGGTGTTCTCCCAATATCGAAGGCAACCACGGGAAGTCCCGTACTACCACGGCATGCTCGAGTATTGCGACGAGGCTGTGTATTCAAGACCGTTGACTGGTCCCAGCGAATGTAACAGTGGCTCACTCGGGATTGTCTCTGCAAGATGTTAGCACAGGTGGTTACCTCGTTGCACCCAAATCCCCTCTCATTATCAACAATGTGCATTTTGCATCAAAGGTTGATACATGCCGGCAACGATTTTATCATCAAGGCCATACCGATTACCGACTTATCCATCCGATTTCCCACTCCATAACGGCAAAGCAGAAATGGCTCGTGCCAGCAAGGACATCTCGACCGCGGTGGCAACCCTTCCAAATGCAGCAATCTCCATATCGTTGCCGGTCTTGACCCGGGCGGGTGTGACTCCCGAGATATCGCCATTGGTGCGCAGATTCAGCAACAAAGCCGTCGTTGAGCAACCGGATAGCATTCCAATCCAGGCCATGGGTGCTGTTGTGAGGAGAGAGATTGATGAGCAGAGGAACAACCAGCAGCGGCTCGTCGAATGGGGGAGGTGGCTTGATTTTGCAATGGGTTCAACGTAAGCTGCGAGCCCCTTCAGCGCTCATAGAAATATGGCGAAGAATATTTGGCGTGCAGAGCCTGAGCTAACAAGCCGTTGGCGTCAAGGGATGATGATGATGTCTTCCCAGCTCTCGAAGTTCAGAGCAGGGACCTGATCGATACTTGGAGACGCCTCTCTAAGTCGCTTCCGGGAATGACGGACTTGTCGCCCCAGGGAACATGGATCCCGACAGTCTCGACACTCAAACAGGCGGTCGTGCAAGCTGAAAACACAATGAAGGCCAAAAAGCTGAATGGCTTTGGATTGCTGAAGGAGCGTTTCCACAGCCTGGTTCAAACCCTTGATGACCACAAGTATATGTTTGCAATTATCCCGCAAGGCGATAGATACGTAAGCCTCTTCACGGGAGTGGTTTCCTTCATCGCAAAGGTAAGCAGTCTTTCTTAGGCTGACCTTCGGTCACACCTTGGCCATACAAACGAGATGTAGGGGCCATGGCTCATGTGAGAGACAGGCATCGATAAACCACATCAAAATAGGCGAGGCGTTCTCAATAGCTCTTTCAGACGTAACCGGCGACTTGAGTTACGTTAGAAAATCAGCAATGCTCTCGGATAGTCCGAAGATGAGAAAGTTCGTTGTGGACATTTACGTCGAAGTCTTCAAGCTTCTCTGCCAAGCTCTGGGATGGTTCACAAGCAGAAGCCGCAGGACCAAAGCCGCTTTCGATAGGAATTATTATGCCCGGCATGTACAGCCGTTTGTCGACAGAATACAGAAGGCCATCCAGCGAATTCGAGACGAAACGCTTCTTGCCACGCGAGAGACCGCCCAGGTCACGCAAGAGACCGTCCAGGAAATCAGGGACATGGGGCATGTGCTTTTGCAACGAACGGCTGGTCGCGAAAGCCGCCTGGACAGCGAGGAGATGAGCCACGAAAAGCTCAGCCGAATGGGAGAGACACTCGGATTCTCAAGCGTGCGAACGCTGAGCTCTGTTGAACAACAGGCAGCACATGGTGAGTCACCGCCCAAGAAGTCGTCCAGTTGCGCCACGGGGGCCTTGGCGTACCATATAAGTTCAAGTGTCTGACTCCTTATACCACGACAGAGAACAACATACGCGCTGTTCTGCAGAACGCCCACCGCGTTAGCTTTTGCCAAAAGCCAGCAATGGAACCACGGGCGGGGACAATTCTGGTACAAGGAGTCGAAATCGAGCACCTTCGGAACAGTGATATCGATGCGATGGATGTTGAAGGTGAGTGTCGCGGTAGGCGCAGGCCTCCTCGTGCCCGGGACAAATCTGACTTGAGGTCATCACAGACATAGAAGAACCCTTGATGCATCGTAGCGACTTGGAGCAGCATGTTCCCGCTTTTCTCTCTCGGTATCTGGAGGACGGCAGATCGGATGTCTCTCGAAACCCCAGTGACGGGTTCTCTACGCTTCTTCCAAGCGAAGTTATCACCGAACTCCAGAAGTGGATCACTGCCCCCAAATCCAACACGGTATGGGTCGCGGGTCACCCCGTCTCGCCGTTTGGGTCCGGTCTCTCAGTTGCTGCGCTTCGGGTCTGCGAGATTGCGAAGGAGATACGCATCCCCTGCATATCCTTCATTTGCAAGCAGCGGTATTCGTTCGCTTCATCGTTCTCTGCTATCCGCAAGAACGGAAGTACGGGTAAACTCGACCCCAAGGAAGCCGGTTTGATAGCCCTTCTGTACTCTGTCGTTGCCCAACTGATCTATCTCCTCCCAGACCAGCCCTTTCCAAGCAGCACGGTGTTGGAGAAGGATAGCTTCGAGCGTCTGGATGGAACCATGGCCAGCGCTTCCACAGCACTGGAGATCATCAGGGAACTGGCGATCCATGCGCCGCCATCGCTGATATGGGTGCTCGACAATGTGCAGAACGCGGAAAGCACCACAACTTATGCACATCTGAAAGCGTTTGTCGAGTTTTTGCGTGAGCAGGAGAGGAAGACCAACTCGGCGCACGAGGAGGGGAAGAAGCCGTTTTCCAAAGTTTGCTTCATGACGGATGGAAATTGTGTGCTGTTATCTCGCTTGTCTCAAAGGGACAAGGGCATCAGGCAGATCGATGCGTCAAGAATGGCACAGAGAAGGCCGGGAAGGGTTCTGCCAGGCGGAGCAGACGTGGGACAATTGGGATGGAGTAGGCACTGAGTCTTTCGGTACGAAGGAAGAGGTCAAAGATCTGGAGTTGTGGTTAAGGATTAGCGGCCAGTTCTTGATGAGAAAGGTCTCTCAGGTCGGGGGATTGGATCGAATACCTGCTAGCTTTTTATGTACAAACCATTTCTTCTTCCAAGAGCTCCAATGGCCCGCCTCCCATGTTGTAGTCCACATTTCGATTGCGTGAATCCTCTCGACGGTTGCGAGTTCGACACTGGGCGACGGGAAGGATGGGCGCTATCAAGCGGGCACGAGGACACTCGATACTGGAAGGGCAAGAAGACGGAAGATGCTGTTGTGTTTTCAGATGGAAAAAGGGAAAACTTGTCGTAGTGAGGTGACCTTGTGAAGATTGAGACGAAGTGTTTCCGATGATGGGGAAAAATGCTTGGTTCGCGGCTTGAGGAAGAGAAGAGGAAAAGGTGTGCCGGGCCAATATTCTGCCAATGGAAATTCCAGTCGGAGTGCACCTTCCACATGTTGCAAAGATGGAAAAATTTGGACGGGCGGAGGGTGTCGCGACCGACAGCTGGAGGTAGCACCTGCGGTCAGTCAGGCCTGTGTACCCCGCAGGACTCGTCCCCAACCGACGACTATTTCGGTGGAAATAAATACGACAACGGTTGAACCGACTGGGCAGATCAGAAATCGCGGTTGAATCGGCGTCCGGCCCCAAAAAGAAAAAGAAAAAAAGGTAAACGCAACTTAGCAGCAGATCCGTGTTTGGCCAAACGGTAAAATACCGGTTTTTTTCTGTAAGCCGTGCAGGCACTGTTTATTTGGGGAGAGCGGTTGGACTGTGCAACAGTAAAGAAAAAGAAGGGTTTATAAGAATCACGGTTAAATTCAAGAACAGTTTAGCCAGGGATAAGGGGTTTGTGCGTATAAACCGCTGAGTCATAGTGCATTAACAATTGCCGGCTAGCAAGCGGTTAGCGCACGGTTCTTAGTATAAACGGTTCAAAATACTAATAATATAGTTGGCGATGCTAAACCGCTAGTATATTGAATTGTAAATTTACAATTTGAATTATAGTAATTTCTAGGCAATAGTAAGGAAGCGGTTTAGAAGTAGAAAGTAGTACAAAAGTAGAACCGTACAAATATACAACAATTAATTTAAGAAAGAGGGTTTGGCAACTCCTTCCTATCGTAAAGTTGAGGGCTATAATACCAAAAAGATTTCTTCTATACCCGTACACTACGAAATAAATCTTAAATAATTATAATATTCATTCGTTAATATCTCTATACCGTCGTCGCATCTTTCTAATATAATATCCTTTTTTTTTTTTTAGTGATTACGTAGTATTGGCTATAATATCGCCGCTTTAACTCGTTAAATATATATAATAATTAATTGCCGCAGATAATTACTATACCTATCCCTCCGTTTGCCGTCGAGTCGTCTTCTATACGTATATTATAGTAATTGAAGATGCTCGCTATTATAAACAATAACTAACGGTGATTCTATAGTATTAATACCCATTATAATACCGGCCGAGGATTTCAACAAGGAGGAGAGCAGTACCCCCCCGCCTACCGGCGTTAATACCGCGGGTATTACGACTATCGGTAGCCGTCAGGTATATATAGTATTACAATATTAGAATAAGTAATTAAATATTATAATAGACAATATTAATAATCCTTAATATACCTAGTAGATTCGGCTCGAATTTAGTCGGTCGATGACTAATATAAGGGCCTATAGAAAGAAGCAATATTATAAGATAGATCCGGAGCTCGTCGTTAATAAAGAGCTTGAATATTATATTAATAGAGAGTCCTATTAGTATTTCTTTCTTTAGGTTTAGAACCTCCCCGAAGTATAAGTTTTAATATTTTCCTATTGCAAATTAATATATATATTAATATATTATAGGGAAAAAGATCGCATCGAAGCTTTACTAGGCCCGTCTATTAAAGTAGACTCCCACTAATACGACAATATAAAGTAGAAGTTCTAGGACGACTAGAAGTACCGGAAGTATAAGGTCCTTATAACTATAGAAGTAATACTTTAATATTATTAAAAGTAATATTATAGAATATAAGTTTACGTATATATATATTTAGGAATTTATAATCTAGTATTATAAGGAGGAGCCGTATAGCCAACTCCTCGATATCGATACCGAGCCCTCTAAACGCCGTATTAAATAGTATACCTATACTATTTAGAATATCGACAACTTCTTCAAGGTATAGCATTGGATAAAAGGCTATATTAATTATAAGAAGTCAATAGACTTAAATAAGTTTTATATAGAATATAAGTCTTTTCCTTCTTTCTTTCTTATCTTTTTATTATATATTAATTAATAATTAATAAGGATATTTAAGGGTCTAGTAGTCGAAATAGTCGAATACCTCCGGGAGAAGCTTATTAAATAAGTATTATTATCGATACCTAATATTTTTATACCTATATATCTAATATCTATATTAGTAAATATAAAAAAGGGGAGGATAGCGCTAATAGTAGTAGGCGGCCCGGGCTTTTAAAATTTTATAACGAAGCGCCCTATTAAAAGAAGTTCGAATTCGTCGAAAAAGACTATTTTTACAAGATTTTCGAAACGAAGAAGAAATAGAAGAAGAAGTATAAAAATAATAACGTTGCTAAATAGGTTATTAGAGGTAAGAAAAAAAGAAAGAAAAAAAAAAGGAAAAATAACGAAACTAATATTTAATAAACCGCTTCGAAATCGATGCCAATCCTCCCCTGCCCCCACTCTACGGCGCTTATACTAGTATTAATAGTACTAGCGGCGGTAGTAATAGCCCTACTAACGGCGGCGACGGCGGTAGTTCTAATAGTAGTAATTCTAGTAGTAGTTCTAGTAGTAGTAATTCCGGTAGTGCTTCTAGTAGTAGTAGTAGCAATACTTCTAATAGCAGTGCTTTTGGTAGTAGTGCTTAAAGGGTGGTAGTTCTAGTAGTTGTATTAAGAGGTAGATATTTGCCCGGGATTAGATTATTAATAGATAAATAGGCTTTTTCTTTTATCTTTTTTTTCTTTTCTCTCTTATATTTTTCTTTCTTTTATCTTTTTTTCCTTTTCTCTCTCTTATTTTCTTTCCTTTATCTTTTTCCTTCTTTCTCTTCTTATTTCCCTCTTTTCTATATATTTTATTAATATTATTTTAATCTCTTCTTAGTATACAAACGGATTTACTTTATAATTACAAATATACTATATTTACCCCTCCATCCCTTTCTTTCTCTAAATAACGTAATTTCCCTCCTCCCCTCTCGTTTATAGAAGGCTAATAGTAAAGTAAGAGGATCTTAATTTTTAAGAGATAAATATCTATATCTACCCTTCTACCCCCTAATTTTTCTCTCCTTCTTTTTCCCTAAATAATTTCTCTCTCTTTCTCCCCAAATAATTTCTTTCTCTTTCTCCTCTAAATAATAAATCTCTTTATAATCTAGATCCCTTTTATACTACGTAGTAATCCTATAAGTCCTAAGGTAAGACCTATTAAAAATCCTAAAATCTATATTTAATTACTATTTACGGGTAAATAGTATAAGACTTAAGTAAAGGGGGTAATAAAATTAGTCTATATATTACTAGTACGAGAAGTCCTAGCGAGGAGAGGGCTTTTAATATTTTTAATATTACTTACCGATATTAAAAATACTAGAAAATATAAATCCTAAAGTAAATCCGAACTAGGAGTCCCAACCCGCGTTATTTTATACTACTACCTATAGGTAAATAGTAATTATAACCCGAACGAGGGAGGTAATAAAGCAAAACTCTAATTATTAGGTATATCTAGCGGTAATATTAAAGGTATTAATTACCTTTATAAAATTTATTACCTAATCGGATTTTAGGACTTTAGGATTTTAGGATTTTAAGGGCTCGGCCTTAATACCTAAATTTCTTGGGTAGCCTAGTACCAGCGGCAAACAACCTCTACTTTTTTACTTCGCGACTACTAGAACCCTCCTTTATCGACCTCTCTTTTCTCAATTACTATAATACTAAAATTATCGCCGCTTGCAATAATATTCAAATAATTATTTAAATATACCAACAGACAATTTTTTCCCTTCGAAAACGTACGTACGCAATTAGCGTATTAATAGTATTCGACCCCGCCCCGTATTTTTTACCTTACGCTTACTATAGGCCGACGAAGAAGAAAGTTTATATTATAGCTAAGAGCTATTAATAAGCGTAATATTGAATACGCCGCAAAATAATTAATACTTCAAATTTAAAATAATTTAATTATATTGTTTTAGCCTAATAACCAAGTCCAAGACCCGAACTATAGCCGTAGCCAGCTAAAACGACCTCGTCTAAATAATACTAATTTGGAATATAGGGACGCGCCTATATTTAAACCTATATTCGGTACTAGGTATAATAATAATTCGGGCGAAGAATTTATAATTGCCGATAAAAATATACTTTAATCCCTTATTAGAGGATTTAAAGTAAATTAATATAATTCCTCTTTTTTTTTTCGCTTTTTTATAATATTAATATTCTACTATTAGGACTTCGATAAAATAGACCTTATTCGGACTTTATTTTACAATATTAATAAAAATGCTAAACTGGATTTCGAATTTCCTATAAACGAATTCCGCGACTTTACCGATTACTAAGATAATAATTTTAATATTAATAAATCTTACAATATATTAAATAAGGCTAAGATTTTAAATAATAACAATAGCGACAATAAACCTCTACTTCTACCTCTAATATACTATATATCTAAGCCTAAAAATCCATTCCCTCAATTAGAAATTATCAATATATTACGGAAAACTCGGGATTTTAACGACTTTAAATAGGCCTTCGGACTTTATTATATTCAATATAACGTATTAAAGGAATAGTATAATACGTTTAAAGAAATCCTTAGTATTTTTCTTAACCCTACTAGTAAAATCGCTTTACTATTAAAAATTATCGATATTCTAAAGCGCTATATCCGGGAAATAATACTATTATTAGAAATACAGTCTACGTCTTTAATACTAAACCCTACGAAAGTATTTAAAACTAAAATAAATCGAATATTCGAAATCGACGAAGATAAAACTAAGAACCCGAAGTAAAACATATTTTTCTTTAACCCTATTAAATATATACAACAATTATTATTATTTAAAATATACCTTCGAATACATTTCAGAATTGCCCAATTAGTCGATAACCTAACCTAGGTATATTAATCTTCTCAATAGGCCGGTTCAATTCATATAATATTAAAGCTTTATATTTATTACCCGCATTCGAAAAACCTAATATTTCCCAGCGATTTTATTAATTTCAAATACGCTAAATTCAATTATTTTTATCGTCGTAGTAATACAATCTTCGATATATCCAAATTCTATTGTAAATAAGTATTAGAAGTATAGATAAACGACCGGGAATTAACTCGAAACTTCTATAATTTTTTAAATAATAAATATAATTTCCTAATTATAGAAAAATAAAAGGGCAATTATATCTTAGTTATAGCCCGGCTTTAGAAGGCAGCAAATTTCATCGATTACTTGCGCCGGAAAAATATAATAATTAAAATAATCGACCTATACAATATTAATAAATTTCCACTATTGGACAACGAGTAGATTCTTATTATAGAACTACAGGAGCTTATAGCGCTAAATATAGTCCTATTTTATAATACGTCTTTCCGGTTCGATATAGCTTTTAAGTCGTTATACCCCTTTAACGACAACAACAATAACAACCCTATAAAATTGGTCATTCGGCGGGTATACTACAAGGCTAAGAACTTCATCCTTCTAATTTATAAAGTGTTATTAATTTTAAAATTTTTCGAAATATAGATTTTTAGCCGGGATTTATTCGTCGAAAAGTTTATCTTGAATAAAATAATTAAGATTTTATTACCTATTATAGTCTTTACCAACAGCTTTAAGCTATACCGAATAATATATAAATCGTTAATAGGGGTTTATATCCAATTCGTCTCTTTATTTAAGAAAGACTTTACCTAATAATATAATATCTTCCCGGTTACCCTTAGCCTACATAAATCCAATTTCGAAGATATTATAAAAGTATTAAAGCTTTTAATTGTATTGGATAACGGTAATAGTATAGTAGTTGATATTTAGGGTACGGATATTCATTTATATACTCTTATTATTATATTTATCGGAAATATACTATAATAGTAGGAAAATAGCGGTATTTTATTATATATTGCTAATAAAGGCTATAGAAGTTGTAAAATCCCTAAAATAGAATACGGCAATCTAGATTTCAATATTATTATTAATAGTCGTGCCTATTTCGAGGTTGAACAATAATATTAATAATTTAATTAAATTAAGATTAAAATAGGCCGGAATTAATATTATATTAAAATAAGTATTGCCTTCGACCCTTCGCCCGTTATTTATATTACTCCCGTATTAGACTTTATTAAAGGTAAGCCTGCCGATATAACATATTCGGAATTCGGCGGTATTACGAAAATACTTTACTAAATTATCGTCGACCAGGCTTTAACCGATGCTATAATAGTAAAATATTGCTAAATACTTTGGCGATTACTATACCCGCTTAGTTGGGAAAAGGTCTAATTATTATATTATATTTTATAATATTCGTTATCGGAATATACCCGTTAATCGGTATATTTCTTAGTTTTATCTCTTATTTAGTTATAGGATTACTATTTTAAAGCGCCTTTTATAGTAGTATTACAAGAAATCTTCAAAGATCAAATCGAAGATAGCGAATTTGGCGACGAACTAATACCTAGTCATCGAATTATAGTATATTACTTATCGGCTATCGTTGAAATTAATTCAATAATATTAATTGATAAAGTAGTATATACTTCGAATACCGTTTACTAGTATATACAATTCGGTTATTCGATATTCTAAAAACTATACCGAGTGGCCGCTTAGGCTATAGATACGATACCCGGTGCTAAAAAATAAACCTAGGCTAGAGCCCGCCGCGCTTCTTCTATTGCAAATACCATTATAATAACTATTAGCAATAATAATATAGCATTACTATCAATAGAAGAGCCTTTAAGTATATTAATCGACGACGATATTAATATTAGTCGATTTAGTTCTACTTAAAAAGCTACTAAATATCGACGATAGGCCGCTACGCTAAATATATATATTAGTCTTTATTATAACTAAATTAAAGAGAGATATAGTTTAATCTCTTTACTTATAGTCTTATATATAGAAATAAAATATAAATAAGTATTTCTTCTGGTATTATATAAGTATTAATACTAATATATTCCACTTACTTAGTAGAGCCTTTAAAAACCTAGTGGTAAAAACGAACTATAAGAATCTAGAAAAGGACCTCTTTTAATACGAGAATATAATATAGACTATTCGTATAATCCTTATAAATAGACTTAAATACGACGAACTAGAATTAATATTAATATTAAAGAAATTGAGAAGGATAATTCCTACTTTATTCTCATTATTAATTCTACATAATATCGAAGTAGATAATAATAATAATAAAGACCTAGATTTCGTCGATACCGAAAATATCGCTGCTACTACTAAAAAGCTTTAAATTAACAATTAATATTATTAACCTATAGTATTATACCGCTTGGATACCGACTATTGTAAAAAGACATTGTATTTACCGATAAAAGAGAGGTAGATATTAAATATATTAAAAAGAGCCTTATTAAAAGTATATAACGACGAATATAACAAACTAAATATGGTTATCACTAGTAATAATGTGTTGTAATAGTGGAAGAAGGTATTATTTATTACGCGGTACGTGGATTTTACATCCTACTATAGATTTTTCACTATACTAATATATTATACTAATAATTTCAGGCATAATAGTCTTAAGCGCTATATATTCTTACAGGGCTAGTATATATTCTACTACGGCCAAGGCGATCTTGGAGAAATAGGGCGGTTAGATTATATTTTAATACACTAGACTATATATAGTACGTAAAACACTACTACCCTTAAATTTTCCCCTCCTTATACTTAAACTTTCCCCTCCTTATACCCCTAGTAATACTAACGAATTAATATATCAATATAGACCAAGTAAGTATTATCGAATCCAATAAGCGCGGTCTAAATAGACTAAATATTTAGTAATACTAACTTATAAAATTTGATATTGCCTATAAGGTTTATATCGACTACCGTACTTAAAAGTAAGCCCCTATTAAAACTATAGATTAAAACGAAGTATTATAGTGTAGTATATTATATAATACTAATAATATTAGTATATATTACCTACTTCTAGGCGAAAACTACCCGATATACGTATTTTTTATTATTACGCCTATTTATAATAATAATACGGTCGAAGAATATACCGAAATTCCTATTATCCGACTTGCCGATAGGCCTTCGATTATAGAACCCTAAGATACGCCTACCAAATAAATTATTATTAGCCTTTAATCTTTAAGGGATAATAGATCGCTATACCTAATACTTTTTATATAGGATAAATTATTAGGTAACCGCTCCTTCATTCCTAACTAGGCCCCCTTTAGTTACGATATATTATAAATAAATATACACATAATATAGGGTTGAGCGTAGCACAGTGTTTATAGTCGTATTCCATTATATTTTCATTATCGTATTTATATATTTATCACTATTTTCAATTGAATATACTCTCCTCTATTATTACTAATTAGTAGTATATCCAGAAATAAGTACACTAAAGCCGGGGCGCCGGGCGCTAGGTACCGGGTACGCCGTACGGGCGTACCGGGTAGGCCGGTAGAACCGGGCGGTACCCGGGGTACGGGTGCGGGTGCGGGTGTAGGCGTAGGTACAACAGCCAGCAGCTAGTAGCAAACGCTAGGAGCGGCCTAATCTGTACGGGAACTATTACATAACGGATTTAAGGGTCTGCCCAGGGTCTAGGAGTATTTTATAGGTCTAACCGTTCTCACCTCTCACCGTTCCCCATTTCGCACCGCTCGCCAACTATAAGGGGTTTAAACTATATAAACAGTATATCCACGGTTATATTCACGTTTGGTCTAGAATAAACCGCTTATACATTTAAACCCTTTACTAATTGATCACCGTATAAATTCGGTTTTAAGTTCTAAGCGGTTCATATTGTCTTACCGTCTTTACACGGTCATTTCACGGTTTGTTCAAACAGGGTAGACCTCCTAAGAATCGACGATCCTCAAGATAGAAAATGAAGGACGAGCAAAAACAGAAAAACAAAAAGCTAGCCCCACAAGATCGGGATTCGAACTCGCGACTCGACCGACCAGGTGACCAGGTGGCAGCACGAAAATACCACGCATTTTCTGGACCCAGCGCCTTACCACGTAGGCTAGTACTGGACCGTGGTGGAAGGTCTACGTTTCGTGCTTATATGGTCCCAGTACAGGTCCTGCTGCTGGAAAGCCGGGGCCCGTGCCCGTGTGTCGGAACGAGCATTTTGATGGACATATACAGTACATGTCCATTGAACAGTTCCAATGAGTGTCAGAAACAACCCAGAAGCGTCGAATCCGTTGAATCTGTTATTCCTGTCTGCCTTGAATTCCGTTCGCAAGAGCGACCCCGAGGACCTTGATGGCCGCATGACGTAACGCTCCCCGGTCCATCTCTTATCGATAGCCGATAAGAACACCAGATAACAACCTAACGAACCACCAAGGACCCCAAAAAGACGAAGTAAATTAGGCCTGGATGTGCGGCCCGACAACCCAAACCGTCTCGAAAGCAATGGCTTGGCAAGATGAAAATGTGACATAAACTTTTTGTCCCGTCGGCAGTCGGCATTTGTTGACTCCTGGCCGTGCTGGCGGCGGCGTCAGGGTCGTTTCGGTGGTGGCTATTTCACCGATTTCATGTCGGTTCACAATTCACGGTCCGATCATTTTCCACCAGTTTACGGGTCCAAGTTCACTGGTTAGAGGTAAGCACAAGTTCGAAGCCGGAGTAAACACTAACTGAAGATATTGATAGGATATACTTTTGAAAAAGGAGACCACAAAGGAGATATAATACAAATCATGCATTGTTCAGATTACCCTCGTCCTCACCTCCCATCCTACCCACGCTCTCTGCAGTCACCAGAAAGTAGAAACATCCAATCCCATTTACAACTCATCCTTAACCGCAGTCTTGACCTTATCCACCACCTCCTCCACCTGTGTCTTGAACTCCTCCACCTTCTCAACCTGAGTCTTGAACTGACCAGCCTTCTCACCACCCTCCTGCTGCTGCTCGACCTCATCCTCGGGAACAGAGTCATCGACCTTAAGCACCTGGGCCTTGATAGTGAACTCCATCTCCCTCTTGCCCTCGGCCCGGTCAGCGCGGGTCTTGTCGACGGGGTAAGCGACGACGGCGCCGTCGGCGGTTGGTTTGGCGGTGTACTTTGTCATGTCGGAGAGAGTTTCTTGTACATAATCAATGCATCAGCTTTCACGGTCCTCTCAACCCAGCCAAAAAAAAAAAAAGTCAAAAGAGGAATTAAAAAAAAAAAAATTAGAAACTCACCCTCACACTCACTCCCCTCCGCAACCCAAAGCGGCGCATTCTCATAAACCGCACCAGGAGCAAAGATAACCACCCTGTTTCCATCTCCCCTCCTCCACTCCTCTTCCTCCTCCTCAGTCTTCCACTTCTTCTCCCTCAAACTCGTCGCCGTCTCCACAATCTTCTCCCCCCTCTCCACATCCGCCTTGTCCAACACCGCAAACAGTCCCTTCCCCTTTCCCTTTCCATCCATGCCGTCCTCAGCCCCCTCAACCCCCTCAATCCACCTCCTCACCTTCAACGGCACCTCACTATACTCCATCATCAACAAATTCCGATCATACCCATGCGGATCAACCCCATCCCAAGAACCAGGGTAACTGCGGTTCGTAAACACCTTGCGCAAAGCTTCGACCCAGGGGATTAAGCCTTGGGGCGGAAGCTCTTGCAGGTCGTCGAGGAGGTACTCGGTTGCGCGGAAGGTGCGTTGGGAGGAGCAGATGGGGATGAAGCGCGTGGGGGAGGAGGCTTCGGATTCCGAGGAGATTGTTATGCGCGTGTTGTTGGGGTCTGCGAAGGGGTTACGCCAGGGCCAGTTGGGCATGAGCGCCGGCTTGCCGGGGAGACGTTCGGCGTTTTCGGGGATGGGGGGACCGCCGACGGCTGAGGCGACGGTGGCTAGGTAGGCGTAGGTCGCTGCTGCGCTGAGGAGGGAGGTGGTCTTCATCTTTGCTGGGGGTTTGTTTTGGGGGTGTTTGGGTGTGTGGGTTGGTGGTGATGATGATGTTGTTTCTCACAGGTGATCAAGGCAGGAATGAAGAGAGAAGAGGTAAGGAGAAAGAAGATGAGAACGGTCCATGGTTGGCTTTGTGGGCATTTTCTTTACATATCGCGTTCTGTCTTGATCTCTGGCAAAAGTGGAATGTTGTCCTCCGGAGGGCTCTTCCGCATTTCCAAATTCGATCATGGCCCGAAGCCGTCGCCAGGGGGGGGTTCCGAGGGGCTCGTGAGGGGAACATGAGGAGACACTTGGAGAAAACAGGGGTCTTTTGGAGTCGCATCAGGAGTGTTTTTGGGAATTTGGGGTCATTTGGGGAAGAGATGCGGAGATCGCCAAGTGAGGTCGGTGGGGCTGCTAGACGGGACGACGTTCCATTGTGCGGGGAAAGTTGGGGTCAGGAACAGGAACTTCTGGAAGACATCCGAACTTGACTGCGACAGCGGCCGTGTAGGGGTACACTCATCCGAACCGGGCTCGGGGCAACCCATTCCGATTTTGGACAGTTCAATTGCTGCCCTTTCGCGGTTATAGTAATTTGTCAAGAATCTCTGATGGATCTCTGGACGATCATACCATGGTGATATTTTTCAAGGGCCTGATGAAAAGAGGATGATGAGGATCATATGTGAGCCGCCGCACAGCATCGCAGACCAGTCTCCTAATTTTGTTATCTGTAGTTGACCTCCTGGAATGTCTACGGATTCTTGCTTCCAGATACGGAAGCCTTCTTTTGAGACGACGAACGCGACCCAAGAGTTCCAGGAAAGGCCTTGATATTGGCCGCCGCAAGGATGGCCGCGATAGCTTCATCGTCACTGTCCTTTTGCGACTTGATGTCCTTCTGGTTCTTCGTGGGCCAGCCAGGCCACTCATTGGGACGAGCAAACAGCCGTCTGTCATGCTCGTGACCATGCTCTTGCAGCTTCGCGGCACCGTAAGCTTCCCAGAGGGGATTGGCGCCCGAGACTCCTCGATACGAAATGTCTTCAATGTCCCACGGGCTCGCCCGTGCAAGAGGGTGGTGCTTGCCCTGAAACGTCGACATGGCTCCGAGATACACCATGAACAATGCCTCGGCCAGAACGATGAGTTGCAGATCCTCCAGAATCTTGGTGGGAGTCTTGGAGGCCATGGGATTAGGAAGCCGCAAAAGAATGAAGGGGAACTTGGGTATTGTGAGGTTCAAGGTGGCGTCCTGGATCCAGGTTGCACCCTTAGCAGCACCTAGGGTTTTATGCTGGGCAAAATAATGTTTTACGAGACGCAAAACAAGCCCTCCCCTGTGTGAAGCTGCTGAGCCTACATACAGGTTGGCGTCTTCGGTCTTGTAACTTTGGTTATGAGCTGGGCGCTCTATAAGGCCGTAGACGCCCAGCTCAACCCCTGCGTTCTGTTCATTCACCTCGAGCCATGGAAGCTCCTTTAGCTTGGCGATGGTCGGCGGGTATGGACTAGCCAGGATTTCTCGAACAGGATCGGATAGGATGTCTACTATCTGGTCGATCCACTGGTTCGGCGTCTTTTTCTGCAAACCTGAGACCCATGAGGGATGGGGATAGCAGTCAAGAAGCGCGTCATAAATCGAGCGAAGCCGGCGTTTGATCTTGTTGCTGAGGAGCCTGCGGCGCTCCTCCGCTTGGTCGGTTCCCTGAACATCATGATAAGCCGGACCCCAGTCGAACTTGCGAGTGTCGGATGGCAACGAAGGGTCCCGCTGGCGACACAGCTGAATAATGAGCTTCTTGTAAAATGCCACTTCGTCTAGGTCCACGTCATCTTTCCACATCCGCTTAAACACCGAGCGAAGGGGATTCCCTCGGGTCCAACCCGACGCAAATGTCTCGATGTCGACGGGCGTCCAAGGCCGAATCCATTTCTCGCGGTCGGGTAGCCAGATCCTGCCCTTTTGTACCGTGTATTGAACGAGAGCGTCGCTACCGCTATCTTTTCGTTTGCTCGCGGTGGCAGCTGGAGTGGAACTGAAGGATCGGGTAGCACGCGAGTGCGTGTACGCTGAGAGGTATTGGGTATTGGAATCGCATTGGAGGGAGTGTATCGTTCGCGGTCGAGATTCCGCGACGTGTGCACGTTGTAACACGATCAACGGGCGGCGACAACATGTCGCCCGTCCCAAGACCCGGGAGGAGTGGCTCATGTCTTGTGCGGTCGGTGCTTTATCGGATTAGGCGTTTCTAGTCGGTCTGGTGACATGGAATGCAAGTGGCCCGAGGGAGGAACTGGGTGGTGGCCAGTGAGAGTCGCGATAAGATCCTAATCGTCGGCAATCGCGCGCGGTCGTACGAGACGGGAGTGAACAGGTTGTTCAAGGAAAATCGGGTTGGTCTAGGAAGAAATGGAGCATGACAGTCGTCGATTGAAATTGCGGGGTCGTGGAGCCGCCGAGTCGGGAATGATGGAGCCGGAAGATCGTGGGCCGGGAAATGGATCAATGGATCCAGTCGGAGTGGATTGGCCGTTGACGGACGGTGATCGCACACTCCGACGGCGCCGGACGGGAATCTGTCCGGCCGACGGGAACTTGTGCGAGAATGCCGTCTTGCCCCGCCGATATTGAGGTTTTACGGTACGTACCTTCGATTGTGGCTGGTATCTACCGCAAACCGACTGCTAGTGTGGCTGCGCCAGTGGCGTATCAGTTGATCAAGCAAACCGACTGAACTCGAACATCTCACTGGCAACAAACTAGAATACTGCGTCTATAAAAACATAGAATATGACCCAGCCGCGCCATTCACCGTGTAAGCCATGAAATACGAGCCCGAACAATCCTATCCGGACACAATTGTGAGGCTGAGCTCGGCCCGGTTGGCAAAGGCACCAGCCAGTTCTTTTACTTCCACAAGCACTAACAGAAATTGGCGTAGGTTTGCGCGAACTGTATTAGTCGCGTCACACAATCCAGCGCTGGAATTATACGCTAGACGCCAACCACCATCATAGACTTCTGCACGTAGAGTATTCGTCCTTCAACACCCGCCTAGCTCCTAGTTCACTCCCCGATTTCCCTGCCATGACATGTGGTGTTTCGTTTGACGTCAAATGCTGACTACATGTCAAGGAGGCATGCACCGTTAAACAAACTAGTCTCATTCACTCAGCCACCTACGCATGTCGCATAGCCTTTGCGTTTCTCGGTACCTACGGGTCGACCCGGATAAAGCGACTGTGCTCGATTCCAAACGGCCTGTGTGGGGCCATACAAATTCGCTGTCAGAAACCGCCAAGATAGCCAAGACCTCCAAGCTTGGCATTAAGTTCGCGCAGCTAAAGTCACGATCAACCATCTCCGAAAGTCATCACTTTGAACCACGACAATAAAGGCTCAAAACTATCTTTTTCGAAGCGCCAAATTCACATTCACACGCGGGGGCCTCTCACCGGCCCCCTACACCCCCGGAACTAACCCTAACACCTAACCCTAACCGCTAACCCTAACCACTAATTTGGGTTGCCGGAGGTGACATATGCCTTGGCTCCACACAGGCGGTTTGGAATCGAGCACAGTCGCTTTATCCGCCCCCCTACGGGTCCATACACGCCCGCCTAGAGCCGCTCATGGATTCTCTGAGCCGCCAAGTCAAGTAGGTTGTACTATAATTGTAACATCCCCGCCAGACCAATCCTAATAATGTCAAGATCGTCAGAAAGGATCAATATGAGCTGACATTTGGACCCACAGACAAAGGAAACCCTCGGACTTGCAAGTCCAGTCCTACTAGATTGAATCCTTTCTGACGATCTTGACAGCATCTTTGAAACCGTCGCCGGCCTCGAGGAACACAACAGGCACCGACTTTTGATATCCTGCGAGGACAGCAACAGCTCCACAAGGCAAGAGATGATGAAAATCCGAGGTTTAGGTTCCATTGACAAGCGATGCGAGGGCTCCAGGCGGTGTGTCGTGCCGCAAGGTGGAAATCCGAGGGTTATGTATGTTATTGATGACAACGAAGACGGAGGCAGAAAGATCACAAGGTCAAAAAGAAGCCCCATGTTCAGGATAGGTGCAATGGGTATAAGAGCACGCTCATCGCTCTGCTTCAAAAGCTTCATATCCGTTCCTCATCATCAGCATCACTCCATCAACATCTCTTTCCAAGCTCTCTCCTTACCACACCACAGACCACATCCAGCATCCAGCATCCAGCATCCAGCATCCAAAATGAAGACCACCACCCTCATCACCGCCCTCCTCGCCGGCGTTTCCCCAGTCCTATCCGCCACTATCCCCGTCTCAGCCACCAGAGACATTGCCCCAGTCCATCATGACGTCTCCGCCGACGGTCTCTACCGCGTCACCGTCGACTCCCAAGGAAACACCCAGACGGAATTCACTCCCTACGATGAGATCGCCAACCTGACCTCCACTTCCACCTCCAACTCCATCGAAGCTAGATCCACCGTGGAGAAACGCAGAGAAGGTTGCGGTCCCGGCTCGGTCAACGTCAACGATGCAGATGAGGCCAACAAGTGTCTGCTGGACGGTTTGTCTCCGGGAAATGTGTATTTGAATAAGGGTGCTTGGACCTACGTACGTTACCCTCTTTCCCTTCCCTTCCCTTCCCTCCCCTCTCTTCCCTTCCCTTCCCTTCCATACATCTTCATACCCACCTCATCCACCTCAGTCCCTAGGTAGGTAGGCAGAGAGCCAACTAACACACCACTACCTTACCAGTGCGTCCGCAACGACGTAGTCTCCTTCGTCTGCCCCTACAGCGGCGGCTACAAGCCGCGCGACTCCATCCAGGGCACCATGGACTACGTCAAGCGAAACTGCGGAGCCTCCAAGATGGGGTACGCCCAGGTGTCGGGCGGCCAGGGCGACTGGACGGCCGGGTACGCGCGCACGAGCGATCACTTTTGTGATAAGAATTTCCATGTTGGGAACTAAGTAGAGGTTGTATGCTCGATAGGAAGGAGGGCGAGAGAGAGGGTGTGAGAGGGCTTCTTGGTTGGGTTCTGCTCTTAGGAAAGGTCCGTCTGGTGCTCGGGGTAGTAAGGTTGGAAATTCCGGTGGGATATGACATGAGCCGTCGACATTAATGGGAATCTGGGGAGCGAGAAAACCGTGCCATAGAAAAAACCGTCACAGAACGGCGACATCCGTTCACCTCAAAATAACCGTTCAACTCAGAATAACCGTTCAAGCGATTCCTAGGCTCTGATTGGCTGAACTTAAAACTGGGGGGCCATGTGCGTTGGGCGGGAGCTAGTGAGAGTTGAAGAGACTCCCCTTTTGGGAAGGGACGATAGAAAAGAGAAGGTTAGGAAGGTGTAATAGGAGAAAGAATGACGTTGAAGCCGAGAAAGAATGACGTCGACGTCGAGAAAGATTGAGTACAAAATGCCAAAGTCCCGTCGGCTCCCCGCCTCTCCCAACTTTAACCTTTTCATTACTACTACTATTACTAGTTATTACCAGGTACGGCTGCATCCCCATTTCAATACATCAACTAACTTTCCATCATTGGAATCACAAGCTCCATCGAAACGACCGCGACGGTAACTCCGACGGCGAAGCGACTGCAATATAAGGTAGTGGTGGTGAGCTTGGTGGTTTGACTTGGGCGGGCGGGCAACGAGATGATTTGGGCGGGCGACGAGAAGATTTGGGCGGGCGACGAGGACTTGGGCAGGTGACGAAGTCTTAAATTGGGAAGGCAACAACGAAGTTAATTTAGGAAAATAGCGACGGGAGGATACCGAGGTCTTGGTTACCTTACCCTTGGAGTAGTTTCGTAGTATAGTGAAGAAAAAAAGGCAAGAGCACCCATTCCTAGATTCCAGCTAGCCAATCAGAGCCCAGGGATCCGCCTGCAACGGTTATTCTGAGCTGAACGGTTATTTTGAGGTGAACAGTTATTTTGAGAGATAGTATTTACTTACATTCAACCGTACTATGTGAGTACGGTGATATAAACCCCCAGGTTGCCATTAATGGAGCTATCGAGTTGGATTCGATGAGATGATTACAGTCGTTACTGTCTAGCCGAGAATACGTAGAAATAATAGAGTGCACTTACTATTGGCATCCGGATGTTACCGCGTCGATACCGAATGATGTCAACGAATGGATCAATTAAAATATCACTGTGTCCACAAGTTATCTTACTTTTCCACCTCGTGACTCATCATCTACTAGTTCTAGGTCCTCAACCTGGTAACAAACGTTGAATGAGACCATTTTTAAAGCGAGAGAGATACAAGTAAAAAAGCAGAATCCTTCCTTGAACCATTAACAAAGATGAGACGATGTTCTCGATATCCCTTCCCACATTTACAGGTAACTAACGTTAAGCACCGCTCTCGTGTGTCCGGTCGATGCAGCATCCTACAATCCTCTCCTCTATCTGGGCCAGTTCTCTGAAACCCACGTATAATAGCGACATCTCATAACCGGCAACAGCTCCTTACATGATATGCGTCGAAGCCATTGCCAGTTCTTGACCAATAACTCAACCTTCTCGCCCCATCAGTCACCACCTCAGTCCTCGAAACGGCTTTCCCGGACACGAACAATCAGACTCAGTCGCTTTAAGCCTGACCAGCGTCGTTCGATATCCAGGTATTTCAGCTAGCCGTCTCGGTACCTTGTCACAACGGCACTAGACATTCCCGAGATTTCCCACGTCCACTCTTGACTTGATAGGAAAATCAACGAGGGCGCGGGAAGTAATCGTGGAGCCACTGACATTCAGGGACCGATGCTTTTCGGCCCTCTGGAGGATGGTCTAGTTCCTTCATCGGTGTACGTGGGGAGGGACGGAACAGACTTGAGGGAATGAAGAGCGGTAGATGGAAGATGTGACAGCGCAGTTTGCGCGGACAGGGGAGACAGGGGAGAATGTGAATTCCAGGCCGGGTTTTGCGTGGCAGGGTGGGTAAAAGCTCCTTCAGGACGAAGGACGGCGGTTTGCAGAGCCTTCAGGACACCGTCACTCTGGGGAGGAGACCCAGTCATGGGAGCTGTAGGATGGGCAATAGCCTCGCCCTCAGTTCTCTCAGTGGTCTTAGCTACTGGAGTAGTCTCGGGCTCAGCAGGACTTCCAGTAGTAGTCTTGTTGTATGTGACCTCCGTGAGCGGAGTTTCTCGGAAATGGACGCTCGGCCGCCATTTGCTGCTGTCCTTAGCCTTGAGACCTGGCGTCTGGTACATTTCGTCGACCTCCTCTAGAGACAGACCCTTTGTCTCATAGATGTAAAAGTAGACAAAGGCAACGCAGAGCAGGCAGTGTGTACCCCAGATGAAGAAGATCTTTGACTGAAGGTTTAGGTACTCAGGACCATAGTTAACGAGGTAAGGAGTCGAGTAAGCGATGGCCCAGTTGACCGCCCACTGTTGTTGGGTCAGGAAGTTAGCGATTTGAGTCTGAAAACGATGACGTGAAAGAACGGACATTGGGAGGAATAACTTACGTTTGTAGCTGTGCTAATGCTTAACATCTGCGACCGGTGCTTCAACGGGTACAACTCCGAAGTTACCACCCACGCCAAGGGGCCCCACGTTGCTGCGAAAGAGGCGATGAACAAGCACACAAAAGCGATTGAAGCTTTTTGAGCAACAACGTTGAGCACGGTGATGACACCAGAGGCAGTCTGGCCCGTTGTCGTTGTGCCGAGCGTAGCGACAATAAATTGGCATATGCACATGGCTACACCACCCCACAAGAGCATAGGGCGGCGACCAAACTTGTCGAAAACGAGGACAGCGGGAATAGTCGAGTGAACGTTTACTGTGGCTAGGATCATACTGATCAAGAAAGCATTACGGATGCCGGAGTTCTCGAAGAATTGAGTACCGTAGTAGAAGATAAAGTTTACGCCTACATGGATTTGAGTCAGAAAATGCCATGGTGGAACAGAGGAAAAAAGGGAATCGGAAGACGAACCGGTAAGTTGCTGCAGGATTTGAAGTCCCATGCCTGTGAGCATCCTCTTCAGCATACCCTTTCGGAAGCAATCTAGGTAGCTGCTGTTGCCGAGTGACATTTCGTATAGGTAGTTCGCACGAATCTCTTCCATCTCCGCAATAATGGCGGGATCATTGGGCCGCAGCCGGCGAATTTTGGCCAGAGATCGGGTGGCACCGGTCATATTGCCACGCTTGATGCAGTACCTGGGAGTCTCAGGAAGGAAGTGCATTCCAATGATGAGAATGACCGAGAAGAGCCACTGGAGAGCAATGGGAATTCTGTACGAGCCGGTGTCGTCCCTCTCATGAGTGCCGTTGTTGACGATGGCGGCGAGAAGGATGCCGATGGTGATCGCAAGTTGATATGCGCCCACGATCAATCCACGGAGCCATTTGGGAGCGGTCTCGGATTGATAGAGCGGGACTATCAAGGGAGCGGTATTAGCATAGCACGGCCATGTCGTTTGGGGTGGAAGAAGAAAGAGAGTAATAAAAAGGAGAAGGGATGCATCACTCACCAAGAGCCGAAAGCAAGCCAACTCCAAGCCCGGCAAAGAATCTGCCAGCCACAAAGAGAGGGATGGCGACAGAAATCACTTGCATCAAGACGCCAAAGTTGAAGACCCAACTGGATATGATGAGACCCCATCGCCGACCTATCCTATCCGCCAGCAATGGAGAAGCCAAAGCACCGACAAAGGTACCAGCCGAAAGGATAGAGACAATAAGGGAAGATTGCGAGGGGCTAATGGTCAGATGCCCCTCAACATCCGTATAGCCAGTGGAGAAATGTTGCTTCCAGTATTTCATGGCAATGACGCCGCTGATGGTGCCGGTGTCATAGCCAAAAAGAAGACCACCGAAGGCCACGAAGACGCCGATCAGGACAGAGAACCAGACCGATCCCTTTTCATCGGGAGGGCGCTCGAAGAGGGCCATGATGTTCAAAAAGAGGTATGTGACTGTGCTAGACAAAAGAGAGATTGAGTTGTGTTTGGAAGAGGAGAGATCCAGAAGGCGGCCTCGGATACCACCTTCATATATGGGCTATTCGGCTCGGGATGTGTGCTTTTTGTCCATGTCCGACTCTGGGGCTTTTACTGCATGGCATAGCATGATAACTGCTTACCTTGGCCAAGGTGTGGACAGTACGTTTGCTCTGCATAATGAATAGTGTCCGCAAGGTCACTTGGAAACCCTCATGCAAGAGAGATGCAGCTCACTGACCGGAAGCATCACAGTCCTTCAATAAGTCTGCCCGCCCACAAGCTCCTCATGACGAAAGCTTAGGGTCGGAGAAACCGAGAAGCGGTAGCGGGTAAACTGGTCCAAAGGGGCACCAGATTGGATATGGTATCGAGGTGGTCAAGGTCGAGGCTATCATCGGAAGTGAAGGCTAGGCAGTTCGGCTGGCTGTATATCATTGAACGGACCGGGCACTCGGCGGCGGTGCCATTCCGAGTCGTTGTGGGACCGACCGGAAGACTTGGAACATGGCCGGTGCGGTGTTGCGGTGCTGCTGCGTGCCATCCGGCGTCTCGGTTCCGGATTTCCCCACTGCGCTAGGATACTTCTCTAACGAAAGTACCAGCATTTCTGCGGCGAATCAGTTAGCGCTGCATCTAAGTTGCTACCACCCCTCGGGATCCAAAACCAGGATAAAAGTCACAAGGTGCGTCACTTTACCTGCATCCTGCCTTCACGCATTCTGCGCTGAAATCCGGGTCTTCGGTTTAGGGCGTGAACGGCGCAGCAGTAAATGGCTCCAGTAAATATCTTGGCAGGTTGGAAGTACAAGTGTTGAGAAAAAAGTGGTCAGTGCGTATTCGAAAAGGCATTTCCGGACCTCCAAAGGTTAGAAAACGATTGTTAGTAAATTTGGCCCGCCAAGCCTTTTTTGAACCAACCACACAGCGCGCATTGGTGATAGTGGAGTAAGTCAGCTGCCAAGCCATTTACTCGTCCAACGAGAGCCTGTAAATCACGAGAAATTGTTAGAGAATACATCGGACGAGTGACTTTCGTAAGCAATTTACCCATTTTACTTCAAAGTACCGCTCACGGACCACACCCCAAAAGATTTACGGATTCCATTTACTGGAGCCATTTACTGGTGTACCGTACACGCCCTTACTAAGACGCTGAGGTCGAAATCATCTTGTGACTTCGTGCCAGGTGCGAGGCAATGGCATTCGGAAACTGGTCGGAGGTTGGTGTCATTGCGCACTGTTGGAGAATGAGGAGACGAGCAAGAGCGCCCTGCAGAGTGCGAATCTACCAAGCTGGTAAAGAAAGAGAAGAATGTGCTGGCATGTGAGAACGAGTTGAAGAGTGAAAAGATGGAACATTTGCACGCGTCGACTGGAAGAGAAGCGAAAAACAGGAGTGGATTGCATGTCAATGGTGGGGGACGATTGCATGGGAAAATGGGACAGAGGGAAATCTCCTCCACCCCGCACCTTCCCCAGCGACCAACAATCCCCCGCAAAACCACCAAAAAATCTGGATTACTCCTTCCCAGGCAATAACAACCTAGGTGCGGACCGAAGAGTGCCAAGGTGAGAAGTGGAAAGACTTGCAGTCCAGAATGACTGGTACAAAATATGGGAGACTTGGTCATGAGGAGGCACCAATGTCAATGAGAGAGGAAGGATGGAGATGCCGGCCTGGTTGTCACGCTTTGATCTCAAAATGATGGGGAAAGAGGCATGATTCCCAAAGGTAAGAACTCAAAATTTCCCAAGGTTGAGTCAGCTTTCAACATGGAACTTCTGGATCTGAACAACTTATGCTCAGAAGAAACGGTCCCGGGTGACGTTAATGTCGATTCTGTGGTGACAGCGGGCAAGCGCTCGGATCCTGCCGAGGCCCACAACGGCAGAACCTCCGATACATGTCGGGCTTGATGATGGCGTCGCCGCTTGCACTTGGCAGCTTCATTTTGTCAACGTATCGGCCGTGCGTCAGAATGCTACCCTTTGGCCTAGACCGTTCGGAGAGTTCTTAATGTTATATGACCTGGGATTTGACTTATTAGCCGCAAAACAAATCTCTGTACCTGCTGGTAGCGTTCCAATCAACGATGTTCTACACATGAGGTGGTGGTACGGCTCGAGACTACACCAAGTGGGTTAATGTCAGAATGTACGGTTATGTGAATCTCAAGAATATAGGTAAATCTCTATATTAATCGAGTGTGTTGTAGAGTAGAATCTGTGCAATTAAGGTTGGGGGATCCTAGAGTATTAATAGCACTTTTGGGGTGGTTGGGAGGCTAGTCCTCTTATAGAACCCTCTGTCTTACTGGCTGGATTTAACCCTCTAAACTGACAGGATTGAGGATACTACACTTCTTTTACCAGGCCAATGAACCAGAGATTCCTCGCTGCAAAGTTCTTACCGTTACATTGCGTCAAGGATGGGTTGACTGTCATATATCAGCTCTTCTCCCGTGCTCTTCTTTGAAGACGATCGATACCAGTTTCTTTCCTTGCCCATCCTTGTGAGCTTACAAGATGCGGTTTTCAACCCTCTCGCTCCTGGTTCTCCAAGCCGCTAGCACATGCATAGCACTCCCGAGTTCGAGCTCGCGAGACCCAGTCATCGTAAAAGCAACAGCAGAGCTAGACGTCCTTGCCCGTGCCGTTCTCCAAAAGACCTTAAAAGCGGCCAAGGGAAGTCAGTGTACACCAGACAAGATCAGGACGAGAAGAGAATGGTAAGTCCCGGGGCACCTACAAGCTGGAACCCAGAAGTTCCCATAGCTAACATCAGTCCAGGGGAGCACTCACCAAAGCAGAAAGACTCGACTACATCAAGGCCGTCCAATGTCTGCAAGCCAAACCCTCCCGATACCCCTCATCACTAGCCCCTGGCGCCAAGTCGCGCTTCGATGACTTCGTCGTCACCCACATCAACCAGACCCAAACCGCCCACTACACCGGCAACTTCCTCGGCCTGCATCGCTACTTCACCGCGCTGTACGAGCAAGCCCTGCGCGAAGAATGCGGGTACCGCGGCACCCAGCCCTACTGGGACTGGGCCAAGACCGCGGAAACCGGTCTCTCCGCCTCCCCCATCTTCGACGGCAGCGCGACCTCCATGTCCGGTAACGGCGTCTTCATTCCCAACCAGGGGGACGTCGTCCTAGGCGGCGTCGAGGGCAGCGATCTGCCGCCAGTCTACCTCCCCGCCGGCACCGGCGGCGGCTGTGTTACCTCGGGCCCGTTCGCCAACATGAGCGTCAACCTTGGCCCTATTTCCCTCGACGTACCCGGCGGCGGACCGCAGGAATCGAACACGGCTGGTCCATTCGCCTACAACCCACGGTGTCTGCGCCGCGACCTAAGCGATGCCGTGAACCAGCGCTTCGCCAACGCTTCTTCCATCACTCATCTTCTCTCCCAAGAGACCATCGACAACTTCCAGATGATCATGCAGGGCATCCCAGGGACAGGCGACATCGGCGTGCACGGCGGAGGGCACTACTCGCTGGGAGGAGATCCAGGTCGCGACGTGAGCACGTCGCCTGGCGATCCGGCATTTTATTTGCATCATGCCATGATTGATCGGGTGTGGTGGATGTGGCAGATGGCGGATGCGGAGAAGAGAGTGTATGGCGAGACGACGGCGGTTGCGGGGACGAGGACGTTCTTGAATATTCCTGAGAGCGGGGAGACGACGTTGGATGATGAGGTGGATTTTGGGTATGCGGCGGGACCCAAGAGGAAGTTGAGGGAGTTGATGAGTGTGGTGGAAGGGCCGTTTTGTTATGTGTATGTGTGAGTGAATGGGGGTATCATGCGGAGTTGCCCGCTGGGTAGAGGAGGTGACATGTCGAGATCTTGACAGTGGCTCGATCCTGGAACGGCTGCTCAGGAGCATTATTTTCTGGTAATCTGGAGTTTGATAAAGAAGGATCTACCTACAAAAAATGGGAGACTCTGAGAGTGGAATAAGGCGCCAATACACCTCCTTCCTAACCGCAGAATGCACCTTCCCAACGGCTTGGAGGATTGACTGCAGTGGTGACGGCTTGGCTTGTGTAACCATACCATATTGTAACGAACTGTTTCCGGATTCTTTCCGGCTCCTCGTCGTGCCGAACCGAGTGCCAGAGATTCCAGATTGCTGACTGCAGCTGGTAAGGACTGCTGACAGTTGGCTTTACGGCAGGCAGAGTTGTCCCGATATCCGGCACCCGAGATCTAGCTCCATGCGGCAGGAGCAATGCACCGCCTCAGGCTGATGGATGCCTGGCAGGAAGGAACAGGCCGACAGGAAAATGCACCCCGCATCAAACTTCGTCCAGTCATCTTCCTATTGGGCAGTTTTCGCTTCTTCCTGAACCACATCTCGTGGCATCCGCCGTCTTGCGAACACCATCTTTTGCGTTGTGAATACTTATATCGTACATCATGCGCCTGCTTTCCGCCAAAGACTTTACGTTCCACCAATTCCCCGAAGATACCGTTCCCGTATACGCCATTCTATCACACACATGGGACGGCGACGAGGTCACCCTTCAGGATATGCAACAGCCGGATGCGAGGGGAATCCTGCAGAGTAGAAACCCCCCAAGCAAGTCTTGGAAGAAAATCCAAGACGCCTGCTCAATGGCACGCCAAAAACGCCATCTCTACATCTGGATCGACAGCTGCTGCATCGACAAGACCAACAGCGCGGAGCTGCAAGAAGCCATCAACTCCATGTTTCGATGGTACCGCAACTCGGCCATGTGCTTGGCCCTCCTGTCTGATATTGACAAGTCCGACTTCGAGCTCAACCAAGAGTTGCAGAGCTACGCCACATTCTTCTGCCGCTGGTTCACCCGAGGTTGGACCCTACAGGAGCTCCTGGCCCCCGACAATTTGCTCTTCTTCGATGTCAACTGGAAGGAGCTGGGCTCGCGGTCCGAGTGGGCGAGCCACATCACCAAAGCTACTGGTATCCATGTCAAATTTCTTCTCGGCATCGAGCTGGATCCTTGCAAAACATGGGACCTTGAAGCCGTCCTTCGAGACACCAGCGTTGCAACCAAGATGTCATGGGCCGCCGGGAGGCAGACAACTAGAGTCGAGGATGAAGCGTATTGCCTGCTCGGCTTGTTCAACATCCATATGCCAATGCTCTACGGCGAGGGCAGAAAGGCGTTTGCTCGGCTTCAACAAGAAATCATGAAGTCTACCGATGACTGCACTCTGCTGGCCTGGGGTTACAATGAGCCGCTTCTTGGAGCCCCCGTCTCTGAGATCCCCTTCTGGTGTCGTTGTTGCCGTTGTGACCAGCACCGTCAGGAAAATCCTGGGCCCTTACCCGACAGACTCGACTTTAACCTGGGGCTTCCATCCGAACCACTCCGTCTCGGCTCTCACCTTCCAGCATGTGCTTATGCAGGTGTTACCTCTGGCCCTCAAGGCGGAGTACTGCTTCAAGACCAATTTTGTGAAGATTTCAACGGCCGAGTACTGCGTCAACGCCGACTTTGTAGAGATCTCAACGGCCATGATGCTGGCGGTCGCCCAAGGTCCCTGTTTGCGACATCCCCAAAGGACTTCAAATTCGCTGGCAACCTCGAGCCTTGCGGGATACCAGGACACCAGAGACCAACTTTTGCATTGAGCCAGCGTGGGCTAGACATCACTCTGCCTATTGTCAGAGACGAGTTACATCCGCATATCGTGTACGGTCTCCTGGCGTGCAGTACCAAGGTCAGGACAAAACAGCCCAGCCTAGTGGCCCTTCCTTTGATCCGCTCGTCCGTCATTGACGCCGCCTCAAAGGACCATGATGATGAGTATGTTCAAAGCCCCTTCTGTCTTCCCTGCAAAGTTCCTGTTTCCTTTGCCGAGAAAGCGGAGAAGATGAACATCTGCATCCGCCCTGAGGACCGCTACCGCCGATTATGGGATTCTGTTGGCTATCTGGAAAGGTCCTTGATATTCGACTTTGGACATCCGTTGGCAACTAAGAGGGGCGGAGGCACCCTTCGCCTAGAGCTGATGTACCCCCCTCAGCCACTGTGTAGCATGTACTTCACCCTTCTTCGCCATAGCTGTCCGTTACCAAGAGTTCCTTGTGCACCTTTCCATACGTTGGAGGAAAATTGGTGGTGGTGTCACCTGACTCGACCTCTTCCCCGGTTTCGCGTGTTGCCAGCCACAGGCCATCCCTGGGACGAAACTATTCATAACAAAGTACAATACACTCCAGACACCACCATTGCGGCTGTTGTCTTGAACTTTGACCCCTTTCCCGCTTACGCTGAAAGCCCGAATCAGACAAGAATGCTTCTGGTTGTGTCCTCCGATCTTTCCTGCCGAGTGAGAAAGCTGGGGCCCGACAAGGACATCACCTTGCAAACTCTAATGACAATTGCCCATAAACCTGAGCTGGCAGGCCCGAAGCTAAAGTTCGAGTCCAGGGAAAGTGAAGAATGCGAATGGTGGAAGGAGGCACATGTTGTCTGCAAACTGCCCGATGGCATAGAGTTGTGCTTGCGCACGTGGTGGTAAAGGCAGGAAACGTACGAATCATTCACCGTAGGGAAACTGAAAGATTGGATATGAACGGTGCTAACTTTTCACGGTATACTGAGCGAAGCGCGGGATCAAGCCAAATCTGTTAAAAAGACAACGAAACAATGAAGCATTGGTGTCGAAAAGCATCGAGTTTTGTTCCATTTTGCGAAGAAAGGGTATTGCAAGCCATGCCACCAAGCCAGACCAGAAAAACACCTCAGGTAAACAAGCCACCAAGCCAAACCAGAAAACCCCCTAAGGTAAGGTAAGAATCACATATGTACACCCGCGCCTCGTCGTCTTCCCTTCTGTTCTAATAATACAACCAAAAGAATCTCACATATCCGAGGGCTCACTGCATATTAGGGTATCACCTCCACTGTTAATCATCTCTCTTTTCTCATTCTTAACCTCGACCTCAAAACTTCATTACTACCTCAACCTCCCTCTTCTCCTTCTCCTCCTTCTTCTCATCCTCCTTCTTCTCTTCCCCCCTCTCCTTCTCTCCTCCATCCACTCTCTCACCACACTCACCAAAACCAGCACCACCAACCACCATCGACATAAGCACCGCCGGATCCCAGCCCTACTCAAAAGACCTCGGCTTCGTGACTCCCAACGGATTAGGGCTCGGCGACCTCTTCTCACTCCTGGTCTCAATCGTTCTCTCGACTCTTACTCCCCCATGCTGCGGCATACCAGCTCTCCCCCTCTCCACATCATCATCCATGACCGCTTTCTCCGATGATTCAAAGGGGTAACTATCGTTATCCATATCGTCTTCGTCGTCTATCCTCGCCAGTTCGCGATCGAAGTGGTCGACGCTAGGATGCCTGTTGACACCATGCTGATGGCCATCGCTAGCAATATGCGAAGTAACCCCCGTGTGCCGGCTGAAACCCGAGTACGGAACGGGTGGGAAGTTAGGCATGTTCATATTCATAGAGTACTGGTACTGCGTGGCGTTATGGATACTTGGACTAGGAAAGCCCGAGGAGTCGTTGCTGGTTATGGTTGAGTTGGTCGTTGTCAGAAGGGGTCGTTGACTTGAAGATGCCGAGCTGGCGGTCATGCGCTTTGCTTTGGGGAGGCAGCTGACGCCGCTGGCGATGGAGAAGTTGGCTGTGTTGGTGGGAGGGATGATTCCCGCTCCGTGACCACCTCCGTTTCCTTTGTCTTTGTGACCACCACCGCCGCCGCCGGTAAGACTCAAATCGCTAAGCGGCATGCTGTTAGGTCCCGAAAAAGCCTCAGAATCAGGCATGTACCCCCTCGTAGCAATCCGTTGCGCAACAAGCGTGCCCAGCGGCAAGACGATAACAACAGAAGTCTGCGTAAGCGAACCGCTCTCAAACCCACTAGCGGAGTCAAGGAACTCCAGCCCGGCAAACAAGACGGGGATCAGCATCAAGATGGAGTTAGTAATAATCAACACGTCCATAGCCTTCAGTCCCTTCATACTCGGCAAAATACTCCTATTAGTCCACATGTGCATGACCAACCTGATCATGAACAAAAAAGTAAACCACGAAATAGACCCCGTCGTCAGCGCAAGGTACAGCTTCCGCACCCACCTAGGGGGAAAGGGGTCCGCGTAGAGGATGTTCTTGACCTGGAAGATGCAGTTGACGAAGGACAAAGCGACGGTAGCCACCGACAAAAGACCAGAGACCAACACTACAAGAGCCCGCCAGATGGCAGTCCACAGCTGCATCATGCTCCACGCTTGCACCATCAGCGCCGACAAGAGGAGAGCAGTGACGGGGATGCTGAGCACCGTGGCCGCTACGCTGATTTGCATGTCGCTTGGTGGAACGAACTGCCAGTCGCCCGAGTACAAAACGTAAAAATCGGTCCAGTGGGATGGATAGAAAAGCGCGAGCAGGACGACGCGGATCAGGTTGAGCAAGAGCGCCAAAAGGCTGATGATGGTGGGCAAACGCTTGAAGCGCCGGCGCGGAGTCATGAGCAGCATGATGGCTAGCATGATGAAGGTGGCGCCGATTTGGGTGGCGTAGTTGATGGCGGTGGAGATCATCATGCCGTTTAGGCTGTCGACGTCGGTGGTGGTTACGTTGAGGAGGTGGCCGTAGTTGTCAAACAGGAAAAGGAGTTGGTTCTCGAGGTGGGAGCGGTCGGGGGTGGGGATGGGGAGGATGAGGGTGGCGTGGGTGGTGTTGAGGGATTGGCTTATGCCGTTGCTGTGGATGTCGGCGGGGAGGGAGGAGGCCATGGTGTTGATGGGTGCCCACGAGGGCAACGATGAGTGGTTGGTTGCTGTGTTGTTTGATGTGTGGAAGGGATTCGGAGCTGGGAAAGGGTCAGTTTGGGACTTGACTTGGATGGTCAACCTTCTTCATTGGTTTGGTTTTGCACATACCTTATCTACACCCCAACAGACCAAGGGAAGACAGGCCCTGGTTGGTACCCTAAGTCAAGCAAGCTCTGTATGGGTAGGTAAGTTGATCAAAACCGGAAGCCCAGAGAGAAGAAGGTGTTGGTTGTTCTCCAGGTGAGTGCCGACGATGTTGTTAAATGAGTGACGATCCTTCACAGCCGTTGACGCCAAGTGACAGACGACGAAGGATTAGAGTTGATTAGTTTCGTTGAGAAAAGAAAAGTTCAGTAAGACAGGCTCCTGGTGATGGTGATGTATTGGACTGGGTATCGAGAAGCCAATTCCTTTTTGCGAGTTGTGGTTTTGGTTGTGGTTGTAGTCGCGGTACCTTCTTACAAAAGAAGGAGGAGGACGATGACCCATTTTCCCGCGATCAAAGTGTTCCTATTCTCTAGCATCACGGACGGTTGAAGACAACAAGAGGAACCGGTACATCATATTGTTTGGCGGAAGTGAGTGCAAGTGGGGGGGATAATAGCACGGGATATGGGATGTGAGTTGTTGATAATATAAAGAAACGGGATAGATAGCACACCCAAATTTGTCTTATTGTTCTTGGGAAATCCCATTGCAGGGTAAATGGGGGTTTAGTACCGGGATAAATCAATTGAAAGCTTGGGAATGAGGCCAGGGGGCGTCTTAGCATTGTTTGCTTCCGAGCCCTTAGTATTGTTGTCGAACATCTGCGTGCAAGTCGCCCCACTTTTTTCTGATTGCCCTTCAAGATCATGCAAGAGAATCCCAGGATCGCACGTGGTGACAGGTCAAGAGTGTGATGCAGTGCGAGATGGGATTGAAGATTTTGGAGAGGCAGTATAATATGAAGGCGGGTTTGCGATGTTTGGAAAAGTTGAGATGAAAAGATGTTGTGGAACCTCAGTTACCGTCCGAGATCTTGTGTCGGTTTGCGGACGCCCAAACACGGATATTGCTGAGGCTGATGTTGGTGGACGTCACCGCTTTCGAGGTTGGGGACCTTCTCTTCCTGACCTGAATCCATTGACTTGCCATCGGTCAAGCTTCCACTGTGTTGTAGGTGGTGATTGACTCAAAGGCTTCGGACATTGACCGGTTCCTAGTGTGACGGTTCGTGGCCGAATAAGGGGGCGAGGGGGGAGGCCTGGGCCGTGGAGGCAGGCTATGTCGTCACTGTATCCCTAAATATGCCTTCTAGCCTTCCGGGGAAGACAAAAAAGACATCCTGCCGGCACCGAAGTTTCCGTTTCATTGGATTACGAACGAATCGGGTTGAAAGGCTCTCGATCCGGAGTTCTGAGCTATGAGTGACCGGAGTGTGACACAACAACGGGGGGCCCCAACACCAGGTCAAACCCACGTTATCCCCAGCTAGCCTCTCGGCTACACTTCCGGGTACACATCCCTACCAGAAGTCAGCATCCTCTCCAAGCTACTTCCTTCTTCCTGTCGATACACATCAGTAATGGGGAGTGAACGGAATACTTACGTCCTCCTCCTCAACGGGACCTCCGCCCTAACCTTCTTCACCAAATCCAAATCAACAGTAGCCGTCGCAATCTCAGGCTCATCCGCCTTATCCCCCACACTAGCAACAATCCTTCCCCAAGGATCAATGATCATGCTATGGCCATAACTGACCCGCCTCTCGTTGTGTCTACCAACCTGTGCCGCAGCAATGACATACGACTGCGTCTCAATCGCCCGAGCCCTCAACAGAACCTCCCAGTGTGCTTGGCCGGTGGGAACAGTGAATGCTGAAGGGTAAGTGATGATCTCGGCTCCTTGCCGTCGGAGAGATATGCCAATCTCCGGGAAACGGAGCTGAAGTGTAGTAGTTATGTCCAGTCAGCCACATGCTCGTGAACTTACTTACAGAGTGAAGTTGAGAAGTGAGTGGTGATAGAAGAGGGGATGAGAGAGAACTGACATCAAAGCAGATAGTCGACGCCACCTTGCCGAAAGACGTCTCGAACGGCGGCTCAATCTTCATCCCGGGCTCTACGCCCTGGCTCTCCTTGAGGACTGGGCCGCCCTTGATGTCGACGTCAAAGAGGTGGATCTTCTGGTACCTGTGTGCGATCTCGCCCTGCTCGTTGATCCAGAGGACTGTGTTCTTGACGCGCTGGGAGGTCTGGCTGGGTTCGTGGACGCCGACGTGGATCGGCAGCTTTTCACGGCGGGCTTCCTCTTGGAGACCTAGGACAAACTCACTTTCGTGCACGGGCTTGACCAGGTTTAAGCTCTCCTCGGCGGAGGAGGATATGTAGTCTGTTGCTTCGGGGAGGAAGAGGGCCTAACGATGCTGCTGTGGTCAGGGTCTGGACACATGGTGCCGGACAGTATGGAGTATGCATCCATCTTCATCAGACAGAATATGACTGACCTTTGCACCAGCTTTGACTGCTTTCTTGACAAGAATCTGGCACTGGCGGAGGTTGTTGGCCATACTGGCCGTTGACGTCAACTGGCCAACCGCCTGCGTTTGTTATCATGTCAACACTTGTGCTGGTTATCGGCAATTATCATCGCGACCATCTTGCCAAACACAGGTTGCAGGAGAAATAAAACATACGACAAGAGCCATTGTGATAATGTTGATGCACTGTTTACGGTGTTTCCAGCAAAACGAATGGGTTTGGATGGTCGCGCAGGCGGATAAAGAGGAGTGTCGTGAATGAGTTTCTTGGCTGATTGTTGTTGTTGCTGCGGGGTTTGTTTGACGCTATCGCGACTGCCACTGTGGCAATCACTGCAATGGTGTGTTCCAGTGCAGTGTGGTGAATGGCGATTGCAATAACAATTCTGACCCTAACCCTGACACAAGAGCATACACATCCTTCAGGGGCATGGGGGCCAATGATACCCACACTTGCCACCACAATCGAAAAAAGAATTTGAGAAAAAAACAAACATCGAATTGATTATGTCGATCCACCCAGGGGTCGAACCTGGAACCTCCTGATTCGTAGTCAGACGCTCTGCCATTGAGCCAGCGGACCTTGTTGAGATATAGGACAAGAAATAGTATTGATATTGGTGTGCTCTTTCCCATACGGCGCTCCAATGCCGACTACTTCACCACCACACCAACCTCCTTCCATGCATCCAGGACCGCATCGATATCCTTCTGCTCAACAACCCCTTGCTTCAACAACTTCTTTGCAGCTTTCACGGTGATGCTGGCCCATGAAGTGATATTGCACTTCGTCATCCCCAAATCGTGGAGATACTTCAGCGCAGCGTACCAGATCTTGCCCGGCTTCTCCCAAGAATTTCCCCCTAACGCCTTCGCAACAAGGTAGAAAGCCTTGTTCAAGATGCCCATATTGGCATATGTGTTCTTCACATCTCCCTCATCCGCAATCAGCTTGCTCATATGATCCACTTGGACATCCTCAATCCCCAGGTCCTCAACCTTATACGCCGTCCCCGGCGCCTTGACAGACCTGAGCGCAAACCCCTGCAAGTCCTTGAACTGCTCAGCGATAAGGTCCTCGCCGACCAGCCAATCTGCTTCGTCAACGGCCTGCCTCTTATGCCACTGCTCGCACATCGTCCCAAACACATCAGCAAGGTGCTCACGCAGCGATCCGCTCTGCCCCGTCGTCTCCAGCTTCACAAGCGAGTGCACCATACCATGCGTCATCTCATGCGCCACAATCTCCAGACTACCAACAAAATTGCCGAAGCAGCCTCCATACCACTTAGTCGGCTGGTTATTCTTCCAGGGGTCCGTGTCCCATCCGTCTCCAAAGATGAGGCCGGGGACGGAGCCTTCGTCCTTCTCGTCGCGCTCGTGCCACCACGCGTTGGGGAAGTAGAAGTCGTAGTGGACTATGCCGACGAGGGGAATGCCTTCGCCCAGGATGGCGTGGTTGCCGAATACCTCGCGGTAGAAGTCGCGGACGATGCCCATGTGGTCGTAGCATTGGTTGACTGCTGGGTCACCTTGGCTCCGCTCGAGGGCGGGTTCCCCTTCGGATCGCATCAGGACTCCGGGGAAGTTCCAGGGGTGCTTGCAGAATTGGAGGTCGAAGACGCAGCGGGATTGCTCGACTGGTACTGAGTCAAGGAATTTGATGTCATGGCGGGGGATGCGGATCGTCTCGCTCAGTGTGTTCTGATGACGGGTTAGTTTCTTGACGCTACGTAAGTTTTACAAAAGGAAGACGTACCCCATAGCCATCTCTGACCGCTTTGGTAGGAGTATAGGCTTCTTCAACAGGCTGTTCTACCTCGTTTGCCTGAATCTCGTCGAAGCTGTCTATGACAAGCTCGTTTGACACCTCAAAGAGTGCCAAGTCCTCGCCTTGTGAGGCTTTCTTGCTGCTCCAAGAGTTGGCTACTTGGTAGCTTACATTGGCCTGCAAGTTGCTCTTCTTTGGCTTTCGTACCTTGTTCGCAACGGCATTGTTGTTTGTGGTGGGTGTGAAGATGTGATCTGGTATGAAGAAGCATAGCGGTTGGGCCATTTTACAAAGCGAGTATGGTCAATGAGGCTGGAGAAAATATGTCGTGGAGGTATCGTAGAAGTGGATTGAAGATTCAAGACTGATACTTGGTGTTTTCCGAATTTGAGAGAGGTGGTGCGAAGGGAGAGGGGGGCCTGGCGTCTTCTTCAAGATCTCTTGGGTTGCTATACAATAAAGCGCTAGAGTCGAAGACCGAGAAGCATATTTGACTGTCTTTCTTGCCAATAGAATGATGTTCATGCTCTTGGGCCCTCGGGACATTACTCCAATGAAGACTGAAGAACTGAGGCCGCGCGCGAGGTCCAAACTATTGATAGGAGTGGCGCTAGTTCGTAGGCTGTACCGCCCTGGTGTTCAGCTGAAAGACCACCAATGCAAGGGTATGGGTGCCAATCTGGGGAACCACGCACCGAGCTAGCATGGAAAGGCCAGCCACGTGGGGGAAGTCAACGGTCTGGACCGCCAAGCACTTCAGCTCCCGGCGCTATCTCCGGGTTCGATGGCCAGATGCAAAGCCTACTGCAACCTCAACAGCAGTTGCTATGGCCTTCGCTTGCCATGCTGATTGGGAAATGCATCGGTCTTCTGCATCGCCATTGACAGACTATCGATGCTTTGCTGGGCTGAGCTCTCTTTGGCGATAGCTGAAGGACGGATGGGGAAAAGCGAGCATCGAAGCCGAAGCTGAGCATGGGAGTCGTACCATATCCAAGCGACGCAGGGCAGGTTGTGCCATAGTTGAGGCAACCCCTGATGTAGATGATGGATGAGAGGTGGTCGGTGGATAGGTATAAAGACCGTGAGGCTGTTCCGTCTCTGGTGTCATGACAGCAAGCTCATCACAGCCCTCAAAGAGACCTCACACTCATCCCACCAGCCCTTTCTTTCCCATCCTTCAGTCACCATGGGTCGCCATTTCCCGAACGTCAGCCGTGTTCCGGCCGGTGAGCCGAACATCAACGATAACCCTCGCAAGGTCTACATCGCCTCCCGCTTCGTCGGCGGCAAGCTCGGTGCTTGGACTCTCGGACTCATTGCCGACCTCATCAGCAGCGGCCACTACCTCGGCTGGATGCCCAGTCCCAACTACCACTGGTGCGTGCTAGTTGGTGATTACTACCATCAGCTTCAGGCCACCAAACAGGACGGCAAGCACTGGAACTGGTATGACAACAACGAGAAGGACTGGACCGACAAGTGGGAGCTGTACGAGGTTGGCGAGACCAGGTTCAACGACAATGCCATTGTTTCAGCTGGTACGTATACTCCCATATCAGCATCTTCTCCGCGGAATGCTAACTGTGGCCGCCATTAGGTATCCAAGCCATCCAGGACATGGACGAGGTCTACAGGCTGGTTGACAACAACTGCCAAAAGTTCACGCTCAAGCTCCTCGATATCATCTGCGCCGATGGCCGTAAGAAGGTGTACACCAGCTACTCTCGTCACCAGCTCAAGGCCGGCTTCATCCCTGGCGAGCTGCTTGATGAGAGCAATCCAGATGAGAAGGTCGAGGTCGAGGTGGCCTATGTTGAGGATGGTGCGGCGCATATTGATCTCTTGGACAAGGCCTTTGAGCTCATGGACGAGAAGACGCCAACGCTCGCAGAGGATGACAAGGTCAAGGAAATTGAGAAGGGGGAGGGCGCCGAGAAGAAGGAGTAAGAAGGAAGAGTGGATGGGTTGCTGTGTCCCAACAATGTGCCATGTCATTCAAGGGACAAGATTGCCCAAGAAAGTACACAGTGGTATAGTCGATAGGCAGGTAGAAATGGATGGATCGGAATGGGAGTTTGAAGATCGGAACCGAGAGCCTTAGGATTCCAGTACCCGTGCAACTTGTGAGGCGCTAAAAGTCGCAGGTAGACTCTGTAGAGTATTGGCTTCCTCCCCTGAGAGAAGGATCGGATCGGGCGAGGTGAGTGACGAGAGGCATTTGCTTGTCGCTCAAACTGCAGTGATGAACTGGAAAGGAGGTGTCGAGTCAGGTGTCAGGGGTCGTCTTGTTCTTTCCCTCCAAAAGCTCAAGATTCTTGGAAGTGATGATGTCGAAGGAGGAAGACACCGCCTATGACGATTGGTAGATCCAATGAAAACAACGGGGGAAAGAAGCACTTTCCACGGCAGCGTTGGAAAGTCAAACGTCAAATCATTGCAATCTGGATCCAATCACGATCCATTTTTCACCCGCTTCCATCCACCTCATCCTTCCATCGAGGCGAGTCTGGCATCCCCTTACAGGTGACAGCTCGAGTCTGCATCATACAACCGGCGGCATTTAGTCCTCCAAATCCAAAATTCCCTTCTTTGAGATCTTATTCAAGTCCCTTCAATGCCAAACTCAAGCCCAGATCAATCTCCCACCTCGGCGGGTCCTGTGGAGGGACCACGGTCACCGGCCCAGACCGACTTCACCGACGCACAACTCAAGCCAGCTCCTCTACGCTTGACGAGGAAGAGTAACTCGAGCGGCGGCCAAAGTGACAATAGCCTATCCCGAAGCAACTCATCGGCAACACCAGGCAGAACCCCCAACGGTACCAACCGAAACAACAGGGAGAGCCTCAACACCATCATCCACAGAGCTGCAACCCCCTCCACATTCCGAACGGCTCCTAGCCAAACATCCCCCAAGCTCGCCTCTCTGGTGTCCAAGTTTGAGATACTGGATGTCATGGGCAATGCTGACGCCGGAGCCTTGCGGCTTCCATCTCCAGAAAAGAACCAAAAGCCACCCAGGGTCCCAACGCCAACACCAAATGAAGCAGAGTTACAGCGTGCCACACAACGCCAAAGCCAGCATCTGACCGAAAACTGGTCGAGCCAGAAACATGTCCACATCTCTTTACCCAAATCGTCTCAGGCCCAACGAGGAGCTCGTTCTCAGGGAGTGTCTTCTGATGTCAAAGTTCCCATTGCCAACGGACCTAAACATTGGCATCCGAGTGGTGTTGCGGAGAGGCGAAAGCTCTTTGAGTCGGGAAGCACCGGTATGTTTACTGCCCCATCAACTGTTGCATAATGCCTGTCTCCGGGATCAAAACTGACGGTTGTAGTGCCTCGACCTTTTGATAGCCCAATTGTTACCCCAGTCGTCACCCGTACGGTTGCACGTGTTCCTTCACAGGGTGAACAGAGACGGGGTTCTGAGATCGTCAAGCCTGACCAGCCCTTCACAATCTCGACGCGGCGACCCGTTGCTGCTCAAGTCTCGGCTCCCGCTCTATCATCTCAACAGTCGGCAACAGAAGGCGTCGGACCAGAGAGAGAAAGAAGGAAAAGTGTTGCTGCCCTTCGAATGTCTTTCGAGCGCTCATCTCTGCCCGATCTCCGACCGGAGACGCCAAGCTCTGCCCACCGGCCGTTCCGTCGGACGCTGACCCAAGGCCTATCGACAGCCACAGAAGTCCCAACACCAGTCACCCCTAAGCGAGGATCAAAGGATCCTATTACACCAACGGGGGTCAGAACCCTTCGTTCTTCAGAGGTCTTTGCTCAGACGTATCCTCGCCTAGGACAGGCGGCAAGCCAACCAGTCCATGGAGTCGACAGCAATGCCTCATCAAGGCTAAAGCAAACACAGCTTCACCACACAGCTTCTCGCCTTGTCGGTTCGCATGATGGCAACGTTTCTGATGCTGAGGTGGACTCGCGGAGACCCGTCAACCGAAAGAACAGCGACACCCCAACAAGAGCATCAGCGCGTACTTCCACACGCCGTCCCAGCTCCCAACACCCCTTACTTCTCTCACGCACCCTCTCCGTTAAGATTACCACCGGGCCCCAAACCACGGTAACCCTTCAACAGCCGTGGGCGAGCCACTCAGCCTCAGGGCCCCTACCCCTCACCACCTCCCATAGCCACGGCTATTTGGACCAGAAAAAGTCCAAGTCAGGCAGTTCCAGTGAGACTTCGACATCAGTACCGGCTGCCCCTGCGAACAGAGTCAAGGACCTGCAAAAGGTCTTTGACAACAACCCCGCGGCGGACCCAGGCTCAGCACCCTTCCTCCCCTTCATCCAAAAGCGCCGCAGGGCGCAGACCTTGACCCTCGGGGTGGTTCCCATGAAGTCCAACCCTAGTGCACCCATCATGGTATCGACCACGGTGGCCGTGATGACAACCCGAAAGGCATCCCGTCGCTCTTCTCAGCAGCAGCAGCAGCAGCAGCAGCAGCAGAGCTCAGATGTGATTCCCGAGACTGCTAGCTCAACAACTGCCTCGAGTGTGGTCCGGACGACACGTAACCGGGCCCGGAGCAAGACTCTGCCGTCCTCACTCCTCGGTGGGTACCGGCGTAAGACCTCGGGCCCAGCTACTGCTGGTACTGGCTACACCAGCTACTTCCAGCGTAGGAAGATCAAGAAGCAGCAGAAGAAGCAGAACATGAAGAGGATTGTGGCAGGCGGAGAAGATTCACCGGTCAAGGAGCGTATCAGTCTCTTTGAGCAGCTCGGCGGCGGCGGTGGCGGTGGCAGCAGCCATGATCACTCGAGGAACGGTGGTGGAAACGGATGTGGCAGCATAGTAAGCCTGCCGCTGTCGATGCACAGCAAGCGGAGGAAGTCGTCGGAGACCACTAGTTCTTCTCAAACCCGCAGTGATGGTTCATCTCGAGATACAGATCTGGCCGTCCTTGGTACAAGGAGGGGTCGTGGAAGTTCATCCTCTGGGAGCAGGGTGATGAGGGTGCTGTCTTTCGGCACGAGCGGGAATCGGGATAACGGCGGCAACCGCAGCAGTAGAAATGGTAAGGTGCTTCGGGCTGCGGGGCGGAAGATCAGTAATGCCGTGTCGATGTCGATGTCGATGTCCAAGAGGAAGGATAGCGGAGACGCAGGCGTAGGCGGAGGTGAGGGGAAGGGGAAGGCCAAGCTTAAAGGAAATAACGGATCCAAGGCGCAACCACTCGTCATGAGTTCGACAAACAAGGAGACGGGCGAGGGGACGTTCTTCGTAAAAGGCGTGTTGTGGAAGGTATCAGGCTCGCACGGGGATCTTGATCTGAATGTTGCGGAGGCAGACGGCCAAAGCAGTCCAGAGGGAGAGGAGCGCAAGCGTGGTGAATCAACCACAGAGACCACCACGACGTCGTTCCCGAGCACGAGAGCATCTGCTTCTGGATCTGGGTCTGGATCCGGATCGCCAGGGTCGGCGGGGGCTATTGCTCGGCACGCGGTCTTACAGCACTGGCCGCACCTGGACAAGGTCAGCCGGACAGTGCCACACCATCCACATGATGGTAAAAGTTATGGGTCTCTGTCGCTTGAGGAGGACAGTGTAGTCCCGGAATGGTCTCGAGGCCTGGACGATGATGATCCCTTTCTTCAACCGACGCGGCAACCTGAAGTTGTCACCGGCAGCAGCAGCAGCAAGATCAAGAAGAGCGCAACGGCACCGAATGATGTCGGCAGCGTCATGGGCCGGAAGCGAGGCTTTCTCCCCACCAGAAGATCTCATGGAGATGTTGTCGAAGCTGCCCGCGGTCCGTCGACCTCGCTGAGGAAGAGTTTTACCATGGCTGTACTACCTCGTCTCTCGAGCGGGAACAACAGCAGCAATGATGACCATAGCCAGGATGGTGACGGGAAGCCGAAGAAGGGTAACAAGTTGACCAAGGAAAAAGGAAAGGAAGTGAGAACGATATCGTTCCCATCCTCCTTCATCGATCAAGTCCAATCCCGTCGGCAGTCGAGCATTTCTTGGGGGCAGCGAGCAGCAGCCGCTGCGTTCGGGATCGGTCAGAGGTTGAAGGAACGTAAAGGAAGCTGCCGGTCGTCGTCATTGTTGGGGAAGAAGGGTGGTGTCGAGCCTGGTGCTGGTGCTGGTACCGGTACCGGTGGGAACAGTAGTGGTGCCAATAGTGACGTTACTGCCTCTGCCTCTGCCGTCACCACCACCGCCGCCACCGCCGCCACCGCCGCCGCCGTGGCTGTTCCCATTCCCATCAGTACTATTACCACAGAAGAGTCGCTGCGTCGTCACGACGAGTAGGACGTTGTGGTGGCGACGCCCAAGGGTGGGCTGCAGCATCCGAGGCCGGCGCGGGTGCTGAACTTGAGGAGGATCGAGAGCTTCAGTGGTGTGGAACGTCAAGTTAGGAGGATTGAAGGAGTGAGTGCGAAGGATCGGATGCTGGGGCTGTCGTGTGATGGGTCGGAATCGGCGGCGGCGGTCGCTGGAAAAGTCGCTGGAAAAGCTGGGAAGGCGAGTAGTGTTCCTCGTGCTAAGTTGTGAATGTCAGTTTTGTGAAGGTCAGTCAGTCAGTCAGTCAGTCAGTCGGGTATAGAGTATTTGCCTATGGTAGGCATTGTTAGAGCAGCGGGCAGACGTTTCTGGTTTTGTTGTTATTGGATCATATTTTATTGGGCCCTTTCTGTGTTTTTTTGTTTGGCCTGCAGATGTATGTTAGGCTGGAAGGACGGGGGTTAATGTGATGGTTAGTTGTGATAATTGTTAGAAAGAGAATAGTTGATTCAGCTTTTTTCGTCTCGGTGCGTCAGGTCTGTTGCACAGCAAATAAGCATCCCACGACCCAAAGCAGGCACCAAGAAAGGGAGGGTTGATTGGTCATAATCATCCATTCATCTACATCGCATTACTCTACCTTGTCTTCCATCATCATCATCATCATCACTGACTAAGTCCCATCCCATCCCCAATCTTCCTCACCAAAGCCTTCTTCAAAAACCACTCCCTCGCCAACCCCCTCACCATCCTCGCATGCAGTCCAGGCGCAATCCGACCCCTCTCCACCGCCCGTCCCAGCATGAATATCGCATCCGCCAACGCCCTCTCCTCCGCCACCAGCTCATAAAGCTGGTTGCCCACGACGGTGGGAGCAACAAGCAGTTCATCAATATCCGGCTCTTTTAGGGATTTGGAATTCTCAATCACGTTGTCCGCCTTCCGCAGACTCTCTTGTAAGATGGCGGTGTTGGAATGGAGGAGGGAGGAGAGCTGAGAGAGCTGGGCGTACTCGGCTTGGAGAGTGTGGCTTGCTTGGGTCATGGCGGAGCGTTGGGCTTGGAGGCCCGCGAGGGAGGAGTCGTTTTGGAGCCGGGCGTGGTGGCGGTGGGAATGGAGGGTGGAGGCTAGGTGGTGGAGGAGGGCGTCTTTTTCGGGGTTTGGAGGGGGAGGGGGTGCGCCGGTGCTGGGACCCTGGTTGGGGGCTGAGGTGGCACCGGGACCGGGGGTTGAGGAGGGAGGGGAGGCGGGGGTGTCGTCGTCTAGGAGGTCGGGGGCCGGAGGGGGTTTGGGTTGCGGTGGTGGCTGGACTGTGGGCGGGAGGTGGTGGTGTTGCTGTTGTGGAGGGTGTTGAGGTGGATGTTGTTGTTGCCAGTTGGGTGGTGGTGGTCGGGTGCCGTAGTGTTGGGGAGGGTGTTGTTGTTGGAGAGTGGACATCCTTCGCGGGTCCATGGGGGAGAAGGGAGGTTGTGATGGTGCCTGGTTATGTGGAAGGGGGGCGGGCACCGGAGGAGGTGATTGATATGGCGCGCCATGGGGTGGTTGAGGAGGCTGCTGCTGCTGCTGCTGTGTCGGGTGAGGAGGTAGAGGCGGAGGAGCATCGTAGCGAGAGGGACCTGGTCTGGGGGATTGCGTCGCCGGTACTCCAGGACCGCCGTATTGACTCGTAGGTCTGCCGGGATGTGGAGGATGGGGAGGCACTGGAGGAGCGGCGGCGTAAGATGGTGCCGGAGAGGGCTGGTGTTGCGGTATGGGAGCAGCAGCAGCACCAGGGGCGCCAGGCTTCGGCGGTGGAGGTGGAGGCCTTGCCGTGTCTTGTTGAACTGGAGATCGTACTGGAGCCGGTGACCTCGCGGCTAATTCTTGCGGAAGTGGTGGTACCGGTGGTGGTGTAGGTGCTGCTGGCGCTTGGGGCGGCTGTGGCTGTTGTTGCTGCTGAGGTGGAGGGGACCGGACCTGCCCCTGAGGGGTTTGACGAGCAATGACGGGCGGCTCTTTGGCAAACACATCCCGCAGGATAGCCAGGAAGTCCAGAATGGTGGACTTATCCCAGTACGTCGACCAGCCGGCAAGATAGGGATGATAGACCTGACCCTGGGGGTCGACGTGCTGGCCTGGCCGGACCATGATGTGCTCGGTCGGGGTCACGTAGACCAAAGGGGCCTCTCGAGGATACGCGTGGGGAACCCATACTGAGATTGGGAATCGGTAGGTGGTGCCGCGAAAGACGACGGGTAGTGTTCCCGAGAGGTGGACGAGGAGGGCAGATGCGCCGTTGGGGAAGGCTGTGATAAGAGCACATGGTCAGATAACGGTCGGGATAGTGGCATCGATAGAGAGAGAAAGGCGTACTGTGAACATCGGTTCGTGGGGAGAGTGATGGGTAGTGGGAGAGCACTTGGGCTACATCGTTGTATGTGCGGTTGACATCGTGATATTCCTGGAGACAGATAAGTCAGTGAATAGGTTGGCTTCTAGAGAGGAGGAGATGGTAGTGGACATACACTGGTCAGCACGCTGTAGAGCCAGTTGAGGATATGCTGTTGGACAACCATCTTGTCCGAATCCTCCAAATTGACCAAACTTCCGGATTATGTTGATGTCGCTATCGTCGCATCTCGAAGTGTGTGTGTGACTTGGCAGGAGAGAGATCCGAGAATGTCTCTTGGTTGGTGGTGTTGTTGTTGGTGCTGGAGGTGGTGTGGTTCGTCAGGCGTTGGCCAAGCTCGACGTTCCAGCGCTCAAGGTCCGGGCGGCATCTTTCTTGGCGGCATGACGAGCTGCCTCTGCGATCATTGATCATGAAGGAGCTTGGACCACTCGAAGAGCTCCCCGCCAAGCCTTTTTTGTGGACCAGCGCGGCCTGTGGAGTTCATGCGGCGGGGTCAATTGCGTACGCCCGCACGTGGTGATAACATTCCATATCAGTGCCTGCCCCGCCGATCCCGCCCGTTGGATTGATCAATTGGGGACCTTGAAGACTCGCTCGTCCACTTTATTTTTGCCCCGCGTTTATCGTCGTCAACTTCAATGACATGGGAATGGCAATCAACCGCCACTGTTTTCTGGCATTGGCTTCTTGACTGCTTTTCTTCATAAGGATCTCTGACGGCTATTGAGGGATGACGGCCATGACTACGACCACTCCAACACTGTTGACGACATGCGGCAAAGCCTCAAAGGTACCGTACGACGGCATATCGCGTGCCCTCCCAGTCCTTTCATCAATTGGCTGCCTGTTACAAATGATGGCTTCAATGGCGCACCCATGATTCTTTTGTCATGCGTGGTTCTTGTGCCCTCGGGGAAAGGGTAACTTTTCAACTTCACCTCCATTGTCATGTCATAACCCCAGGCTCCAGGGTTCAGGGCATCTCGTTTCAACGCCATGACCATTGAAACAGAAACAAGACAAGTCGAAACAAATGCCTGTTCGCTGCACCACAACGTCTCAAGGTTGTTCACGGACGAACATTGACCCAAGACGGAACTCGGCGTGGGATCATTATCAATCCTCCGTGCATAGCCGAATATCCGACATTTCTCACGCCCGTCTCCCACTCAGCACTCTTCCATCTTCCGCAGTCGGAGTTGATGATGCCACTCTCAGTGCCATTGGAGTGCTCATAAGTGCGCGAGATTTATTCCCTGTCCATCCCCCGTTCTTGCCCGTCCCTCTGGTCTCATTGACCATCATCCCACCGTTGCCAACCCCCGGCTCCACCCTTTGATTAAAGCCCCCGATCGGGATTTCCAAGCGATGGTCGGCTGGGAAGAGTCCAGAAACTCAAACTCAATTTCTTAGTCACTGGCTTGGCGCTTCAAAGAGGGGGCGAATTTTTCCTCCTCTCTTTTTGTCTTTCACGTTTTGCGACTTGTTACAAGTACCTTTTGTATATATTACACACCAAAAAGGTACTTGTCTGACACTTCTTCCTCGGCTAATAAGTACGCTCGGCCGTCATACGTTCCTCTTCTCACCCAACCCAACCTCTAAAACAAAAAGAACAAAGCTTCCACTTTTATTTTCTATCCGACTTTTTGTCTTTCTTCTTCTTCTCACCATCATCTTCACCACCATCGAGGTACATGCGACACGCTACACAGAATATCGCACGGCTGAGGAGTATTACAGAGAACATTCTGTATACTCCTTGCGTCAGGTCTTTTTAGTTCCTTCACAAGAACCATCATCACCACCAATAATCCTATAAAACACCATCATCAAGGCTTTGCCCCTGGTAGTATCACCTAAGCAACAGACTCCTTTGTTTACCATCACCAACCAAAACAAAGTCATGCTTCCTCCCATCCCCATCTTGGCCGACTATGGAATCTCTCCAACCCATGGCTTCCTCCCCGAGGTCCTGCCGTTGACGAGACTCCCGGATCCCTACTACAACAAGTGGGAGGCCATTGCCGCCAACTTGCAGGCCCTCATCCTCAGCAAGCGACTTCGCGGAGTCGTTGATCGTCTCCCTGTGCTCGACACCATCGGTCTGGAACACGACGCAGAATGGCGCAGAGCCTACTCGCTGCTGTCCTTCATGGCCCACGGCTACATCTGGAGCGGTGATAGCCCCAGTGACCGTCTGCCACCTTCCATCGCAGTCCCTCTGCTCAAGATCTCGGAACATCTTGAGGTGCCGCCCGTCGCCACCTATGCAGCTGTCTGTCTTTGGAACTTCAAGCCTCTCTTCATGGACGAGGACATCGACAACCTCGAGAACCTCGCCACTCTCAGCACCTTCACCGGCGCCATCGACGAGTCATGGTTTTACCTGGTCTCCATCGCCATGGAGGCCCGTGGTGCACCCATCATCCCCCTCATGCTGACTGCTATTGCCGCAGCTCGCGAGGGTGATGCCGCTACCGTCACTCGCTGTCTGCACACGTTTGCCGAACGTCTTGACGACCTCACCACCCTCTTGCAGCGCATGCACGAGAGTTGCGATCCCAAGATCTTCTATGACCGCATTCGCCCTTTCCTCGCCGGTTCCAAAAACATGGCCGATGCTGGATTACCTCATGGCGTCATTTATGAGGACGGGTCCGGAAAGGAGGAGTACCGCCAGTACGCTGGAGGCAGCAATGCCCAGAGCAGTTTGATCCAATTCTTCGATATCGTCTTGGGTATCGAACACCGCCCCACAGGCGAAAAGCGCGGTCGGCCCCAGGACCAAGGCGAGGGCCATGCCCCGGCCCCCAAGCACAACTTCTTGTTGGAGATGCGCAAGTACATGCCCGGTCCTCACGCCCGCTTCCTCAATGACGTGCAGTCCGTGGCCAACATCCGGGAGTTTGTCGAGGACCACCGCGACGACCGCCCGCTGTGCATTGCCTACGATGCCTGCCTGGCCATGCTGCGTGCTCTTCGCGACAAGCACATTGCCATTGTGACTCGCTACATTGTCCTGCCCAGCAGGGAAGTGCGTAGCACTCGCAGCCGCAGCCGCAGTCCCGAGGCTGTCCGCCGCAGCAAGGTCATCAACCTGGCGACCGCGTCGTCCCGCAGCCAGCCTCCTCCCGGAATTGCCTTGGATACCAGGAGTGTTGACGGAAAGAAGAAGGATAACCTCAAGGGCACCGGTGGGACGGCGCTCATTTCTTTCCTGAAGCAGGCGCGCGACGAGACGGGAGAGCCGGCCGTGGAGGCGTGGGCTCACCGGTTTATGAGTCGTGTGATTCGCACCGAGGGCCAGGGCGACTTCTTTGCTGGAAAGCCTGAGGAGGGCGCCGGCTTGCAGGTCGCGTCGCAGGCTGAGGAGGCGGCTGTGATCCCCGGTTTGGCCGGTTCGTGGACAATGGATGACGATGTTGGTGGCATTTGCTACTATTGATCATTGATGGTTTGGATAAACGGTGTCCGGGACTCCGGGTCATCCGGAGGAATCAGGAAAGGGTGTTGATGGCATTCGGAGTTTACCTACCTCTAGCGCATCCAGTCTATTATACCCTAATGATCACGCCTCAAACCATTCCCTTTTTCTTCCTGTGTCACAGTTGAAGTTGCATTGAAGTCTTTGTGTAACAGCGTTATGTGGTCATGATCGCACAGATCGCCCAGGCGCATACAAATTCAATTTCCGCTCCAGTAAATTCTCCCCCCAAGTTTGGTAACACCCATCCATCACTGACAACATCGTATACCGACCACACACCCACATCCACTCCTTCCTCTACCACCCCCTCCCTCCTTCCTCCCCTACTTCCCCAGTGACTGCCTCACAAAATCCAACAACAACGGCCCCACCCTCTCCGCAATGATCTTATCCCCGCTCGCACTCGGATGTACTCCATCCCTCAGATCCGACGTCTTAAACCCCGTATAGCAGTCCGCAACAACAATCGGCGACTCGGTGGTATTCAACTTTGCTGCCCACGCGGGGATCTGGGCGTTGATAGCCTGGATAGCGGCGTTGGAGAAGGAGAGGGGGATTATGAGGTCGACCTGTTTTTTTTCTTCCCGTCAGCAACCCTCCTTTCACCACTTCCACTTCCCACTTCCATCTATCATCTCTCCCCTTTTCTCTCTTTCAAGCCCGGGCCGGTTGGGGGGGGGGGGGGGGGGAATTACAATAATTTTGATTTTCGGGTTCGACGCTCGCATCAACCCAACCATCTTCCCATACGCACTCATCACCTCAGCGGTACTCTTCCCCCTCGTCACATCATTAGTCCCCAACATGAACATGACAATATCAGCCGGCGTCTTCTTCAACCACCCTTCCAAATAATTATTCGCAATGTCGACAGCCAGCCACCCGGAATGGCCCTCGTGGTGCTGGTCCCAGTTGGCTGTGCTGGGTTTACAGTTTTGCGGGTTGGAGTTTTGGGAACCGACGTATTGGACGGAACCGGAAAAATTGGCGGCGGCGAGTTGGTCCCAGACTAAGGCGCGCCAGCAGGTGATTTCGGTTAATGAGTCGCCTAGGGGCACTGGGAGGGGGTTTGAGTTAGAATGGGATGAGAAGGATGCACGGAGGATGGTTGGAAGGATGGTTGGAAGGAAGGGGAAAGGGAAAGGGAATGGTGAAGGAAATGAGAAGGGGTGAAGTACTGATGCGAAGCTTCTGCGGCGTAGTCTGCCGCTCTGCGAGCTCGACTGGGCTGGTTAGGGCTGCCGATGCCAGGGCGAGGACGGAGAGGATGAGGTTAGGGAAGAACATCTTGATGGTTGGCTACCTAGCCAAATGCGAATGGCGACTGTGGTTGGTGGTGGTTGGTGCTTGGTGAGAGTGTCTGTCGTCTCTTTTACCAGATCATGAACGGACGGAGGATGAGCAGCTTTTTATGTCCATCCGCATCACCACGGAGACGGAACATTCTCTCAATCGAACTCTTTCAAACTTCTCCTCATCCTTATGAAGCCTAATATTAATTCGTTTATCCAACCGACCAGTTCATATACCCAACTCTACATCCGTGACATCCATACACCCGAATCCCATCAATCACCTTCAATATACACCGGGTTCAGAAACAGTGTCTCGTCGCAACCATTGGCCAACCGACTTTTTACACTTCCTCGGGGCGGTAGGTAGATCTTGGTGCACCGATCGGGAAACGGTCAAAAACGTGCAATTCATTCATATCCGGCACTTAAGGGATATATTGTTACTGCAATTTATCCAGTCTGGGATTGGTTTCTTCCGGTTGGAACGCTTCGACGACGGTTCACAAGACAGGATGGATGCCAAGCGGGAAGCAGGGAAGCGGGAAGCGGGCCAAGCGGCTCAATGCGCATCTGGCACATCTCGGGGAAGAGGTTGGAAGTCGGTGCGAGATGGATCCGGGGGCCGGCGGGGAGGTTGAAGGTATGGACGAAGGAAAAGGATGGTGGATTGTCGACCGTGGCATGGCGATGATGGGGATGCGCAAATGAACCGCACCATATATCAATTAAACTTGTTCTCCTTTACTTGTGGTAGAAGAAATAATTTCCATATGGTCTTGTTCGAGCGAAAGTGTGTGAGCATGAAGTTTCGCGGGATGACATCGAAATGGAAACTCGGTACTGTAATGGTTTGCAAACTTACAGGTACCCGGGCGGTAATGTTCGGGGGGCGGTTCTTCGCCTGTCTCTTGTCAAGTGTATCATCTCTACAAGGCATGAGTTATGATATTCCCAGAACAGGAACAGACACGTTCGATATTTGGCCACTGGTGTCAGATGCTCAAAGAACCAGAAACATTGTCACCGTGGTTGTTGATGAAAGGAGTTTCACGATGTAAGAAACCCATTGTCTGAAGTGGGGCTGTCACGGATTACGGATTACAAGAAAGACAATGCGATAGCCCACGCCAGCTCAAGACCACAACTGGTTTTGTGACACCGCTACTTCGATGATGAGAAAAGGATCGAATATCGTATACGACATGTATTATTCGGCAATAAAAGCGTCAAAAGCTGTTTAACTTGTTCAAACTGGCTAGAACTTCCACAAGAATCTATGGGGCCGATGTATCTGGGTTAGGGTTGACCGTGTGTTCCTGAATCGCTTATCGGAAGCTTATCGGCGTACCTGACGCGCCGGAAGAGGGGAAGGGAATTGACCAGCGCAACCGGAGCGCTGCGACTGCTCGTCCAGTGGTTCCTACACTGCGGCGTGAGTGTGTCTGTTGCAGGCGCAAACCCGACGCTTCACATCGCAGGAAGCATTGATCTGATCCCCTCCTTCCCTTCCATCCATCCCACCATCCCAACGCCGGCGCATGTTGTTCCCCTCTCGTTCCTCCAATCTGCATCGCGTCCAGTGGCAGTCCCCCCTCCTCCTCTTCCTTCCCTCCCCGCCCCGCCTGTTCCGCCTTCTGTCTCCTCTGAATCGCCGGCCTTCCTTGTCCCTGCCGGCTTCTTCTTCTTCTTTGAACGCCCACGACGCGAGGATTGGACCACCGGGCTTGCGCTGCCTGTCGACGAGACGCCAAAAGAGAAACAAAACGAAAAGTGAGACAGCCCAAAAAGAGACCAACAAAGACGAGTTATCGGTATATCCTCCGGCAGGTTTCTTAGACGACTTCTTTCGCAGTCACAGGCTCAGGATCTTGGCCGACGCCCATCGACACTTTAAAGCCCAGCAGCGCCCGGCACTCCAATCTCGCCATCGCAAGCCCAAGACATCCCGTTTACGAACAGAACAACAACAAGAAGAAAAAGAACAATTCCGTCATAAAAAGCTTCTCGAACTCGTTGGCAATAAGCTCCTCAGTCTCAACATACCCGTCAACTTCGTCAAGATGCCGGCGCCAAAGAGGAAGATGGAACCCGAGACCAAATACTACGCCGTGCGTGCCGGCTACAAGCCCGGCGTTTACACCAGCTGGGCCCTTTGCCAGCAGCAGATCACTGGCTTCAAGGGTGCCCAATTCAAGTCGTTTACGAGCTACGAGGACGCTTCCGCATTCGCCGCTGGCCGGCCCGTCGCCTCTGCCACCTCGAGTACATCACCTTCCAAGTTCTACGGCGTCGCGGTCGGTCGCACGCCCGGCGTCTACACAGACTGGTCCATTGCCCAGCAGGAGGTGGTGGGCTGGAAGAACCCCAAATACAAAAAGTTCGAGACCCGCGCCGAGGCCGAGGAATTCGTGCGCCAATGGAGTGGCAAGCCCTCCTCCAAAGCCGTCAAGGTACCACAAGTGGACGAGACGGATGACCTGGAAGTCATTGCCATCGAAGCGCCGGCGAAGAGCTCTAGGAAAGCTAGGAAAACCGGTGCCACGCAGACCGCTCATGAGGCTCAGGAAGCCCTTGATGCTAGCAAGCCCGTCATTATCTACACGGACGGCAGCGCCAGAGGCAATGGCAAGGTCGGCGCCATGGCGGGGGTGGGTGTCTATTTCTGCGGTGGTTTCAGGGAGTAAGTTGGCAGTCTGGCGCTGAAAAATAACATGGTTCGTTGTACTAACACGTCTTCCCAACAGAAACATCTCCGAAAGACTCCAGGGTCCCGTCCAAACGAACCAACGCGCCGAGTTGACCGCCGTCCTCCGAGCACTGGAATCCATTCCGGACACCCAAGACTGCGAACTCCGCACCGACAGTCAATACACGATCAACTGCGTGACGTCGTGGTACAAGAACTGGATGGTGAACAACTGGAGGAACTCCAAGGGTGAGGATGTCTCCAACCAGGATTTGATCAAGGCCATCCGCAGAAAGATCGACACCCGCGATGGGAAGGCCGCCGAGACCAAGTTCGTCTGGGTTAAGGGGCACGGGACGGACGAGGGAAATATCGCTGCGGATCTGTTGGCGGTCGAGGGCTCAAAGATGATGTTCTGATGATACCCATTTCTTATTTTCGGTTTCTTGTTTTGTTTGTAGTTGATTCTCTTATCTATCTTCCTGGCGCCATGGTAGGCAGGAATGCTGGTCTCGTTAGCAAGGTCGTGGTATATACATACTGAAGCGTTGTTCTCTCGGAAGGGGTGGTTGATGGTACATGGACAGTTCGTGTTAAGTATCTCAGAAACTCAGACCAGCTTGGCCGGCCGAGGTATTGTACTGGCCGTAAAGTGGGTCGGTAAATTTCATGGTGTAAGTATTGGCCCAAGCTAAGCTCGAAATTACAGCCCAATACGGCCAGCGGCCCAGGGACTGGCAAAGAGGTTCCGAGTCCCTGAGATAAAGTTTGTGGTATTTCATAATCTGGGATCGATGTGTTCACATGGTGCTATGATGCTGCCCTGGCTGGGAGCAGTCATGGACTTGTAATTGAGTCTGTGTTCAGGAACACCGTCGGTTCCCTTTCGTGTCGGGACCGACGGGCCCGTGCGGTGCAGCGCCTGCCCCGCACACCCCTCCATGAGGGAAGGCACTGATATAGATATATGGAAGGAGGCTGTCACGATGAGAAAGAGCAAAAGGCCATGGGAAGGCACACACAGATACAGAAAGGAAGGAAGCCAGGCACAAAGGGAAAGCCGGTACCTGGCGATGCCTGACAGGAAGGAAGGTTGGCCACGAGATTCCCTGTATTCAAGACCGGCCTCCCCAGGCCTTGGGAGCTGTTCTCTTCTCCCCATCTTCATCACATTCTACATTCAATTCAATTGGTGCAAACCCCCTTTCGCCTGACATTTCGTCCACCAAGTCGGGAACGTGATGCATAATGGAGGAGATACGCGACCAGAGAGGGCGGCAGGGTTGTCGCGTCCAAGTTTAATACGCCATTTAGCTTCTGGTCCTTGATCAAGCTTCAACTACCTTCTTCGTCCCATCTTGAATGCAGAGTGCTAACGGGTGATTTCTGTAGGTCCGAGAACCAGCCAGACGTTGTGCCAGAGTGACCTTCGAGACTCAATCGCCCATGGAGTCCATCTCCGGGCGCTCGGTGTCTTTCTCCTCCTCAGCACACCGCAATGGCCGTCACCGATACGTCATATGACAACGGCCCTTTGCACATACGCAGTCCGCCAAAGGGTGAGAGAAAGAGGTATAAGGAAATCTTTGGGTGTCTTACAACCCTCGCACACCTTCGATAGTTCCCACGATTCTCAGTTTCCTACGACTGCGAACTTTCAAAAACACTTCGAAACCTCGTAGCCAAACAACAACAACAAACAACCCAAACAACAATAACATAACACCGTCATCGCGATGCCGACCTCTACCCTCGCTCGTGTCGTTCACAGAACTGTCCTCCGGTCCGGCGTCAGCGTCCGCGCCACCGCCAACACCAGCCGGCACTTCTTCCTCCCCTCCACCGTGATCCCTCTCCAGCGCAGCGCGCCGCATTATCAACAGCGGTTCGCCACCATCGACACTTCCAAACGTGGCAAGAGTGGGGGTACTGCTGGAAAAGCCGCCGAGCCTCTCGCCGCTGACATCGACGCGGATCTCGACTACCCGATTGAGATGGATGAGAAGTATAGCACTACTTCGTTTTCTGATACTCCGGCTGGGAAGTCTGCTGCGTCTGCGTCTGGCGCGTCTCCGTCCTCGTCGACTGGTGCGAAAACGGCGGCGGGGAGCGGGATTGGGAGTGAGTCTGGGACGGCGAATAATACGTTTTTGTAAGTTTCCGTCCACCTTATCTCCCCTTCCCTCCTCCCTCCTCCCTCCTCCCTCCTCCTCCCTCCTATCCTTTACTTCCCGTAACAATGATGACAAGCGGATAAACTAACAACCACCACCCCTCCCCCCTCCCCGGGGTCCCGTCTTTTGGAAAAATATAGCTACCTAGCAATGGGAGCCGTCGGTCTAACTGGCGCTTACATCGTACTTAAGCCCAACCCATCTCAGCCGGCCAGCAGCGTTGGCGTTGACGCGAGTCGCAGCTCCTCCGATCAGCAAACTTCGACCAGGCCTTCGACGACGAGCAAGACGGAGAAGATGATTGGCAGGGGTGGTTGATTGATCACTTTGAACCTTGAGCTTCCGTCAGCCCTCTCCGAAGTTAGTGGGATTATTGTGGGATTAGTAGGGATTGAGATTTGAGTTTGGATAGATGCGGGATTTTGAAAATTTGGATTAATGGCATAATGATTACTGGAGGAGGGGGGATATTTTGGTGCTTGCTGTATGGGTGCTGTGTTATTGATGGGTGGTGGTTATCACGAAGTGGTTTTTTTTTTTTTTTTGGGGGGGGGGGGGGGGATCTCAAAACTTGGGCAACGGAAATGATGATGTGGGATACGATACGATTGTTGTACGATGGTCTGTATTAATGATGTACGAAAGGGATTGGCTGCAACGTAATGAGATAAATGCTTCGTCGGTCGGTCGGTCTGGATTGTACGATGAATATGTGTAGATTAGTTGTCGGTGGGCTTGGATGTAAATTGAACGTTTTGGTGTTGACTGTTTGTTGATGGCTGCGGGATTCTGCCTGATCTTTCTTTCTGTGCATGAAATAATTGCGATGCAACAAAGACTGCGGGATTGACACGGCTGGCAATCTATCTATCTCTCATGAGCGAGGAAATGCCAAAAAAAGAAAAAAAAAGAAGAAAAAAAGGGAAAGTGACGAAATGAAGGGAAGACCATGCATGGGATGGAAAATGCAAAAAGAAAAAAAAATGGACAAAAAGAAACTCCGGTACGGGGAATCGAACCCCGAGCTTCGCGGTGAAAACGCGATATGTTAACCGTTACACTATACCGGACTTTTGTTGAAAGATCGGACGGTAGCTGGGCTTATGTACCCCAGTCTAGCTCTGGTCTCAAAGATGCACCGGATCTCGACCGCGACTTGTCGAAAACACCAGTTGAAGATCACCGATTATTGCCATGTATTGGGGCAAAACATCAAATTGAATTCTAGATCATGCATTTTGAGAGCCTCTAGGTGTATGCACATGAAATTGAACTCGATGCACCCCTCGAGTGGGAAGCAATCGCCCAGTGTCTCTTCCCCCTGTACCTGCCTTAACCCACTGGAAAACCCCCAACACTGACATCTGTGATATTCGGAAGGTGCTCTCCAGCCAAACTTTCCATCTGCAGAGTATTTAGCTGGGGCTGGCACGTCTTTTCTTCTTCAACCAAACAAGCCACCAATCAAGCATTTCCCCAATCATTGTTCCCCTTCGTCTCATATCACGCATCCTTCGAACCGGTCTCCTCGATCACAATACCAACAAACACCATAATAACCGCCGCATACGCCAAAGTGGCAGCAAAGACTCCATCCACCGTCTTCAAATAAAACGAAAGAGAAAGTCCGAACGCAGTCACGCACGCCGTCGCCACCCCGAGATGGACGAACAGGCTCCTCTTCAAGGCCAGAATCCACATCGGAGCAATGAGGAAGGCGCCACCAATTACTGCAGCGCCTACCCTTTCCCAGAATGCCTTCTTTGCAGATGTAGTACGGGTGTTGATGAGAGCAGATGCCGACTTGCGTGAGCCTTTGTCGTCGCATGTTTCCCATGGACCAGCGGGGATGGAGGCTTTGACTAGGCGATCGATCCATTCTCTGTGACGCCGTTCGCCTTCTGTTTCCCCGTCTTGAGTTTGGGCTGCTGAGGGCTTGACGTTTGGGTCCTTGGACGCCCGAGCTAATTGAGGCGGAAGAAGATCTTCTAGGTCTAACCCCTCGTTGAGCAGTGCTGTTTCGAAGAAGATGTGGTCATTGTGCCTTCGGCTGGTAGCGATGAATGGGTCGTTGGACTCTAGAGCAAATTTGGCCATGTATTCGTGATCCTTGACGGCACGAACTGTGGATTGAGATGTCAGTTGATAAAATGGTCTGGACAGAAGGCACATTGATGGAAGTAACTTGGCGTAATTTTCCAGCACAGCGCCAAATTTATCCAATCCTTCCAGGGCATCTTCGGGCCTTCTGTACCTCTGGTTCCGGCAGCCGAGTCTTTGTCCTCACATCTTGAAAGCATCGGCTTCCCCACACCTGGTACTGTACTTGCTAGGGAGCATCGAGAAGCAGAAAGGGTAGGTACTGGGCTCGGAAACTACTTTGAGTGGTCTCTGCAAAGGGAATTGAAGGTACTGACGTTCCTCCTCTTTCGAGGTCTGCAACCACCACCCAGCAACAACTGCTGACTGTCGCTTAGTGCTTGTCGTACCTGCAGATACGGCTTGAACGCCGCCGCACCACCTCAATCTCGAACCTTACGGGACTCTCATCATCGCTCATCACTATGACGACCTTGAAATGGAAGCTCTCCCTGAAGGATTTTCCCCCACCCGTGAATGAGAATTCTCGACCGGAAAAATACCTACGATCTCATTCTCAAATACGAGATGCCTGATCAGGAGACCGAAGCGAAGAAGTTTGATGCGTTCCGCTGTCTTCACATATCACGGCTTATGGACCATAGGGTGACTCTCAAGATCAACGAAGAAGCCGGCATCGTCGTGATCAAGGGCGCGAAAGTTACAGAACTCACTGAAGTTGCGGAACCAGCCGGAGACACAGGAGCGACCGTGATTGTGTCGCACAAACTTCACTTCGGTTCTTCCAGGCATGCAGAAAGACTTGCAAAGCTACTTGAAGTTGGAAGCAGCCCCAGTCTGGAAGAAAAAAAAGGAAAACCGGTGCTTTGTAATGCCAAAACAGATACGAGATGATAGTTTTGAGTGGGAGGAGTATGACAAACCAAGAAGACGAAGAAAGAACCGTTCAACGAGGATCCGGATGTGGAAGCGTTCACGGAAGAAGGATGCACGGAAGAAGGATGTACTGAAGGAGGATAGGTACTCGAGGGCGGTGGCACGGGGAGAGGGTACCTCGAGAAGAGTGAGGTTTGGCGCCCAGCCAGAAGCGAACCCACCACCCTCGAGTACAGGTTCAGATTCAGGGACTAGACGGGATAGGTAACCATGGATGAAGACCTGTATTTTCTCCAAACATTCAAGAAGCCACTCTGGAAGACAATGACAACTTTATGTAACGCCGTGTACCTAGTGCTCTCCTCTGAGGGACCAGTGACCACAAGTCGGAGTCCATGCCGGCATGCCGCCGAAACATTGATGGGACTGGGGTGTCACGACCCTGCAGATCGCCGTTCGCTCCGCTCGCAAGCCGATTGGTCAGAAGCATCAAACAGTAGCGTTGGTTATGGACAGTAGCGCTACTTGGCGGGGATTGGAGCGGTTCATTGGGCACTGAGACCGTGACGCCTAACCTCCACGATGATGGCATTGTTCCCTTGACTTCACCAAAGTTTCTCTGCTGCAGGATTGCACCCAGGGAAACACTGAACAAGAAGTTGAAAGCGGCGGCTTCTTTACTTTCCCCTTGATCAAATTCAAGCCTCCATTCCAATTGTATCCAGAGTTCTCATTGAGTGTCCACGGTGAGTAGGTGTTCGTTCACCGGCCAGCCCGCCTCTCCACACCGCACGTTGCGTTTGCCAGCTTTGTTGGGCTGCGTGCGTTTGTCAAGCATCTCAACCAGCCAACGCAAAAAACATGTGTCTCGTACGCTACACCATATGCTAACTCGATTCACCCAAGCCTCCGACTCCTTCGCTCGGCATCTTTCTCCTTTCTCTGCTTCCATAGCGTCACATCCATCCACATCCACAGCCACTTCCAGCGCCCAGCGCCTCTGCACCCGCTACTCGTCCACGCCATCGCCAGCCACTCCGGCAGTTCACTCGCGCCGTGCGCAGCCACTTCACCCGTCACCAGTTCACCATGCCGACCCTAATCCTAGACCTCTTCAAAATCACCCTCCCCCAGTCCCCCGGCCGCCGCCACCTCGGCATCAACTACCTCGTCCCCTCCACCGCCGGCGACCGCGAGCGTATCAACCTCGCCTCTCTCCGACGACAGCACATTTCAAGCATGCAATCCCGGCTCCCGCCCTCTTCAAGGGATGCCCTCGGCCTCGAGACCTGGGACGACGGCACCGTCGAGCTGCGCGGTTTTCCCATCGAAGATATCCTGGTGGTGCGCATGGTCAACAAGATGACGGGCGAGACGGACACGAGTTACGAGTTGCACTTTGAGTATGTGTTTGATGCGGAGCGGGTGGCGGATGTACTTGGGTTGGCGGCTGGACCGCCGGTGGAAAAAGATGAGGGACCGGGGGGTTGGAGGGGGTGGGTGGTTACGGTGCCGAAGAGGGTGCATCATCGGAGTCAGATGTGGGAGAGGTGTATAGAGAGGGAGAGGGTGGGGGATAGGGATAGGGACCTGAGGGAGAGGGAGAGGGAAAGGGAGAGGGTAGGGGAACGGGATAGGGACCGGGAGAGGGAGAGGGAGAGGGATATCAGGGAGGCGGAAATGAGTGGGGTGGAAAGGAGGTCGATGATACCGATCCCGATTCCGCCGCCGCGGGATAGGGATGGAGGCTTCAGGGAGGTGGAGAGGAGGTCGATGATACCGATACCGATTCCGCCGTCGCACCCGGAACCGCCGAGATTGAAGGTGAGGAGGAGTCAGAGGTTTTGAGACCGGAGACGGAGAGTTTATGAAGTTATGAGGTCACGAGTGGTATGGGAGGTTCTTTCTGGGAGAGATGGGAGCCGCAAAGGCTGATTTGGGAGTTGGGACTGGAAAGATTGGAGCATTTAGTGCTGGTGGGATTTATGACCTGCGTGTCTGTCATATGGAAACGGTTTCTCGTTATTGTTGCTTGGGGGAAAAGAACTAAAAGGGTCTATCGGGGATTAATTACATCAGTAAGTCTCATGGCTTCCACTTGCTTTCTTCGTTGCCTCCTCCGCTAACTCCTTCTCCAGTTGTTCTACCTCGGCTATCAACATCTCTCTTTGCTCAGTGAGCGTCTCGATCCGCACTTTGGCCATCTCCAGCAAACTGGCCTTGTTGATACCTCGTCCTTTTCGCGGTTTCTTGACTTGAGTTGGTGAAGAGCTGGAGTCCCTGGCGGTGCTGTTGTTGTTCTCATCGTCGGGCTCTTGGGACTCCCTGTCTCCGTTATCATCTTCCTCGTCTGGCTGATTTGGGTTCTGGTTCTGCTGTGACAAAAGCGCCTGCAGATTTTCAAACTGCTCATTGAGTTTGTTTCGATATCTCCTCCCAATGCTGTTGTGACGCTCTCTGACACTGACGTCTTCTCCGGCTTCCTTTTTGTTAGGTTCAGGCTCCTCGGACTCTTCCGGGCGCGGTGTCTCGCCAGTTGTCTCGGTTAAAAAGTCTTCGAACCTGATTGGCGACGATACTGTTATGGTTGGAGGGTTTGGGGAAGCGGTGTACTGAAAGTCTCCGCTGGAGGTGCCACTGGTAGATGGAGGTTCAAAGTCGGTCTTGGCTGTCTTGGCATTGATGTTGTGATGCTGGCTTTGGTGTTGAAACTCCGCGGAGGTGGACGCTGTGTCTTCGATACGACGTCGCTTGGTTGCTGGTGAGTCCGGGTCCATCTTTACGTTGAGTATGAAGCTGATGTGTTCATGAAGCAGTCCTCTCTTCTGGCTGGAGGTCAGGCCTCTTTCATACCAGGTTTAACCTTGTCTTGAAGTCCACTTGGATATGTCGCCGAGACAACTCACCCCTTCACCATGACCCTATCACGAGTTGGTAGATCGTAGGGGGACAACCTCCCGTGGGGGCTATTGGAGATATCATGATCTTTCCCCCTTGTTCCTGGGTGAGCGCGCCGTCCCGAATGTCGGTTTCCGTTCCTGGAACCCCTGAAGGAAGGACCCCTGAGACCGACGATCAATACACTTTTCCTCTAAATCCGATTCCCGGATATTGCATGACGTCGTAATGGTGCCTGAAATCAGGTGATTGTCCAGCAAAATATCAATAGTTTCTTTTATAAGCTCTTAGCCCCATCCTCATAGCAATTGTCTCACTTCAACTCCACGGGTGACGTTTCCCTTTGCAACCTCTCAACCATCACTGGCTGACCACAGTCTATAGCAGCATACAGGTATCCCTCGACATATGCAACAAATTCATCGAGATCGCGACTCATGCACTGCTCTTGAACGGCAACCGCATCCGAAAGCTGAGAATCGCCGGCAGTTGCGTGTAGTTCCGGCTCGACTCGACCCTGCTCTCCTCCTGGTCCTCTTCCGAGAATGCCGGCTCTTCCATAGCATCCATGACAAGACCGGCCCGGAAGAAGGTGGTGAAGAGTTCATCCATTGGACGGTGAAAGTAGAGCTGTGTTTGGTTAGCTCCTGGCTGGCAATACTCCGGCCTCATCTCGGTGCCAGAAACGGTTTGGGTAAGTCAACAACTCACCTGTCGCTTCGGTTGTCCAGGAATGGCAATACCCTTGTAAGGTGGAATGTGGAGGTAGTTCTTGATGACTTTGGTTCTGACAACTTCAAGGTCACCGGTCTCTCCGTCGTACCGGAGATCGACATTGCGGGATGCTCCGGAGGTCATGAAAACGGGATGGAGAACGGTTGCGACGAAGCTAGATGGGAAGGTGTCGGTCAATGAGCCATCGGTTGTGGTCTCAAACAGCTCAAAATGAGGCTGACCTACACTCCATTGGGCTTCAAGAGCTTCGGAAGCGCCTGGACTAGTGGCTCAAGTGTGGAAACATCCATGATGGCCATGTTCATGAGGATAATATCGAACTTGTTCCATGTCTCGCCCTGTTTGTTCGCCACCAAAGAGCGGTATTAGTGATGAGAATTGGGAGTTCCCGAAGGTTGGAAACATACAGGGTAAGTGAGAGCTATAAAACTCTCGAAGTCCTCCGCCTGTGTGACATCCAACATCTTGAAGAGAACAGTTGGGTGCTCCTCTTCCGTACGGCTCCTGGCTATTTGGAGCATGTTCTCGCTTCCATCAGTTGCGATTACCGCAGCACCATGTTTGTCCAACCATCGAGCGCAAAGTCCGTTTCCTGTTGCTAGGTCAAGTGCACGGCAGAGCTCTTGCCCGGGCTGTCGTTTGAGATGATCGCCTAGCAACCGACGGAGTGATGGCTCCTGCAGCTTCTGCCAGTAGATGTTGCCGTCTTTCCCAATGGAATTGTCCCAGAAGCCTGCGTTGGTTTCCCAAGAGTCAAGAGACACGTCGTTCAACTGCTTTACCGAGGACATGGTGAGTGGAGAGTTCTGACTACCCGGTCGAGAAGCAAAGGAGTCAAAGTTTTGGATAGCACTCACCGAAGACTTCTTGTCCAGAGCTCACAGTTTTATCGACGCAAGTGGTCATCCCCAACCCCAAGCTCAACTCGGTGATCTGACTCAGACCGAGGCAATGACACTTCTTGGCACATGTGCATACTGCAATGCTACACAGATTACGGGTAAAGAAAGGCAGATCTGTGATAAAAGACCAGTACCGGCAAGTATACTACACAAACTCTGAAGAAGAACACATTAATGCAACCCACCCAGTCTCCCTCTTTTCCCCTATATACACACCCAAACACACCTACTCGACCAAAACACCACAACAACCTATCAACCCACATTGACTCTCCCTCCAACATCCAAACCCTCAACCCATCACGACCCCGTCAATCACGCAACATAAACCAACGCCTTCCCACTCTTCTCAAACTGCTGCTGCACCATCCACTTAACCCTCACCCCCCCTTCCTCCTTCTTCTGTTCCCCCTCAACCCAGCAATCCACGCTCCCCACCGCCCCCAGCCTACCATGCCTCTGCTTCTGCAACCAAGTCCCCAAATAAAACTTCAACTCCTCCACCCCCCACTTGAACTGTTCTACCTTCTTCCCACCACCATTGATCTCCCCATCCTTGAGCATCTTGAACGCACAACTCTTATAGTTAATCAGGATGATCCCCTTCTCCAAATCGGCAATGTCAAACGTCCAGTACCCGCGGCGGTCGTTGTCGTTGATTATGTCGACCATGTGCCCGCAGTCGGAGGCGAGGGGGGCGTTGTTGTCATACGACAACAAAGGTTGGGGTTGCTCGACGAGGTCGTACGGGCAGAAGTCGGGTTGTTTATTGGGGGCAGTGATGGAGGTGTAGGTGCCGCTGTCGGTGCGGCGTTTGGCGATGAGGTCACCGTCGGAGTCGGAGGGGGTGGAGGTGAAGTTCAGGGACTGGTGGTTCCAGTTCACCAGATCGGAGCCGGAGGAGTTGTTGTTTGAGTCCCGGGTCTTGAAGTCATCATCAACGGAAATACCACTAGTGGTGTCTCGGGAGACGGAAACGGGGGAAATGACGGCTGCGGAGGAGGCAAGGCCGATGAGAAGAGCGAGTTGCGCCAGCGAGTAGTGCATGATGAAGGTGGGTGGAAATGTTGCAGTGGTTGTTGCTGTTGTCTAGAAGTAGTAGGTACCTATGTGAAGAAGTGAAATTTGTGGTGAGAGGCAGCTGATCGGGTTTGGTCCGACAAGGAGGTAGTCAACTCTCAAATGTGAAGGAAGGAAGTCGTGCAGCACGAGACGAGTTATCACTTTCCACCTAGTTTTGAAGAGAAGACTACCTGCCTGCCTTTAAACTCGAGTGACTCAACCGTGGTTGCCGCTTTCACGATTTTTTTTCGCCCAATTCTTACGTCTGTTCGAAGTGAACAAAGGAGCCAGGGGTCTTTTGTCGCCGTCCGTCTCTGCATGTGGCTGCTGGGTAGCAAGCCATGAACCGCTGTCTCCTTTGAGCAATTGAGCCTCCTTTCAAGGAATGATGCAGGGATCTAGTTTGGGTAACGCCGTTGAGAGTTGAACAAAGTCAAGGTTCAATTCCGCAACAAAGAGAGAGCTACTGGTATGTTGACGCAATATTGGCAATACCGCCGGCAATGCCGCCACGAACTCGGTCACCGTCGACGTCACGGCGGCCACACCGTTAGTTGGTTGACTTGGAAAGAAAGAAGGTCGTTTATATATAGTATTTGCTTCTTAATATGTGAAATCCGACTACCCAACTTCACGACTCTATACCAGGCAACATCCATCTAAACGCCCCGGTTTCCCATCGCCGACACCGACCAAACCAGCATCATATGGTCATGCACAACTGACTTTTCCATCACTGTCACTCTTACCTTCCCATTACGAGTCTGTTATCTGCGCTTTTGCCCCCTCCTGCCTCTTCCATAGGCTCAATTTCACGCATCTCCCCTCTCACCACCTTCTCTTTCCTTCTGCTCCCAATTATCCACCTTCGCCTTCCACTTACGTGACTTGCCACCACCCCCATACCTTTACCTCCACCTGAGGCAGCCCATCCCCGATCTCCTTCCTCACACCCGGAACTCTCTCTTTCCACTTGACCGTTCCCTCCCTAAACCCCCTTTCCTCTAGCACCCCCTCCACCCCCTCCACTCCCTCCAAATCCAACACCAACCCCACTGCCACCACCGGACTCATCAACCACTTCAACCCCGTCCTATCCACATTGACCTTGAGCATCTCCGGCGCCAGTTCCACCCACCTTTCCAGCGCCCTCCAAGCCCAACTATCCCAGGCCACCATTCTTGTCCAGAGAGCTGAGAGGCCAACGACTTTTTTTGCAACAGGGACGGGAGGCGGAGGGATTGTAAGGTAGGTTTGGAACGTCTCGATCAGTTATTCCGTACTCGGCCCCAATATTGTCGGTGACGGATTTGCGAGGGACTGTCATGCTCCCACTCCCACCCCCAGCCCCCCCCCGGGAATCATACATGTAGTGTAAACATGGAGGTGATGCACTTGAAATAGCTGATGTCGTGCTGTTAATACCACGGCGCTATATCTACGGGGGCCATTATATACGTTAGTTTTAAAATAAAATATAACAAAGTATAAAAGGTCCGTGCCACCTACAGGCACTAAGCTTACACCTATAGCGCGTCAGACGCGCTTTAATTTAGTAATCAATTAAATTTCACTTCAATTATAACCCCGTATCATCTATACACTAACGTTCGTAAATATTTCCGTTGTAATACTACACTCAAAAGCGTTACAGCAGTAATACTCCATATTATAATAAACGTATAATATTATTACAAGATTAATAAGTATTATAATTACCCCTACGCTATTTAAATATATAGGCGTTAACTTACCTACCCTATCCGCCGAATAGAGCGAATACTTATCGCCCTAGGACTAGACCGCCTTTTTATTAGCTAAGATTTAAGAAAGAACCTATAGAATTACTAAATAAATCCTTATTAATAATAAAATAAATTACGAATATAATATTACGAATTAAAGCCTTTCTAATTTAAGTAATATTAAAGGATCTCATTCGTTTATAGGATATTAGAATTAAATTTAGTAAAAAGGGCTCTTATAAAATCGTCCCGAAAATCGAAACCCCGGTATAAGCCTATACTATTACTATTTATTTATTCTTTATCTATATTAGAAACGCCGTATACAACCGCTATATTAGAAATAATACCCTCTACCCTACTATTTATTACGTCGTCCCGGACGCTAAATTTTTCGGTAGGGCTTGTACTTATTATTACTATTTTAGCTAAAGTAAGAAGTATTCTTGGAAGAAGGTGGTTAATAATGATAAGGCGATTAAGATTGTTAAGAAATAGGGTATTTAGAAGTATTGGAGGAGTTGTAAGGACTTGGACAACTATATTTAATTACAATTAAATGAAATAGAGGTAATAATTCTAGAGGAGTTTATTCGTCGTTAGTAATTAGTTAGTACTATTAGTACTCTAATTAAGAAGAAGGGTAAGGGTTATAAGTATTAAAGTGTAATAAATAGTTCTATAATTGGTTTAATAATACTTATAAGGATAATAATAATAAGATATTAGTATATGAGAATTTTATACCGGTTAAAGAGGTTTATACCTACGCATTAACGTTATATTAAGTTATTTAACTTTGCCTTAATAATTTATACTTTAATTAATTATAAAACGCTTTAATTTACATCCTTTAATTCTAATGAATATCCTAAATTATTTATATTCTTTTATAAAAGGTAATCGAAGGCCTAAAAAATCTTAAATTTTTTTTAATAATCTAAATAAATTCTTAAAGTATTTTATCTATAGAGATTCTATATAAATAAAAGTTCTATTATAGTAATAGATAAATATTAATTTCTATTTATTAAATTTCTATTTATTAAATTTCTATTTATTAAACTTTAAAAA